>JADRCH010000172.1:526113-690322 GCA_019843965.1 Rhynchomys soricoides
CTGCTGCTGCTGCTGCTGCTGCTGCTGCTGCTGCTGCTGCTGCTGCTGCTGCTGCTTCATTCTCAGTGCCCACATCAATTCAGGGTACCGAATGCCCTCTTCTGGCCCTTGTACATACATGTGCAGCTATAGACACAGAGACACATATACACATACACATTTGGAAGCTGTTTCCTGTGCTTCCAGATCCTGGGGCTGAAGAGATGACTCAGTGGTTAAGAGCACTGGTTGCTCTTTCAGAGGACTGGGTTCAATTCCCAGTATCCACATGACAGCTCACAACTGTCTGTAACCCCAATCCCAGGGAACCTGATGCCTTCTGGCTTTCACAGGCATGCACATGGTGCATTGACAAACCTGCAGGCAATACATTGATACACATACAAATTAAGGCTTTTAAAAAAAAAAAAAACAAACAAATCTCAGGAGCTGGAGACATGGCTCAGTGGTTAAGAGCACTGACTGCTCTTCCAAAGGTCCTGAGTTCAATTCCCAGCAACCACATGGTGGCTCACAACCATCTGTAATCCAATGCCCTCTTTTGGTGTGTCTGAAGATAGCTAATACACTCACATACATAAAATAATTAAAATCTTTAAAGAAACATGTGACCCAAGAGTGGCTGAGTAAAAACACGGTAGTCATTAAAAATAGGTGTATGATTTCATTCGTACATTATACATGTTATGTTCACATAAATATACAATCACCAACATTTGCTATCTCTGCCCCAGAAAAGACCTCAATGTCTGGTTAATGATAATCAGCAACATGGAACCTGTACTGGGGTCTTAAACATCCCCGTATGTGAAAAGAAACCAGAGCTGCTACTACATTTGGGCAAGAAATGACCTGACCTAGACAGTAAGGAGGCAGTCAGTGTCAGCTGGCTCAGGTCAAGGTAGGAAAGCCAATTGAAGAAACCCCACAGACCAAGATTGGGGGAATCTGCAACTTAATGAAGATTAGAATTACAAGGGAATAGATCCACCAAAGCAGGGAGCAGTGGCACACGCCTTTAATCCCTGCACTTGGGAGACAGAGGCAGGCAGATCTCTGTGATTTTGAGGCCACCCTGGTCTACAAAGCAAGTTCCAGGACATCACACAGAAAAACCCTATCTTGGAAAAAAACAAAACAAAAACAAAACAAAACAAAATCCAAAGGGTGGTGAGAGTCAGAGGCAGGCAGATTTCTGTTTGAGGCTAGCCTGGTTTACAGAGCAAGCTCCAGGTCAGCCAGGGCTACACACAGAGAAATCCTGTCTCGAAAAAGAACAAATCGAAACAAAAATCCATCTAGTACATGAGTTAGGGCCTACACTGGTGGAATAGCTCAGCGGTTAAGAGTGTGTAATGTTGAGAAAAACCAAGCTGTTTTCTTCAAGCAACTCCAGCTTCAGGAGATCCAACACTTTCTTCTAGCTTTCTCAAGCACCTACCTGTACACATGCACACACACACACACACACACACACACACACACAAACTACACATAACTAAAAATATATCTTAGCCAGAAATGGTAGTGCATGCCTTTAATCATAGCACTCAGGAGGCAGAAGTAGGTGGATCTCTCTGAGTTCCAGGCTAGCCAGGTCTACATAGTAAGTTCCAGGACAGCTGCCAGGACTACTAGAGAAACTCTGTCTGAAAAAGGCCCAAAATAGCCAGGCCATAGTGCAAACCTTTAATCCCAGCTTTTGGGCAGTGAGTTCAAGGCCAGCCAGGTTTTCATAGCTATATGTAGTCCAGGACAGCCAGGGACTACATAGAGACCCTGCACCAAACCCCCTTACCAAAACAAAACGAGACAAAAGCAACCTATGGATCCTTGGAGAAAAGCATTAAAAAAGTAAAAAATAAATAAGTCAAAATAAAATAATAATAATCTTTAAAAAAAAAAAAGGACAAAGAAATGGATTATAGATTCTGCCCTCAGACTTCCAAGGATCTAGCCCTGCTTAAAATCCTGCCTTTGGCCAAGTGAAACTAATTTTAGGTCACTACTACCATAATATAATTATAATAGAACAAATCTGTTTTTATTTTAGTGGCCTAACATAAATAAATTCAAAGTCCTAGAGAGTTACTCTGGATTACTGAGTTAGAAAAAGACATAGGTAAGGTTTAATAATTATTATTTCAGCTACATTCTGAAGTATTTGAGGGTGAGAGAAAAAGATGTAACTTGTGAAAGGTGTTTTCAGGTAGTACGGGGGGGGGTAAGGTAGGACAAGTTAGCAAGAAATGATGTGTTTGAAATTTTCTGTAAGACTATGTAAACTATGGGAACGGCGGGTGGGACTAAGGTGTAGAGTAGATGGCTGCCTGGGGGGCCCTGCTGGAGGCCCAGGTTCCATCCTCACCATAGTAAAAAAAAAAGAAAAAAGAAAAAGGTTCCGAGCTGGAGATGTCACCCAGTAGAAGTGGTGGTCTCCACCTGTAATCCTAGCATTGGGAAGTTGAAGGCATTCAGGATATAACAACTGCTGAAGGATCAAGGACATCCCGGGGTTACATTACTATCTCAAAGGAAAAAAAAAAAACTTTTACCTTGGAGAAGAATATTGATGATTGCCTTATCTTTTCAACATAAGCCCTTTCAAACTTCTTGATTTATGCAAGAAAATCTAGGTAAACACACTTCTGTAAAAGTCTGTCAGTCACCTGTCACCTGAAGCTCGGACTCTATTATCAACTCGGCAGGGTGCAGAACAAGTTGTGGCGGTAGGCCACAGAGGTGGTCCCGATTGCATGCCCCTCATTGCTAGTAGCAGAAGGTTTTACCTGCAGTTTTCCTTGAACCGGCATTTTCCCTCTAGGAAGAACGGGCAGGGCTTCAGGGACTTGTGGGTGGGGTATAGGTAGAGTACCCGAACGCACGCAGAACCATCCTCCGCCTCTTCGGCACCCACCACCATGGCGTTGTGATACTCAAGCGTGCCCCACGCGCTGTAATAGGGGGCATTCACTTTAGCACCGCTCAGTTCCTCCAGATCTAGGTCCTCCTCTTCTTCCTCCAGTGCAGAGGAGGTGGATCCCGGCTGCACCTCGTTCCCGGGGACCGTCTCCGAGTCATTGCCGGAGGCGACGGGCTCTTCCACTTCCTCCGCTATAGCCTTCTGGAAAGCTAAGTACTCAGCATCCTCTTGAGCTGGGCGCTCCTGATCCACTGTAGACAGCAGTTTGCTCTTCCTAACCGACAACAGGCTGGCCTCGGTGAGCTCAATCAATTCCTTTAGATCGCCCTGCAGCTGACGCAGGTCCGCCTGCTCAGAAGCGTCTAGGCCAGCACCAAGCGCCAGCTCTACCTGCTGAAGCTGGGCCCGGTAGGTCTGCAGGGCAGTCTCTAGGTTGTCCTCGTCCATCCCGACCCAGCAGGCAGGTTTCGGAACCTTTAAGGCAGACAAGAACTGAAGGAAGAGCACTAAGAAGAGCTCAGGGCAACGTCGTCCCCCAAACCGCTAAGGAGCCTGAGAAGGACAGAGGCTCCGCCAAGTGGGACCTTTACGTAGCCGCCCCGTCCTCTGCCTCCCGCAACCCCACCTCCAGCCGGCGCTCGCAGCCTAGAAGGGCTTCCGGCCTCGCCAGCAAAGCTCACGCGTTAGCCTTCCGCCCTCCGCAGGCACTTCCGCCGGAGATCGATGCTGCCGGAAGTACCTGCGCGCGGGGGCCGCTGGGATGCGACTCCGCCCGTACTCCGTCCTTCGGTCCTTGTTCCGTCAGGCACTGTGAGGGGTCAACGTGAGGTCGGTGGGGTTAGTAACGCGGCGGCGGCGGCGGCTCCCCCTCCAAGATCTGAGCAGGTACAGGTGGGCTTCAGCTGAACTGAGGGGCCGGGGTTCTAGAGTCCTGGAATAGGGGGACGGAAGTGGCTTCAGCAGCTGGTTTCTAGGCTCCGTGGGCCCGGCAGCGGCGGGAATCCGAAGTCGATCCTCGTCAGAAGCTCTGGGCCTCTGGGAGCTCCCTAGACAGTTGCTGGGTCTAGTTCGTGGCGCTGAGTTGAGGGTTCGGAAAGAGGAACCTTAGGAAGGCAGAGCAGAGTAGGCCTCCACGGGCTTTTCAGGACTTCAGATTTATGGTGTATTCAGAAAGAAGACCTTAAGTGGGAGTGGCCCAGGTTTAGCAGGTGGTCAGCGGTGGAGTCAGGGTCAGGGGTTTTTAACAGAAGAGGGGGGCAAAGAGTCAGGACCCTCGAGGCTTCACATTTAAAAAATAGCAGTATAGACGGATCACTGACAAAGCGGGCAGGAGGCCCATGCCCCTGGTACACACCTTGACATCTCTCAGGGTGCCAGGGCAGGATGTACACTCTGCTTTCGGGGCTGTACAAGTACATGTTCCAGAAAGATGAATACTGCATCCTGATCCTGGGCCTGGACAATGCTGGGAAGACGGTAGGTCCTTGTTCTCTCAACTATTCCCATTCCTTGCCAGATAATCCCCATTCCTTGCCTGATGTCCTTATCTGGAAATCTAACCCCTGCCCCAAGACTACAGGTTAGTTGTCACCAGCCTCCTGAAGAGCAGTCAACAGGCAGAGGTGTGGGTGCATGGGTGTATGGATGTGAAGGCCCAAAGCATATAGATGTGAAGGGATATGTGGAAAGGACACCAGAAAAGTGCTCTCGCTGCGGCTATCTAACCACCTCTCTCTCTCTCCTCAGACCTTCCTGGAACAGTCAAAAACACGGTTTAACAAGAACTACAAGGGGATGAGTCTATCCAAAATCACCACTACCGTGGGTCTAAACAGTAAGGGGGCACCTTAGGGCTATGAGCTTAGGGGGTCCCTTAGAGATGGATGCTGTAAGGTCCACAACCCAACTGACCAGTCTCTCTATTCTGTGTTCAAGCCCCCTAGGATTGGTACCAGAATGGTTTGTCTCATTCTGGGGAGAGTTGGGACTTTGTGTGTAAAGAGTAAGGTCAGGAGCTAGCTCTTTCTGTCCTCTTTCCAGTTGGCACTGTGGACGTGGGAAAGGCTCGTCTCATGTTTTGGGACTTAGGTGGGCAGGAAGAGCTGCAGTCTTTGTGGGACAAGGTAAGACATACTACCTGCTCCATGCTGGTTTTCTCTAGATGGCCCCTCATAGTCTTTTCTGTGAGAATTTCACATTTACCCTGAAGATTTTCTCTCTACTTTTTAAAGTTATTTTTATTGGGGGAGGAGGGTATATCACAGCATGCATGTCGAGGACGGGACAACTTTGTAGACTATTTTCTCACCTTTACATGGGTTCCAGGGATCAAACTCAGGTTTATCAGGTTTGTGTAGCAAGCACCTTACTTGGCCCTATCTAAAGATTTTTTCTTGGATCCTATCCCAGGTTCCCAAGTTGCTCTCTGTCTCACTCTGATAAAAACCAGGGCTAGAGTCACCACAACAGTGATATCAGGGGAGTTCCCACAGGGAGTACCCAGTCTTTTCTTGATGAGGCCAGTTTCAATCCCAAAGAAAGAAGCATTGTTCATCAGGGTGATCTATGCAAAGCTCTTACTGAGGAACTCAGAGAGGACTGTAGCCTATCCTCTAACAGGTGAATAGAAATGGCAGAGTTCATACACAGGGAGGGTCTTTGTATCCTAATGAGTCTATCTACTTCATTCTAGCTTGTCACAGTTCTTTTTTACCCATCCAAGGAGGATGTTCTCAGACGCAGACGGTGCCTTCCTCTTCTTTAGGCATTGGTTTTAGACATCTGAAACTTCTCTCTGTATACATTCCTCCACTGGAGTCCCCTCCACACAGCCTGTTAGGCACTAAGTCCAGCACTGAGCAGAACAAGCCTTGACTTTTCTTCAGCAGTCCCTTGCTCTGTAGCTTGGTATGGTCATTTGTCGCAGTCCTGTGCTGTAATGCAGGTGCTTTAGTTACAGTGATGTCCTATCAAGTGAAACACTTAGCAGTGGCTTCATTGGCCTTGGTGAATGGAACTTATACTGGTAAATTCTGTCACTCTGGCCACTGTTTTCTGTCTAGCACGGTACCACTGATGGGCAAGTTGCTCTCCACAGTGGGTGCTCTGGTGAACCTTGAGATAGAAACTAAGTCTCCAAGTGTGCTGCTTTTGGTACTTACTTTTCTGGCCAAGCAGTATGCTGTTATCCACAGATCTGTGCACATGCCAGGCTTAAATCACAACTTCTCATACAAGCAGGACCAGGTGGGCTGTCCACCTCTGGCCTATTCCAGCATGTCCAACTGAGTATTTCCCGAGGCTGGTGGTGCAGGCCTCTTCACACCTCCCCAACAGCACACACTTATATCCACAGGTGTGGCTTCTTTGTTGAGGTTCAGTATGCCACTCCTCTCTTTCTGGCAACTGTTGGACCTTATGCCTGGTAGATGTGATGAGTGAAACTAGTTACTTGGTTCCTAAGTCTTGTGCCTGCTCACATAAGACATTTCTTAATTCCTTTGAAGCTGCTAGAGCTGCCTGCCAACTCACTGGGCTTGCTGCAAACCTCATATCATCCACTGTTATCATAAATACCTCATAAATACATAGGACCTGCCAGCTTTCAGGCTTCTAGCAATAGGCTAACCTACTGCCTTGCCCCAGAGCTGGCAGCTTTTGTGCCAGGCCCATTGCAAACCTGGAGCTGTCCTGTATGGCTGCAAAGCCCTGCAAAAGGAACCTGGGACTGGCCTCCACTACTCCATGGGAAGTGTGGGTGGGAGGAGTTTTACTGACTGGAATGAAGTACTCCTTTATTACTTGTCACAAACCTCAGTGGTTTACATCATCCTACCCTGTCTGCAGCATGTTATTTTATCAGTCACTTTTGACTTATCACTGAGACAGGGTCAGGGAGCCAGCATGGTCCTGAGGTGGAGTAGCAAATATATACTATTTGCCCCATACTTATAGGTGTTATTTTTCTGATTGGGACAGTTGACACGGTGTCTCCATTGTTATGTGGATCTCTGTCTTCTGTGCTTACCTTGCCCCATCTGTTCTGTGTTAACAATGCTGTCCCTTGCAGTTGAAAGCCCAGGACTGGCTACATCCAGACTGCAGAAGCCTGAGTTCAGCACTTTCAGTTTTGTTCAGGCAGAGTAGCTTCATAGACAAGTCTGACCTCAGGTCTGAGCCTTTTTTGGCTTCTCAACCTCAAGGCCTGTCTCCTATCCTTTTCTCAACATCATCTTAGCCAGGGCAGTAGGTGGGTTCTCAGGAGCAGCCTCTAAGCAGGAGGTGGTTGATCACCTTGCTAGAATCAGCAAGTTTTCCTCAAAGGTGCTCTGGTATCTTTTCTACTAAATCAGCCTCAGAAAGCTTTTTAGCAGTTCTCCCCACTAGGCTTTGCCCATTGTGGCCCTAAGATGGCAAAGATCCCACCACTCACTGCCTGTCTCTTTCTCTTCGGGCCTCTTCTGGTAGTTGTGACACAGAGTCTCGATATCCAGCTGGCCAGCTATGGGTACCTCTCGCCCCAGCTTTCTCCTCTTCCTTCTAGTACTATGCAGAGTGCCATGGTGTCATCTATGTCATTGATTCCACTGATGAGGAGAGGCTGTCAGAATCAAAAGAGGCATTTGGTGAGTGTAGCATGGCCACTCTGGGAGGGAGAGATGGTTGGGAAGACCTACATCTAGGGAATTGTGTGGGGAGGGGTGTACTGAGGGGTGGAATCAGTATAATCTGGATCCTCCCACATGTCTGGAACTTGCCTTGAGAGAGGCTGGGTTAACACTTGGATGCCAGGGCCAATAAAGCCTCAGTAATGTTGCTTGGGCTGTCTAGTATGTAAGGGAAAGGGTGGAAAGGATCTGTATGTACACACCGTGGGCCTGGGCAGAGCCTGCAGTCATGAACAGGACACAGGGTGCAAGGCACCACCTCTCCTGCTTTCCTCAGAGAAGGTGGTTTCGAGTGAAGCACTGGACGGTGTTCCCATCCTGGTGTTGGCCAACAAGCAGGATGTGGAGGTGAGCCCCACAAAGCTGCTTTAGAGCCTCTATCGACACTTCGAGGAAAGTTACATGTATGCCTCTTCAGATTTCCAGAACCTGGTGTCCATCCATCCCAATCTCCTCTCTGCCTTTCTTGGGACCCTTCTTCCACACTCTTAGGATCTCTACCTTGCCAACTTCAGTTTCTCTCTGTGTGTCACAAAGAGCTGTCACCATTAGAACAAGCATGTTCCTACTAGACGTAGGATCCAGAGTGCAGGTGCCACCTGTCTTCCCAAGGGAGGACCAGGGGCTTGTGTCTGTAGATGCCCTCAGAGGTTCTGGGAATATGAAACCTAGAGAAAGACCTAGGTGAAAGTTCTGGGCTCAAAGAAGTGGGTGTGGGGGTACCTCAGAGATGTCTCAGTGATTAAGAACTTGTACTGCCCTTCCAGAAGACCCAAGTTTGATTCCCAGTACCCACATCAGGTGGATCACAGCCATCTGGGACTCTAGCTCCAGGGGATCTGACACCTCTGGCTTTAGTATGGACCTGTACTCATCTGTACATACCCTCCAGATACATAAACATAATAAAAAACCAAATCTTCAGTTTTTAAAGTGGGAGTGGAAAAGTGAAGACAATGGACAAACTCTTAGATGAGGTGCTTCTTCCCTTTGGACTTCTGGCTATACAAAGTCCCTACCGTCTTACCAAAGAGGCTCTGTATAGAAAAAGCTGTAGAGGACATGGTTAGCAAACAGTATCTGGAGGGCCAAGGAAGCTTTACTTTCCTTAGGCCCCATGTATTTACCCATTCCTATCTGACATGACCTCACTCATTTTCCTGAGAACTTCCTCCAACCATCCTGTGTTCCAAAACTAGTAATAAAGAGAAATCTCTGGTACTTGGCTGAGGAACTCAGGGGTATTCCCTTAAATGAAAAGAGGACCAGAGGAGCCATACCTTGGTAGAATACTACCAAGGCTTCTTACCCCTAGGGCCATGGGCCCTGCCTCACTATACTTGAGCTCCTGATTTAGTTCCCTGTCCTGCTGGTAGATATTCTGGGGATTGGTCTTTTCGGTGGTGAGGAAGGTTTTCTTGAGGGCTGTGTGTGGACTTCCAAAGCTATCAGCAGTAGACTTGTTGACTATGTGCAGTAGCCTCACCACTGGTTTCTGTGAGGATCCTGGAGTCCTGGGTAGGCTCACCCCTATGGAATTTTTAGGGTGATTGACTGTGACCTTCCAGAAGGCCCAAGTGAATAAACAAGCTATATGGAGCTAGAGGGGGATTATTCCTCAGAGTCTCACCTCCCCTGCCAGACTTGCCTCTCCATTCCTGACATCAAGACTGCATTCAGTGACTGTACCTGCAAGATTGGCCGGCGAGATTGTCTGACCCAGGCCTGCTCTGCCCTCACAGGGTGAGTTGAGGCCTTACTCTGCAGAGTCTTCAGGGCCAAGATTAGCCCTGCCTCACACATACTGTCTCCACAGCAAAGGAGTTCGAGAGGGCATCGAATGGATGGTGAAGTGTGTCGTGCGGAATGTTCACCGGCCACCACGGCAGAGGGACATCACATAAGCGCCTCCAACTTCAGTCTTGGACTATTCATCCCCTAGTGTTGGAAAAGTATTCTCTGCTGGCTTCTGTCCTACTGACGATGGGGGTTGAGCTGGCTTTGTCTGTTCATTTATGTTTTCTCTAAGACAAACTTTTCTCTGTGTCTGGAAAAGTGTAGGTATTCAGAGACAAACATGGGGCATGCTGACGATCCAGATCTACATGCTCTACACCTCCATCTCCTGACCCAGATTTAGAGCTCCCAACCTTGTGAGGAAGGGGAGTCTTGAAGCCACGCCTAGGCCTGTTAGCCCATTCCAAAGTGGAATTTGAGGTTATCCTACTTGAATTGGGGGGTGGGGAGTCTGTGGCAGCTGCTTTGTCCAGCTTGCCTATGGAGGAGGAGGGAATGGCCAAGGCTAATCTCACTTGGAGAAAGAGCCCCTACATCCGAGAAGCCAGCATGGCCCCTAGTTGTTTATGTGGAATTGTGTGTGGGGGAGAGACAGGATTTCTCTGTAGCCCCAGTTAACCTGGAACTTTCTGCCTCCTTCCCTGTATCTGTGGGAATTATAGGTGTGGGGCATCATGCCTAGCTTTCTACTAGGTTCTGATACACTCTCAGAACAGCGCTCAGTAGACCTGCCTGGGATAATTTTGTTAATTCGTTCTCAGTCTGCTTTTATCTCCCAAGGAGAGAGCTGATCTAGTTGGGTGTTTATTTCAGTACACCCATACACAGTTGTGTAGTATCCTGAGGGCACAGATTTCACTGTGTCAAGTGTTGTTCTAGCTAGGGCAGGTGGGTGTCACATATTTTGAGTAAGATGGATTGGGTCCCTCCGGGGTCCAGGTCAGTGAAGTACTGGGTTTGCATCTCCAGATGTGTGTGAGGTGTATGTTCCATGTAAGGTGCAGGTTCCTGGGGAGGCAGCAGCTCTGCTGGGGTTGGCCATGCCCACTAAACCTATTGGGTTAAAATTCTCATCATGTGGTCAGGACAAGCTGCCTAAGTGGCTCCTTTCGACCATCCCTTCAAGCAGTTAGATGGTGGTTCCCTACTTTCTGGGCTGGTGGTCATTGCCAGAAGCTGCTATTTTGGAGTACTGTCTGATTAGGATCCCCTCAGGGAGGTCTGGAGCTGTGGCTAAGCCACAGGTTCAAGAAAAACCTAGTACCTCCTTGTCCAAGGTCAGTCGGGTCAGCCTCCCCACAGGGGCCTGGGAGGGGTGATAGAGAAGTTACGAATCAGGAGGGGATAGATGCTCTGATTCAAGGAACTGTCCCACCCATAGGTGTCTTAGGAGCTGGGTTAAATCATTCCTAGAGGATCCTCCTGGGAACTAAGAGTAGGTTGCTTGTAAAATGGTCAAGCTAAGGGGAAGTCCTCTAGTAGAGAGTACCAGATATCACTGGTGTCTTTCTGGCCATCTTTACTCAATTTTGTCAACACTGGAAAATAGGGACTCCATGAGGTGACCCTTGGGACACCTATGGTGGACAGGGGACAGATGTGCCTTCCTATGGATGGTGGTCATCCTGGTATTGTGGAGCTTGCTGGCTTGGAAGCATAGTGGGATGAAGCTTCCCCCCCAACTTGAGAGCAACTGTTTTCCTGAAATGATTAGCTTTATAAAAGTAAAGTCTAAGGTTGGGGTGACATTGGTTGCAAGTATAGAATAAAGCCCTGTGTGCAGTCAGTCACATGGAAATTTGTCCATGAGCACCTCTATAGCTGGGCAGCCTACCCTTCATCTGCAACTGAAACAGTTGTGGCAATGGTGGCTGGTCCTGAACTTCACTGAAGTTGGAGAGCTGCTGTCAAAGCTGCAACTATAAGGCCCTTGACAAGGGCTTCCTGTGTCGCTGTTTTCCTGGTGTCTGCTGCAGCTAGCACAACCCTTTAAAGGAAATATCCTGGAATGTTACAAAGTCTGTGATGGTATGTATGTTCATACTCCTCGGTTCCTAGAAAGACGATGGGTTGCTCAGTTTAGAGAGCTAAGGAGAAGTCCCTAAACATTAGACAAGCAGGAACAGAATGCCCATGGGAACAATGGACATGGTACCTATTCAAAGAGGAGCTTCAGTCTAGACTGCCTAATGAAAATCCCCTCCCCCCCCACACACATTACAAAATGTAGAGGGCCAATGAGGGTGGAGCTGAGATCTGACATTTCTGGCAAGGAGCCTCTCAAGAACTGGCTGGAACTGGGCAGCTGGTTTTTCAGCATCAAAAAAAGAGCATTACCTTGGGCTAACATACAGGGGTTGCCTATCCAGGACCTGGACCTTGTCCGCAAGCTACAAACTTAACTCCTGACTTAACCAGGTGTGGTTCTAAGAGGAGGGACCAACTGGGTTAGAAGCCAAACCCAGGCAAGGACAGAGCAATTATGGTAAGAGTGGCACTGTCCCCACTGAGTATTCCTGCTGTTAGGGGGGCTTGATAAAGTGGGTGGAAGAGGCAAGGTCAGGGAGCACTTGAGATCCTCCTACAGCTTAAATCCCAAATTCCTGTAGTCTCACTACATGCTAGCATAAGATGAGCAAAAGCATATGTTCTAAGCAGAAGTCTACATGTGCTAAGTAGCCTAGGTGGCAACAACAAGCAATCATGAGTGGTGTGGCAAGGCTCTCCCTCATGCTCCCTGTCGATGGCACTGCAATAGCAGCTGTGTTCTAGAGGGTTAAGCTACAGATCTGTGCATACTTGGTGTGGTAGGGGCACAGTGATGTCAGGCTGATGGAAGGGACAATACAGGGGAAGGATGAAGGGAAGCACCTTATTGGCTTGAAAGATAACTGGTATGGAGAACACCAAAGGTCTGAAAAAATCTTACCAGACCGTTATCCTCCCACACATTAAAAAAAGGTGTCTTTATGTAGCTTTGGCTATCCTGGAACTAGAGATCCACCTGCTTTTGCAGGAATTAACAGTGCTAGGTGTGACAAGCAGTGCCACGACATACTGTTTAAGACCGAGACACACACCATCCTGACAACTGTTAGGTTTATTAGACAGCCTATACTTTCAGTAATACATGTACAATGCCAAGAGGCTATTTGAGGTTTCAGGACTTCACAAATAGATTCAGATCCCATTGGACAGCCAAACATGAAATCTGCAGTGGGTTTAACCACATCAGGGCCACCAAAGGCCTTCATCTGTTTTCACTGGGGCTTCGGCCAGATGACCTGTGTAATGCTCTGCTTTCTGTTAACAGCACCGCAAGCTGGACACAGTCTAGAGGCCTGTGGAGATACCTGCTAGGCACTGAAGCCTGGCACTGGACCCTAGGCCCCTTAGCCCCCACCACCTGGGGAGATGCCTGATGGGCTGGAGAGGGTTAGACCCCAACCTGCAGTTGAAGCTTCCAACAGGCCCAGCAGCGGTAGAAGTCACAGGAGGGGCACTGGAAAAGCACTGTATCCTCAGTTGCACAGGCCGGGCATACAAATTCTGCTGCAGGAGGTCTGAGTGAGCACACTGTCCAGTGCCCTGCCATAACCAACAGTCACTGTAGCCCCTATTGCTTACTCCACTGAGGCTTCATATGCTCATGGGGTAGTCTAGGAGGAAGCTGCATAGGCTTTGGGGTGGTATCATCAGACCTCCCACTCTGGTCTGGTCTCTGTCTAAGGAAGGATGAGATCTTACTCTGGGTCTTCTCAGGTTTCTTGGACATCGAGGGCCCTAAAGATAGCAATGAGTGTAAGAGACTTGTGTGCTTCCTTCCTGTTAGCCCCCAGTGCAGTGAGGGGCTCAGGGTAACAGGGCAAGGGTAGAGGGAATCTTCAAGTGGGCCCTCACCTGGTTTCGTGTCCTCATGGGTAAGCTCAGAAGGCACAGCCATACTTTCATCCCTGGGACCTGGGAGCTCCAAGCCCTTGCCTATGGTAGGTAGGCCCATTAGGTCTGCACAGGTCTGTAGGAACTGAGGCTTATGATGCCGACGAACAAACATGCCAAACCCTGTGGGGGAACTCTTGCTCAAGCTCCGTGTGAACTTCATACATAAACCTTCACCACCCTTCCCAGAACCTATGCCCCAGACCCAAGGACTACATACTCTGTAGCAAGGATAAGTGTTCGGGTTTTGCAGTGGTCAGTGCTGCCACCACAGCCAGCACCTTGTCCAGGTCATCATCCTGTTTGTATGCCCTCAGAGCTGCCGTAAGCTGGTTGCAGCTTGCAGATCCCAGAGCCTTGTGGACATCAGATAGGTAGTCACTCACAGCAGGCTGGCCAGATTTTTCTACCTTTTTCACCTTTGGACAATTGCTGGTGTCTCCTGGTTTGGAGAAATATTACTCCCTTTGGGCTCAGAGAGCTGGAGGGGTGGGAGGTAGGGTAGTGTCAAATGGCTTAGGGAATCCCCCCAACCCCACTTCCTTTCAGGAATCCCTGTAGAGTCTGCCAGCTGCTCTGGACAAATAGATTTAAGAAGCAGTCCAGTATGTTTCTTACTGAACTGCCTCTTCAAGAACTTTTAAGTCCACCTGGGGTTTTCAGGAGCAAGGTACCTTTGGAGGTTGGATGGGCAGACAGATGAGGCCGCCCCTGGTTCAAGTGCTCTCCAGGATCCAGCTGCCTGTCTACACCTTCAGACAAGGTCAGTTTAGACTCCGGCTCTCTCTTTCCTGAAGAAACATGCTCCTAAGATTAGGCCTCATAATCTTCAGACAGAAAAGGGGACCCTGACATCAGGCACACATCATAGACCCACTTGACTCTCTTAGAGGGCCCAATGAGTCCTGCTCAGGGGCATAAGTACTGACACCTCAATGAGTACTGAGCCCAAAGGGTAAGTTTTCTCTCTGCCACACCTGCGCACACTGGAATAAGTACTGCTCTGTGGATAGATAAATCCCCTCTACCATACCTGCCCTACATAAAGCAGCACAACAGGTACTGCTCTGTGGTGGGGGCAGCTCAGCTGTTCAGTTAGGACAGAAGTAGGACAGGTGCTCAGCTGCTAAGACTCTAGGGGATGCCTAGGCTACAAAAGTTCAACAAACAATGCTACCCTTGGAGAAGAACCTTGGAGAATATTAGTTAAAGTAGCCAAGCAAGGGCCTATGGATGCCTACTAAGCCCATTCCAGGTGTAAACTGCCCTTCAAGTCTGAGGATAAGCATCTAGCCTGGGACCCTGCTCACTGGTAGAGTCCACAGTTGACTGTGCTTGCTCTCGAAGGGGAAGGCTGTTCCCTGGCTGGTAGCCACATTGTTGACCTGTTAGCTGGAAGCAGATGTCCTCAAACTGTTGCTTGTGGTGGGGTCGTACAAACTGGTAGAAGCCTGTGGGAAGTAGTTGTCTTGAGTCTATAGACTCCATATACTGTGACTGGTGAGCTAGAGACTCTGTGGACAATGGCCTTTTCTCTGGGAAGCAGAGTCAACCCTGGGCCCTATAACCAGCCCCACCCCCAACTGCTGTGGTGTTAACCCTATAGCAGAATTTTGAAAACCAGGGCACCTTTAAGTAGGGTGTGTTTCTTGGGGTCTTCAGCAAAGAGGCAGGTGAGAGAGGCCACTAAGGCTTCAAAGTCATCAGAACTCTTATAGTGCTGCAGAGCCTGGGTAAAGGTGTCAAAGTTTGCTTGGCTCAGTGCTTGCTTCACGGCCACCATGAACATCTTGGCTCTGCCCGTCTGTGTGCCAGCCATTGGTTCCTCCTGGAAGAAATATGATCAAGAGCCCTATCAGAGCCAGCCTTTGCCTCCTGTCTTGGAGGCATCAGAGTTTTGGGCTCCAGTACATGACTTGCCATTCAGGCTACTGCCTGTGAACAGGGCAAAAAGCAGAGGACTGCTAGAGAAACAAGGTCCAGTTCTGGTATGTGGTGAAGCTCAGGCCTGTCTAAGATCACCGCAAAAGCAGTCAGAAACCTATAGGGAACCTATATGGTCCCACAGCAGATACAGCTGTAAAGAAGGACACTTCTTTACATCTCAGATCTATAAAGAACTATATAAGCCAAGGCAGCTTGACTTAGGCAGCTCCCACCCCTACCATTTCCAGCCATCAGCAGCTCTGGCCCTCCATATCTAATGTACTTTTAGATGCAATAGCCTTCCTGGGCAGTGTCTGAATCTTATAAACAAGGACAAGGACAAAAGCCACCACACTTGGGGCTTTCAGCAGGTAGGGAGGGGTTAATGGCTTAGGATGTTACTAAACTTTTCATCTAAGAACATACTGTACCTCCTAATATGGCTAATTCAGTGTCCATACCCAAAAAGAGCCAGCACCAGGCCACTCTGCTCATTATGGTAGAGGGAACTAAAACCAGTTATAGATCCCAAACCAAATGATCCTAAGGGTCAGGCCAGATTTCAGCAGAAAAGAAAAAGATCTCTTGAGCAGGGTGAGTACAGTGGCACATGCCTGTAATCCCAGCATTTGGGAAGTAAAGGCAGGGGGATCAAGAGTTCAAAGTCATTCTTGATTACATAATAAGTTAAATGCCAGCCTTTTTATGACCCTGTCTCAAAACTAAAAAAAGGGGAGTTGCGATTGCCTTCTTAGAGAAAGAATGGCAAACTGGAGGTCCCAGGTTATCAACATCATAGCTGTTCAACTCTAGCCACACCCTTGCTTGGTTAGGGGCAATGGGCACCAGAGATTCCCACATGTGCCCACAAGCAGCTATCTTAGCTGCAGGGGACGCTAACATACCGGATGATTGACCAGCCTGACTTTCTTCCTTCCTCCTTTTTGCTCGACAGCCAGCCTCTTCTCACATGGGAGAGATTGGGTGGAGGAGCTGTGTGCCTGAGGGAAACACAGCTGTGGTCCCAACCCAAACCCAGAGTTTCCAAAGCACATGTGGTATCCTTCTGGGCCCTGAGGATCCTTGCCTGTGTCCTGAATAGAGACTTGAAAGGGGATGCAGGGAAGGGTCATACCCTAATTCTGGTGGCAATGCTGAGATTCTGGCCCTTTTTTTGTCATGCCCCTTGGCCCTGTTTGCAAGTAGCAGTGAGAGAGCCACATGAAGGACACATTTATGGTAACTGATTGTCAGAGCAGGGATGGAGGGAAAGAGCTGTAAGTCAGACCTAGGAACTTAAAGGGCCGCTGAGGAGAAAGAACTTAAGACACCACTCACACAACACAGGCTGGGAGAAAGGCCAGCTTTGGGCATACAGGGGGTTAGAAGTGCTAGATTTTGAGTAGACTGTGCCAGACTGACTCACCAAAGAGACATGGTGGTGGCACCACGAGAGCCTGGGCCTGGGGATGAGGCATGGTACAATGGAGGTGCTGAATCTCACTTGCCCACCTATGTACTGGGCAAGGTCCATGTTCATGCCAGACACCCTCACCCCACTTCACACCTGCTCCTCAGATGCCCCAGCCCTCCGCTCGTTGTACTCTAAGGCAGCTAGCAGTCCCATGGGTCTCTGCTGGGCAGATAATGTCTGCTGTTCATACTCCACACACAGGCTGCTCTCAGAGTCTCCAGCAGCTGGTAATCCTAAAGAAATATGTGTTGGCAGGAAAGCTTATCAGAAAGCAAGGATACTCCCTCTGTCATATGTGGTTTTACCCAACCCCACACACCTGTGGGCCTCCGCCTCAGGCTGGGCACATGCACATCCAAGTTCATGGCTTTCCTGGTGGAGAGGGAGTGCCTGGACAATGTAGCCTCCTTGACAGCAGCTTCTCCCTCACACACACTTGAGGTCACAACCTGAGGAACTGGCAAAGGCATCTGTAGAATCATAGGGTGAGGAGGCTTGCATCCATTGCTCCTTAGAAGAAGGGACTCCCAGCCCTCTATGGGGACACAGGCAAAGTCAACTGGGCATTTGGAGCTTACAGTTTTCTGAGCAACACGGAAGAACTGGGCCACATCTCGGATGACATGGCCAAAGTTGTCATACACCTTAAGGTAGGGGCGCACCCAGGAGGGCAGCTGGGTCCTGGCATCAGCATAGGCAAACCTGGAGGGTGAATATGTGGCTGTCAGTTCAAGTCCTCTACTACAAAAACTAAGGGCCACCTCTGCCCTATGACCACTACACTCAAGCCTCAAAATGAAAGAGTAGTATCTGCCGGCAGGGCCAGAAAGATAGCTGAAAGCTTCATACCGGGGAAGAGGATCCTGGGTCTAGAAAGGGGGAAGAAATGGGGATGGCCACAGAGTATTCCTGTACCTGTGGTCACACAGGAAGATGGCCCCATAGTCATGGCGGTGTCGGATAACCCTCCCAATAGCCTGGTTCACAGCCCTGGATGCTTGTTGCTGGTACCATTCCTGCCCAGAGAGGCACTAGGAAAGAAAGAACTGTGGTCATTAGGGTCCTTGATTCCCAAAGTTCCCTGCTTACCTAGCCCGCCAGCCCTGCGGGAGGGATTTCACCTGGCCTCCAGCCCCACTCTGGCCTTTCATCTCATCCAGGAACTGCATCTTGAGGACAACACGGGAATCCATGCGTGGGGGATATGGGAGGCCTGTGACAATCACACCACGACCATTCATGTCTGAGAAGTCCAGCCCTTCACTGGCCTAGAACAAAGAAATAGGTACTCATCTCCCCTGTTGGTTTTTACCCAGGTTTGCGGTCTACCCAGGCCCTAACCCTTTCAGCCACCTATCCAGGTACTGCAGGAAAAAAGAACGTTCCATCCTCAGGTCCTCAGCTGGGCTCACAATTCTGCCGTACTCAGACCCTCCTAACTTTGGCCTTAGCTATCAGCACCCAGCACAGCCCCTAGTATGGCTCCATACTAATTTGTTTGCTAGATGTGGGATCCAAGGCAGAAGCCTTGTTTCAGACTATGAAAAGAAACAGGTAGGAAGGGACAAGGTAACCTGCAGAAACCTCACCTTTCCCCGACACACTGCTAAGAAGGTGGCCCCATTAGACCCAGGGGAGGCAACTTGCTGGTAGTAGGCATCAATGACCTAGATGAAAAGTATGGTCAGTCAGGTTTAGTTCCCTGTCCTTCTCAAATGAGAACTAAATTTTACTTTTTGAGACAAAGGGTAGTCTCAGCTAAGAGGACACCAGGGTTCTGAGAGCATTTTCATAATACTATTACCAGAGCCTGTCTAGTGTTTCCAGAACACATAGGAATCCCCAGATAGGGTAGCTGCTGGGTTCCAAGGACTTGAACAGGAAGATGTACTGTCATTATCTACATGCCAAACCATGTTAGGGGCATTCTGGTAAAACACTCGAGAACTTGGAAATAAGCACAAAGTCTAGAACAGGTAGCCTGGAGCCAACCAGAGTCCCTGGGCAGACAGTGGTCAGCTGAAGACTTTGAGAGGTGCTAGAGGTAGGCCCCACCTGACTTCTAGTTTTTCTCACAGACCTCTGAGAAGCTGCCTTTGTTCCTGGGTTCCACAAACAGAGGCTTCAGCGCCTCCACTTTCTTAGCCAAGCCTTGCACCTGTGGGAGAAAAAGCCAGGATGTGAATGGACAGGTAAGGGCTGTGGCCACAGCCCTGTTCACATGCTCTGTCCAACAACCTTGCCCAGACTTTCAGTCATATGGGGTGCTGCTCTCTCTCAGGAATATATGTAGGGAACGCACCTGCCAGAACTCCAGGCTTTTCTCCATGACAGGGTAGGAAGGGAAGAAGACCAGAAGCCCATGGGGCACCACGCGAGCAATGTTGCCTGGAAGTGGTCCAGGCAAGGCTTAGAAGACTGCTGAGGGCCCCGTTGGTTCTTAAGAGTACAAACTGAGGAGTTCTAGGCCCCTAACCCCCATGGACTAGGGTAGAGGGTCTAGGACCATACCAGTTATTAAACAAAGGTTTCCTAAGGAAGGAACAAAGAAGTATGTGTGGAGTAGTACTTACCCAGAGCCTTCCCCAGGGAAGATAAGCACTCGTCAGAAAACCTGTACAATCAGACAGGCTGCTGTTATAAGAGGCCTAGACCACAGCAACCCTTAACACTACAGACAGCACACAGAAACCAGGACCCTTACCTTTTGTCATAGGCAGAGCTTAGTTGAACACCATCAGGGCCTCTAGGGATAACCCCCACCCAGAGCTGGTTCTTGTCAATGATGTGTGGATTCTCCAGACAGACTGGGAATGGACTAGAAATGGCCAAAGAAATAGATAATGGGATAGATCCAAGGCCTGAGAACCTTCAGGATATTGGCCCACAGAAAGCCCTGGAGTCCAGGCAAGCATCCCCATCCCCATCCCCCATATTCCTAGTGTTGTGACCTCCAGCCAGAGGTGACTCATACATACATCTGCATCTCCAGAGCAAAGGAAGAGAGTGGAGCCAGTGTTCCACTGGTGAGGATAAGGGTACGGACTCCTTGGTAGACCAGTTCACGCATTCTGTGGCTGGGACTGAAGCACCAATAGCTCAGCACCTTCCCTGCAAGGGGGAACTGGTTATGAGGACAGGACTGGGGTCCACCATCCTCATCTGCTGTACTGAAAGAGCAAACCATCTGCATCCACGCAGGCCCAGGTGCACACATCAGGACAAAAGGCCAGGTCTAAGCTGAGGCCTGAGCCCAGCCTATAATCTGGCCCTTCTCAGGGATCCAGAGAAGAAGAAAGAGGTTGACTCAGAAGGATACTGGCAAATACAGAGAAGACATCTGACCCCAACAAAGTTCTGTAGAAACCATGACATGTGGCATTACCTAGAGTTACTCTACCAAAAGCACACAGGGAGGAAGCAGCATCTAAACTCGTGACATGTCAGGGATAACTGCTAAGAAGGGAACCAAAGTCATAGACTGGTTACATCAGCAGCAGGCAAGGTCAGATTCAGAAGGAAACACAGTTCCAAGCAATGCCTGACTGACTAGAACCACGCTCTGCTCATTCCTAGAAATCTTTGGAAGCACCAGAAATTAAAACACCAGAACTTAAAAGTCACTGAAGGCAAAGCCAGGTGCCATCAGAGATGGTTTCCATTCCTGGTCAGAACCTGCCCTGCCTGAGGCTCAAAAGCGGCCAATGACCTCAATAAACTCACTTCTTATAAACACCCTCTAGGGAAAACTACAGAGAAACCACTAATTAGCTGAGCACTTACCAACCTCTGAAGGCATCACTATCATGAAGGAGGCTTTTTGCTGGGAAGACTTTTTACAGTAGGGAGGCCCCTGGGGATAGAACCACACTACAGCTCCTGCTGAATCATCCCACCTCTAACCCTTTCTTCCTGGTAGGCCCAAATGACTTAAAACCACAGTATCGACCTAAGCTCCATAGGACTGCTTCTGCTAAGGCTGCAACCTTTAAGTCATAAAGCAGCCTAAGAGCATTAGGCACACACTTGAGAGGCAAAAGCAGGGAGATCTCTGTAAGTTCAAGGCCAGCCTGGTCTATATAGTGAGTTCCAGGACTGCCAGAGTTACATAATGAGACCCCGTCTCAGAAAAACAAAACAAAACAAGGCAGCTGAAGAAAGAGTAGTCCATAAAGACAGAAAGGTAGGAAGAGAAACAGACAAGGCACTGCTGGAGAATGAGAGATATGGGAGCTGGACAGGGCTATAGCCTTGCTGAGGGGCGCATTTGGCATGCAGCCTAAACACCATCTGAATTGGCGGTTGCCACAAGGCACATCTGTGAAGCCAGCTGCCAAGGTTAAATTCCACATAGGGTAGGTGGGGCAGACTGCAGTCAAGATCCCAACACTATAATACCAATATAGAGAGTGTTCAATGCCCCTTACCATCTTCACATCAACCCCAGTAGCACTGATACCACTCTTAAGATACTAAGAAGCAGTTGAACCCTAGAGAGTTTATAAGAGGCAGAAATTCAGACCAAGCTCACTGTGAGCAACAGAGTTGGCCACCTGTTCTTCAGCCATGACCCTAGGGCCTGGGTCTGAAGGATCTTGCCATGGCACTGGCTAAAAGAAGGATGAGAGCCATACATGAAAGCTATGTAGGTCAAAGTTAACTTGACTTAACCTAAAGAAGCATGCATACCTTCAAGCCTAGCACTTAGCAGGCAGAGGCAGAGAGATCTCTGTGAGTTTGAGGCCAGCCTGGTCTATACACCTAATTCTAGTCCAATAAGGGCTACACAGTAAAATCTTACCCAAAAAGAAAAACAAAAAGACAAACCCACAAAATTAAAAAGTGTATTGAACCAGGTGTGGCGGTACACACCTTTAATCCCAGCACTTGGAAGGCAGAGACAGGTAGATCAAGGCCAGTTGGCATACAGAGGGAGTTCTAGGACATCGGGGCTACACAGAGAAACCCTATCTTGAAACAACAGCAGCAGCAGCAGCAGCATCAAATAGTCATCATCATCATAATAATGACAGTGTAGCCTAAGTCGTCGGTCGTCCTGTCCTTCTATCGTAGCCTAAGTCAGGGAGGGGAGGCCCTGCAGAGCCTTGGTTCTGCCACTGCCCCACTAGGTGATTCTGGGTGGATAACAGTGCTTCCTGTCTCTGGCTTTCAGTGGGCATGAGCATGCATGACTCCAGATGTGATGTTACTATTGTGCAAAGGTTGGGCAGGGTAGAGTTTCCTGCAGTGAAGACATGTACCTTGTTTCCTGGATGTAGTGGTACTCCAGGCATCTGACCGCTGAGCGGCTCTCCGGTGGCCGGTTTCAGGGTGTATGTGTACCTGTAAGAACGAACATACATATGTGCCTGCCCAGGTCCTATAGCAACTCTGCCCCACAGGTCTTTGAGACCTTTAGACTTGCCCACATCCTGAAAGCTGCTCTCACCTTATAGGAATGTGAGACACCCAGCCCCACCAGAGAACCAGTGCTGCCTTCCGGAGGATCCACGCTGAACACAATCTGAAAGGCACAGCAGCATAGCAAAAGGAAAAGAAGCCTGGGTTGAGAACACAAGCATCTTCATAATGAGGCAAAAACTAAAGCCTCTTAGCCCAGCATCCAAGAGGCTGAGGCTACTCCATCCTTCTACTGAGACAGATGCTTGCCATTTGTCTCATCTAGCCAATCATACCCAGTTGAGGAGCAATAGCTTATTCCTGACATTCCTTTCTCCAAGTGGCTCCAAAGCTCTCTTAGGACTCCCCTACTAGGAGCCACCTGCACACATTAGGGATGCAGCAGCCTGGACAGCCTTATGTGACTAACTCAGTTTACTCTTCCTTCAGTGCCTCTCAGTGCTCCAGGATAATCTAGAAATCCGACATTTAAGTTAAGATTGTGGCAAGGTTCCGAAAGTCCAGGAAAATGTTAACCCCAAAATTTCACCTGACAGAGGAAAAACCAAGACAATTTATGAAAACAAAAAGGAGTTTATTCTAGCCAGTATCAGAACTTACCAAAACCATGACAAACACGAATAAGTAGTAAAGCAATATAACAACAGCAGCAAGAGACTGGAGAATGAAAGAGCCAGGTAAAAGCAGACACCTTACCCCTCATAAGGGATGATGGGTAGATACTCAGCCCCTGCACAAACCCACAAAATTCTACAGAAGACTTCAAGAACCAAAGGAAACCAGGTGTGGGTTAGGGAGCATAAGCCAAAGCCACAAAGCCTCCAGCAACAAGAAAACCTTTGAACTGAGCCTACCAAAGACAGAAAAGGCAGGCAGAAGACATGCCCATCATACAGGGTGAACACTTGGGACTTACAAGGCCTCCAAATCAGTAAGAAACACAGCCATATAAAGGAAGCTCATAACAGGGTAATAGAGTTAAATGAGACATACAGAGCGACAGGTTGGAAGCATGTGATTCTGACTTCCCTCAAGAGGGTTTCTCTTTGCATACACCTCCTGCCTTGCAAAGGCAGCTAGTCACTGCTTTTGGCCTTTCTTACCAGGCAGACCCTCTTTAACTGTGCTTCCCTGTTCACCTGCAACTAAAATGACAACCCCAAACTCTCCTTCCAGGGATCTGCTGTGAGTAGAAGGCCCTTACAGCCTGTGTGAAAACCTCCAGGCACTATGTTCCATCTGATGTCCACTGGACCAGCTTCCCATCTGGGATGAGTGAACAGGGCACTGTGTTCTCTCAGGACATATCTGTGTATGCCTAGACTTCTGGCCTTCAGGACATCACCATCTGCTGCCCTGAACCTCCTGAGCTGCCTTCATTGTTCTCATCTCCACCTGACACAACCTGCGAGAGGAAATGGAAGTGGTCTGAACCTCTCTTCCCTGGGCCTTGGCCTTGCATGGATGTTTACAAACACCCTCACACAAAACAACCTAAACTGGCCATGTGAGGGAAGAGCAGGGCTCCCTGATCTCATGGGAGTCGTGTATTTCTCCAAGACTACACAACACAAAAATTTAAACTTCTCTGGAGGAATGGCTCGGCAATTAAAAGCACTGACTGCTCTTCCAGAGGTACTGAGTTCAATCTCCAGCAACCACATGGTGGCTCATAACCATCTGTAATGGGATCTGATGCCCTCTTCTGGTGTGTCTGAAGAGAGCACCAGTGTACTAACATACATGAAATAAATAAATCTTTAAAAACAAACAAACAAACAAACAAACAAAAAAACCTTAAAGAATAAAAGAAATCTCTCAGGCTGACATATCACCTGGTTCTGAAACATCAGACAGGTTTGTGGGAGACAGAGAGAAAATGAATCAATAAGAATGCCAGATGACTAAGAGACTAGTTCCCCCAGTGTAGCAAGATAGGATGTGATAAGAGGAAAAGTTGACTCTACAGTGTGAGTGTATGTACACACGCAGGTGTATGTGAATGTGTATAAGATGAATGCTCACTACCTGTCTGACTGAGGTGAGCAAGGGGGAGGAAAAGAGAGGATTCCAGTCTATGAGCCACAAACTCTACCTCTGGCTGACCCTTCTCTGGCCTGACAAAGTCTGACTGGCTAGTTGCGTTTCTGTGCACATTCCCACACCCTGACAAAAACTCTTGGCTTCTACAGTTATGCAAGAAGCAGCTGTGAGATAAGCAACTCCCAGTCACCTTTTCTGCTGCTGAGAAACATGCTGGCAAGGATCTAGCTTGCACAATACCAGAGGGGCAGGGGAGGTAGGTACTAGGAGCCTTTGGAGCAGTTGCCAAAGAAATTGCAAACCACTGGGCAAGAAGGTCTGGGTTCCAAAGGTATGGATAAGGAAAATACCTCCTTTATACACAGAGAGTAGAGAAGAGCGATCTGAGGAGGAGAGGCTGTCCTGCTCACATGAGCCCTCTAGGTCTGGAAATAATAGTGCCTCCTCTTGTGCCTGTAGTTGAGGATAAGCCCAGTGTCCATGTGGGAAGAGTAAGTAGATTCTTGGAAGGTGTTTCTGATAAAAGGCCCTGTTGATCAGCAGAAACCAATCTGCTTAGTAGACCAAGGCTTCTTGCACTGGGGACAAAGCATGCTCCAGGATATAACAGCTAAATAAATGGCCCAGCTGAGGGTGGCACAGGGGCCTCAGACAATAAGAAGTCACAGACTCAATCAACAGTCATGGATAGACCACCATCCTAGGAAGCAAGATGCCTAGGGATGTCTACCTAATATGCCTCTGGAGAAGTACATGGAGGAGGGAGCCCAATCTGACATGACAGTGGTGTGCCAAAACCTTCCTCATCCCACCAAACATCTGCAGTCTCTCAATCAACTCTTCATTCATGCAGTAGAAGGCTGAGACTATTATGTCCCTTATCACAAAGCTGGCTGAGAAGAAGCAGGCCTGGCCCTTAACTTTCCTATCACATGTACATTTGGCCCCGTGCCCTCATTGTGGCCCAGCTACATCATAATCAGACTCACAGAGGTCTCAAGCATTCACAGTCTGCCTCTCCAGTAAGAGGATTTGCTTTGTGGTTACAAAACCAAGGCACTTTCTGCTATAACCCCCAGTGGCCTGGAGGTATAGCATGGGTAGAAGCAACCAGGTGGCTTCACATAGCACCACACATGAAGACACTGGCTGTGCCTCAGTTTTTCCAAGGATTAACAGTTACCATCCAGGAATATAAAAAAAAGAGGGTCTTAACTATCTAGCACTGGCTGACCCAGAACTCACTCTGTAGACCAGGCTGGCCTTTAACTCAGAGATCTGCCCACCTCTGCCTCCCAAGTGCTGGTCTTAGAGGCAAGCATCACTATACCTGACTCTCAGTCAGGAATCTTAAGATGTGCTATTAAAACTTAGCAAGGTGGGGATGTACTGGAAGGATGGCCCAGCAGTTAAAAGCACTGACTGTTCTTTCATGTTTGATCCCATCACTTGTATGTGGCTTACAATTCCAGTTCCAGGGGATCTGACCCTGTCTTCTGGCCCCCACAGGCACCAGGTATACATGTAGTAAACATACATACATTCAAACAAAAATACTCATTAGTATAAAATAATAAAAAAATCAAAAACAAAAAGCCAACGAAACAAACAAAAAACAAAAACAAAACAAACAAACAAACAAAAAACTTAGAAAGGCTAAGCAAAGCTGAAGCTGACCAGAGGTCCCAACACCAGGTTTACCTTTAACTACCTGGTCAGAACTGGCTGGCTCACTAGACCTGAGGACATACTTGCACTAAGACATATGTGTCCTATACCTGAGGACAACTGTATGTCACACAGACAAGAAGAAGGATGACCCCAAAACAGCAGTGAAAAGCAGGACAAGACCTGATGAGGTGAAAGTAGTCCACCTTTGTCTTTGATAGTGGCTCCATAGTGATCCCTCCTATCCCTCCCTCCCTCCCTCCGCTTCGGACACGAAGACCATGGCATTTATAGGACCCATTTGCCTTTCCTTTGAGAAGATACTCAGGAATCTCGTCTCTAGATTTCTCACAGTCTGAAACTATCTGGAGCTGCTATCAACAAGGAGGCTCTGCCCAGCCCCAAAGGGGACAAGTGAATTCCACCAACAGCTCCTGACCTCACTCTTTACAGGATCTTGGTCTTAAAATACCACTCTGAATGTATCTGGCCATGAAATAGCCAAAAAAGGGCCAGATCTGCCATCTTTTAACTTCCACTGAGGCCAACATTGTATTCAGGTGAAAGAAAGATGCTTAGGGTTTTAGACATGTGATATCCTACCTGGATAATGTCCATGAGCTTCTGCAACCCAGCCGTGTTGGTGAACACACCGGTACCTATGGAGCACACAGCACAAGAGACGCTGAATCCCACATTACCAGGAACCATCACAGCTCCACTTAGCTCTGTCTCATGACTGCTAAAGCAACCAGCCTCCCCATAACCATTATCAGTGACAGGATGTACTGAGGAAGAGCAGTTGACCTGTTCTTTCTGGTGTTAAGAAGCAGTTCGATGGGGGGAATCTCCCCAAAGAGTACAGGCTTCCAAAACAATAATTTAGTCATTTAGTCAATGATACAGGAAAGGATGGCTGCTATCTATCCCCAGTGCATAGCAGATACCATTGCATGTGACACTGCATACCTCACTCCACTCAGCAGAATAACAGCCCAAAGGACACTGCCCTTTGGAAACTTGATCTCCTAAACTAAGCAGAACTCAGGTCTAGTAGCAAGGGGGAGAAGCCAGAGAGGCCCACATCTCACTAAATCCACAAAGTCTCTGATATTCCTCCTTAAAAGGGAGCTAACTAGGAAATACTATACTAAGAAACCACATTCAGCAAAGCTGAAAAGATCATAATGGTTGGCCAAATGTCACTACTGACCCTGTGTCTCAATCAGAAAGAGAAAGCCAGCTGGGCCCAGTGGCCACTCCTGAAATTTTAGCACTCTAGAGACAGAGGCAAGATGATCAAGATCAAAGCCAGTCTGAATTTACAGCATAAACCTGTCCCAGAAAACCAAGGGCTGGGGATGTGACCCAAATGACAGATCAACCATGAGTGAGATCCTGGGTTCACTCTTCAGTACTACTAAAAATGAATAAACAAACATGAAGGGTAGGCTGGTGGGGGAGCTTTGTTAACTAGATTCTTGTTCACAAGAAAGCCATGATAGCAGCCTGCTGACACTGATGGCCAAGTGCTGACTGCTGGACATGGAACAGTTAAGTCCTGCCATGATGTTCATCTACATCAAAACCACTAGCCTGTAATGCTCCATGTGGGCATCCCAAGACTCACGTCCTGCCAGGTGCTGGATTATCTGGTCCAGAGATTCCAAAATGCAGCCTTTGGTTTGAAATGTTATTTGGGCTTCAGCAAACAGCTCGAAGATGTAGCTGCCAACGAGAACAGAAGCTTGAGACTTAGAGGAGACAAGGCTGTGGTTTCTGGGAACTACAAGGAAGAGCCTTTGAATTTCCTACACTCAGAAATAATCGCTGAGTACTTCAAGGAGGCCAAAACTGGAGGTGAGAGGCTTCTCTCTCCAGTGGTCTCCTAGCAGGCAGAGGACAGTGGGTTACTGTCATGAGAATCACTACCCACCAAGGAAAAGACAGGTGCGTAGGCAAGGGACCACAATTAGGGGTGGCCTGAATGCAGGTCCTGTGTCTTTGAAGGCAATGACTCTGGGAAGCAACTCTAGAAGCCTTGGAAAGAAATGGCAAGGGGGCAACAGAAGCCACAGGAAGGGGGAAGGCTTTGACAGGGCCTTAAGATGTAAGTAAAGAGGCCAAACAAGCACAGTAGGACCCAGGTCAGACTGGTATATCTGGGTTATCTGGGAGTAACTGGGGGTACCTATAAAGGTTAGACCCCAGGGGAACAAAACGGCTCAGAGAAGGCAGGTAGCCCAAGACCCGAGGAAAATGCTACCCGCCCACAAACACAGACTAGGTCCTAGCACAGCTACTGGCTATATGCCCATGTGAGCTACCCCTCAACCCCAGCTACAGTCGCTCATCGGCCTTCAAACCAGGCTATCTACAATGGTTTTCAGGGAAAAAAAAAAAAGATCAAAACAAACATTTTCAACAACAACAACAACAACCCAGATTATGGGACAATTAGAACCTTCTGGGCCTCTATGAGCCCTAAACAGGCCTCAGTGATAGCACTAAAGGTGTAGTTATTATAACTGGCACTTGCTGTGTCATCAAGAGGCCATCGAGAGTTGGAGGAGACACTGGAGTAGTGTGTGCTATCACTCCCAATGTTTTCAATGACTGCATAAAAAGCTGGCAACTGGCTTGGAGAGACAACTCAGTGGTTAGGAGCGCTTGTTACTTTTCCAGGGGAACCTGAGTTTGGTTTTCAGATCCACACTGGGTAGCTTACAACTGTCTAACTCTAGATCCAGGGCATCCAACACCTTCATCTAATCTATTTCTCTCTCTCTCTCTCTCTCTCTCTCTCTCTCTCTCTCTCACATATATGTGGAAAATAAGTCTCTTTTTAAATGTTGGTAAATCTTACTAAGCCTTGAAAACTGAAAACAGACCCCACTGCTGGGTGAAGTGCTCAGACAAAACCCCATGAGGACACTATTTATCTCCAACCCCAGACAGAACTTGGGGTAAGGAGGTCAGCACCAATCCCTCACCTTCCAGGTTTGGTGACTCCTCTGTCATTCCCAGGCAGCTGAACAGCATCAATAGCCTCCTCCAGGCGAAGCAGGATCACTGCGAGCCAAGGATATGTCAGGGGCATGCCTCTCACCCAGCCCAAGGAAAGGAAAGACAATACTTACTCTTCAGCTTTGCAATGTCTTCCAGCTCCATGTTGAGACCTGGGTGAGAAAGTATATACATAACTCCACATCTTTTAAGCGCTGTCTGTAGCCTCAAGAACCAAGGTTCCCGGTGTGATAGAAAGGGTAGGTGGGAGAGGAATTAGGTACACATTTGAATTGTATACAACAGTTATGAGCCCACATTCACATTTAGATATACGAATGAATACATTCACACAACACAGAGGTTCTTCTGCTCCCCAAAGACCTCAAAATAATTAATAACCATCAGCACATGCCAACATGTGCTCAGACAGAACCTCGTGAGGACAGAGAGTAAAACATTTCTCCTCGCCAGGCAGTGGTGGCGCAGGTCTTTAATCCCAGCACTTGGGAGGCAGAGACAGGCAAGTTTCTGAGTTCGAGGACAGCCTGGTCTACAGAGTGAGTTCCAGGACAGCCAGGGCTACACAGAGAAACCCTGCCTCGAAAAACCAAAACCAAACAAACAAACAAACATTCTCTTCTGAAGGGAAACCAGGGCTTGCTGGAGGTAGTGTAGAAAGCAGAGTATCACAAGCCCAACAGCAAAACAGCTGTCAGTGATGGCTAGGCCAGGTTAGCAGGACACAGAAACTGCCTTCTACATGACTTTGGAGGGATATTAAGCCTCAGCAGTAAGACTGATGATGGGTTGTTACCAACCACAGATGGCTCAACGCATATATAATGATTAATATTGGTTAGTACCATCAACCCGATAATCTCTAGAATAAGTTAGGAGACAAAATCTCTGGTCATGTCTGTGAAGGGGTTTCAAGGTTGGGTTAATTGAAAGGGTAAGCAAAGCAGAGCCATTCCATGGGCGAAACTTACTCTGAATTGAGTAGAAAAGAAAAAGGGAAAGAAAAGAAAAGAAAAGAAAAGAGAAGAGCTGAGTATGGTGGTCCACACCTTGGAGGCAGAAACAGGAAGATTTCTGTGAGTTCCAGGCCAGGATGGTCTCCACAGAGTTCCAGGACAGCCAGTGCAGCCTTTCTCTCTCTCTTCCCTCTCATTTCTCCTCCCATTTCTTTCTCTTTCCTTCTCCCTTACCCGCTTCCTGATTATAGGCACACTAATTGCTCAAGCCCTTACCATCACCAAGTCCCAGCTATGATGGTTACATTCTGAGAATGTGAATCAAGATGACTCTTCCTTAAGCTTCTTTGGTTAGGTATTTTGTTATGACAAGGAGAAAAATAAATAATCACCATTTATACATGCAGATGACAATCAATCACCAACTGAGAATCAACTCAAAGCATGATTTGGCTTTTCCAATACAAACAGTGTCAGCACAGAGCTGAAGAATCTTTACAACACTGTCTAATGCAAAATCAAAGGGACAAGAAATGGCTCAACAATTAAGGGCACTGACTGCTCTTCCAAAGTTCCTCAGTTCAATTCCCAGCAACCACATGGTGGCTCACAACCACCTATAATGGGATCTGATTGTGTCTTTTGGTGTACATGAAAAAAGAGCACTCATACACATAAGATACATAAATAAAGGGCTGAATGAGATAGCACCATCTCACAATCACTGATAATTAATAATAAATCTAGGCATCGAGTAGCTGCAATATGACTATAAAAAAGGAAGGAGGAAGTAACCATGAGCCAACAAGAGATGATGAATTACAAGTTGGGTAAGAGACCACTCTTAGAGAAACAGAGTTAGGGCTGTGATGGCAAATCCTCTTTGGTGGCAATTCCCTGAGTGTCGGTTCATCATGTATCTCAAAAACAATGTGTTTTCTTTTGTGTGTGTGCTATATGAATATATGTCTGTGTGCATGTACATGTACATTAGCATCTGTGCACAAAGAGGCCAAAGGAAGATGTCAGATGTCTTCCTCCATTGCTCATTAGCATAATTCCCTTAAAACAAAGTCTCTCACTGAACCTGAAACTCACTGTTTTAGCTAGGCTGGCCAGTGAGCTCCCAGGATCCACTTGTCTCTGTATCTATAACACTGTGGTTACAAGCACAAGCAGCCACAGCTGATTTTGTGTGTGTGTGTGTGTGTGTGTGTGTGTGTGTGTGCGCGCGCGCGTGCGTGTATGTACTTCCTGTACCTGTACTTTGGTTTAAAATTAGATGCAGGGCTGGGTGTGTTTGTGCATCCCTTTAGTCCCAGTACTCAGAAGGCAGAGGCAGGCAAATCTTGGAAGCCAGCCTGATCTATATATCAAGTTCCAGGACAGCCAGGACTACACTGAGAGGCCCTGTCTCAAAAAACAACAAACAAAACAAAACATTAGCCGGGCAGTGGTGGCGCAGGCCTTTAATCCCAGCACTTGGGAGGCAGAGACAGGCGGATTTCTGAGTTCGAGGACAGCCTGGTCTACAGAGTGAGTTCCAGGACAGACAGGGCTACACAGAGAAACCCTGTCTCGAAAAACCAAAACCAAAAACAACAAAACATTAGCTAGGAAAAGACATAGACTTCGGAAAACACTGAAAGAACTAGGGCTGGGGATATAGGTCAATTGGTAGACTGCTTACCCAGTGTGCACAAAGTCCTGGGTTTGACCCCAGCACCAAATAAACCAGGAATGGTGGCCAAAGTTTCTCATCATTTTAGAAGGTAAAGGCAAAAGGACCCGAAACTAAAGTTCATCCTTTCTATCCTACATTAAGTTTGAGGCCAGCCTGAGCTACATGAAACTCTTGTTTCAAAAAAACGGGAGGAAGAAAAAAAACTGAAAAGCAGTTGAAGTATCAGACGAGCCAGTCCTCCCTGGACTACAGAGCAGTTAGACAGCACTTCCTACAAGGACAACACTTCACCTGAGGCAAAAGGGAAACTTAGAGACTTGGGAAGCAAACAGAATTTAAGTGCCCTTATTCATGTGGCCTGCTGTCTTTTTTTTAAGACAGGGTCTATGTAGTCCTGACTGTTTTGGAACTCATTAAACGGGTTGAACAGAAGTGTTTCTTTGGTTTATTATTGGTACCCTATCTGGGATGAACAGACAGAAAGTCACACAACAGGAACCCTGAACCAAGTTTCTCATGCCCCAGAGTGCTATCTAGACAAAAGATATTAAGAAGACCAGACTCTTATGCAGAATATACTTCCAAGATGCCTCTAAGAGACCAAGTTTACTTTTAAGTTCTTAGCCATAAACTTACTTACCTGAGCTGGACGTGTCTGGAATGAATTCCGGTTGGAGTTCACCTTGCTGAGCCACCCGGGCTTGCTCCTCCAAAACCTGGTTGATAACCTCCAGTCCTGAAGCCACATCACGGGGAGTCAAGTCAAAGGAGGCTGACTCCTCACATATCTTCTCCTGAAGACCAAAGTAGACCTGTGTTACAGCAGAGGGGGGCAGAATGGAGACCCTAGGAAGCAGAAGTGGAGATGCAGGAAGGACTGAAGAAGTCCCTGGAGCCCCAGCTCCTGGTCTATAAAGTAAAGTCAAAATTGGCCCAAGGAGATTCACTGCCCAAACCAATATTTTAGAAGATTATTTCACTTTGAGTTGCCAAAATTTTGTTATTGAAAAATTGACCAGCAAAAGCAGTAATTTTTGTCTGCAAAAGTCAAAAGGTACCACCAATCAGCTCAATATTCCCCATAGCGACATCTGGCTGGAGCCAAATAGGAAGTAAGGTCCAGCTGTGGAGAGAGCTGGCTCTCCATCAGTTACATCGCAGGCTCCACAGCAGCTAAGGATGAGGCTATTCACCCTCTGAGGACATTCTACATAGCCCTGAGTAAGCAGGGGCAAAAGACACAGGGGTGAGGGTGGGGGGTTAGTTACTGTGATCATGTGCTGGTGAAAGGGGACAAAGGGAGTCAGGGGGGCTCCAGGAACCATTCTTGATTCTATTGCTACCAAAGATGAGCAGCTGTCACCACAGAAGTTTCCTAAAGGTCAAGCCAAGTAGCCTGAGGAGCAAAGACAAGAGTATGGTACAAGAGAGAGCAGAGCCAGGCTATCCCTACCAATTGTCTAGAAAGGCACAGGCCCAGTGAGAGGCTCTTCTGTGGACTCTGCACCTAAGGGCACATCTGAAGCCCAACTAGCCAGTCTATGGCCCAGGTGAGGCAACCGATAAGACTATCAGGAGAGCAGCAGCACCTAAGTTTGCTTGGTCCTGAGAACTATGCCTCTGGGTCCAATGTAGAGCTTCTCCAGAAACATCAAGAAAGCTGGGAGAGACAGGAAGCACTTAGCATAGAGGCCAAGGGGACTCACCACATTGTGAGCTTCATCAAAGATCACAACCGTTCCCTTCAGGTCAATGCTGTGTGCCTTACGACTCTACAAAGAAGGGAAATTACCATGAGCTGAAGTCATGTGGGGCCAACCAAGAGTGCAGGCCTGCATATATAGGAAAAAAGGGAACCTGAGGCAGGTGGTGGGCACCAAGCATCATAAACAGGTACCACACATCATGGAGGAAAGAGCAAAGGTTCTCATATTCCACTCTGAGAACTGGCTCCTTCTCCAGACTGACTGTGAAAAGCAGACTCCAAGTTACCTGTCCAAGCCTGACCAAAATTGGATGCTTGTGGCCTTCTGTACCAGGGAACTGCGCACACAGCCCAAGAGTATATGCTACAGTCAACGGGATGCCCAAGTAAGCCAGTTAAACGGCTAGGTAGGAAAAGGCACTTGCCTCTAAGTTTGATGATTTGAGTTCAATCCCTGAAACCCACAAGGTAGAAGAAGAAAATCGAGCCTACAAGTTAAGGGTACAGTTGTATTTTCTTCGGTCTTATTTTACAACTCTAGGTACCAAACCCAGGTCCTTACATGCTCTACCACTAAGCTTGAGCTGGCCTTGCTCTTGTGATCTTTCTGCTTCAGTCTCCTGAGTGCTGAGATTACAGGAATATATTTCCATACCTAGCACCACATGGGGTTTTTTAAGATTTATTTTTATTTTATGTACAAGAGTGTTTTGCCTATGGATATAATCTGTGGACTGTAGTCATGCAGTACCCACAAAGACCAGAGGAGGGCATCAGATTCTCCTGGAACTGTAGTTAAGAGCTTTGTAAAACACCATGTGGGTACAGGGAAATCAAATCCAGGTTCTCCAGAAGAGCAGCCAGTGAGTGCTTAACCCCTGAGCAATCTCTCCAGCCCCACATCTAGGTTTTGACAGATATGGGTATTATACAAACACTATTCTAATCCCTCATAAAGAGGGAGCCTTGGGTCATGTGTCTGAGACTTACATCTCATTGCTGGCAGATTCTACCAGGACCAGTTTCCTACTCTGGTAGTTGTCAGTAAACTCCAGTGACTGCATGCCTAAGTCACTGGACTAAAGACTTCCAATTGCCCCGCACCTCATACTTTAATTTCTGTTTACCTCTGTTTGCCGCTGCTGCTGCTGCTACTGCTGATTTACTTTGTGGTGGGTGGAGAATGCTTGTGTGCTAAGGTAGAGGGCACAGGGCAATGCAAGAGTTCTCACCTTCCATCACAAAGGCCTTAGGTATTGAACTCAGATCACCAGGCCTGCTTGGTGAACTATCTTGCCAGCCTGCTTCTTTTTTGTGTATGTGTGTGGTGCTGGGATTGACTAGAGGGGCTCAAATGAGCTAGACAAATGCTCTACCACTGAGCTAAGCTCCTAGAATCCTAAGTCTCTTTAATCTTAACCATTTCCACAGGAATGCAGTATCGCTTCCTATCGTTTGGGTCTAAATTGACCTTGTGACTAGAGCAGTTAAACACCTTCCCACAGGCAGAAGTGGTCATTCTGTTAACTTCAGAAAACTATCTACTGAGGCTTCTCAGTAGTGAGCTGGGCTGTTCAATTCTGAGAGCCTTTGTGTACTGTGGGTCCAGGGCTTCTGAAAGGCTGCAGCACTTCCTCATTTTCTGCAACTTGCTTTTTTCAATTAAAAGAAAAAAGTTTTGAAGCTTTTATTGACTTTAAAATGTTTACAGCTGCATATTCCATTTTTTGATAAAACAATTCTGGCATATTAGAACTTTAATATGAATATTAGCAAGGAAATTTGCAACATATGAATGACTTCATCACTTACTTTTTTCACATAGCATGTGCAATGATATAAAATAAAGTTTGGCCCTAGTATCTTTGTGTGTGTATGTGTATACATACATATGCATATATCTTGAAAAAGTAAATATACACACTATTCTCAACCAGGATTAATGCTAAAAAAAAAATTTTTTTTAACTAACAGTGAGAACATCAAGATGTCTTAGAAGGTAAGGCACAAAACAAACATGCCTTGAGTTCAATCCCTGAGAACTACATTATAGAAGAAGAGAACCAAGTATTTCAAGTTGTCCTCTGACCACCAAATATGCACAACAGATCATACATACATACATTCATACACAAATAAATTTACAGTTTTCCTTTAAACTTAACTGATAAATCCAGGTGTGATGGTGCATGCCTTTACTCCCAACACCCAGGAGGCAGAGGCAGGTGGATCTGTCAGTTGGAGGCCAGCCTGGTCTACAAAGTGAGTTCCAGGACAGCCATGGCCGTTACACAGAGAAACCTTGTCTCAAAAAAACTAAAAATAAAACCTAATAGTGTTAAGAGGGAAAACTGATGTTAGAGTTTATACTAATCTTCTCTCAGAGTGTGATAGCACATACCTTTAATTCAGGAGACAAAGGCAGACAAATTTCTCTGGGTTCAGGCCAGCCAGGGCTACACAGTGAGATCCTGTCTCAAAACAAAATAACAAGACCTTGAAAAAACCTAATTCTTTTAAAGAGCCTAAGCTTGAAATTTTGATTTAAGTCTAACTTGTTTTGTTTTTCAAGACAGTGTATCTTTGTGTAGCCCTGGCTGTACAGAACTTGTTCTGTAGAACAGGCCTGCCTCTGCCTCCTTAGTGCTAGGATTAAAGGCGTGCAATACCACAGCCCTGCTAAGCCTAACTTTCCTTTACGACTAACAATATGGGAATTAGCATGAAATAAGAATCCTCACCCTCAAGCTAGGCAGGGCCACACACCTATAATCCCATACTCAGCTGGCAAGCAAAGACAGAAGAATAGTGACTTCAAGACAGACTAGGATACACAGACACTGATCTAAAACTTTTCAGTTCCAGCCTTTACATTTAGATTTGCAGTGAGAAGGACTAAGCTCATTTTTCCAAGTGCATAGCCATCTATTCCAGCACCACAGTTTGAAGAACAGATTAGGAACTACAAATTTTCATCCTCCCCTGGATTCCTTTGATGTGTATGTCAAAACCCTGTGCTACAATAACTCAATAACACAAAAGGTAGTGGTTAAGTGTTCACTAACCTCAGTGATTTCTAACCTAGTTCTTCAAAACTGTCATACTGGAGCTAGCAAGATGGCTCAGCAGGTAAAGGTGCTTGTCTTGTCTTTGCCAGATCCACTGAAGCCCTCTTTCTGTCCACTCCAGTTATCTCCAACCTCCACCTGCCATTCAATAGCAACTTCTGCCATCTACCCCTCCAACTCAGACACTAAAATCCCAGCTCTGTAAGAGATCCCTAAGTAGCACCCCACACTCTTTAAGTTCTTGATATATATTTACTATGGGGATTAGAAGAAAAAATGACCACCAGGTTACTACTGACTCCAGAAGTTACTGAACTTGTCCATGTCAACAGCTACAGGAGCCAAGAATGTTGGTAGAGTATGTGCCCCACATCCACAAAGCCTTGAGTTTTACACCCAACATACATAAAACATATCTACTGGTGCATACCTACAACTGTAACCCTCAGAAAGGTAGAGACAGGAGAATCAAAAATTCAAGGCCATCTTCAGCTACAGAGCAGGCTAGAGATCAACCTGAGATACATTTGATACTATGCTTAAAATAAAAAAGCCAGCCATTAGACCAGCAAGAAGAATCAGTGGGTAGAGGCACTTGTTATCAAGTCTTAAAAGCTTGAGCTCAGTCTCTGGGACTCATGTGGTAGAAGAGAAACTTAATTATTCTGATTTCCACATACACAGTGTGCATTCTTCATGCACACACACACTAAATAAATATGTAATTTAAAGAAAAAATCTCTAGCTATGTTAAATGAAACAAATAGTACACAAAAACCAGAAAACATCAGGGAGGACAGAAAATGCTCAAGTCCCCTGAGTCACTGGTACTTCCTGTGATCTGATTTGAAAGTAGCTGAGCTGAACTGTCAGGACCAATGGCAAGCACTGGCTCAAGTCTAACAACCCAGCCTCTTCTCATTCTGGTCAGCCTGCCTATGCCTAGGTTGCTCAGAATAAAAAACTCATAGCTGTGAACTATTCACAACTACATCTGGACAGGTTTTCAGCCTAATCAGAGATAGAAAAGAGGCCTCTTGCCCACATTTTCTCTCTGAGGACCTAATAAACAAAGGTTCAGGTGGCCCTCTAAAGCTCAGGGACAACCCTGGACATCAGTAGTCATCAGCTTCTCACCTTAGCATCCAACAAGTAATTGTACGGCATAAAGATGATATCAGCTTGCTGCTTCATGTTTCGAGAGAGGTAATATGGGCATACTCTGGAGGTATAAACAGATAGAAGACCTGTAAGTCCCTTCCCAGGGGGTATCCAAAAGGTACAACCATTACATGAGTCATCGTGCCCTCTGGTAAAGGAGGAACCTCTCGTTCTGAACACAACCTCAAAGAAACTGGTACCTAGAATAAAGGGGCAGCCCACGGGAGTTTTCACGATGTGAAGGTATCGTCTGTCTTAACACTTGATGGATGCACTTGGTGGTGCATACCTTTATTCACAGCACTTACGAGGCAGAAGTGAGCAGATCAGGCCAGCCTGATCTTAAAAATGAGTTCTGGCTCACCTAGGACTACACAGTGAGACCCTGTTTCAAAAAAACAAACAAATAACAACAAAAACCCAACTCCAAAACTTGATGGGGTCAGGGAAATGTCTCGGGGATATTCTCAGGTCAATTCCTAGAATCCATGTAAAGATGGAAGGAGAGAAACAACTCCACAAAGCTGTCTTCTGACATACACACCACCCATCCATACATATATACACATAAATAACAGTCTGAGAATGTCACTCAGTAGAATGTTTGTCTAGCATGTACAAAGCCCTGGGTTCAGTCCCCACAACCATATAAACCAGACCTGCAGGTGCATGCACCACCTCAGCACCCAAAAACTGAAAGCAAAAGATCAGTTCAAGGTCATGAATACAGAAATAGCTCAGTGAGTAAAGTGCTTCCTATCAAAACGGGAAGAACACAAAAGTCCAGATCCTCAAAAATCCATATAAAGCCAGATACTGTAATCTCAGAGAGGCGGGAGGCAGAGACAGGAGAATTCTTTAAGTTCTCAGACAAGTTAGCCTAGCATTCTCATTGATAAACAAGAGATTCTATCTTAAGGTAGAAAGTAACACTCGCCTGGCAGTGGTGGCGAACGCCTTTAATCCCTGCACTCAGGAGGTCTACAGAGTGAGTTCCAGGGAGTAGACCAGCCTGGTCTACAGAAGAAAACAAGCAACACTCAAGGTTGTCCTCTGACTGCCACAAATATGCCATGGCACCTGTAACACACACACTTACCATACACACAAAGATCTTTTTTAAAAGGGGTGGAGGGATTCATGGTAATCTTGGCCACACAGTGAGCTCAAGGTCAGTCAGTGTTATTTGAGACCCTCCCTGCCTTTAAAAAAAAAAAAAAAAATTTCCAAAACATCTTCCATAAAAACAAAATCCAGTTGGGTGGTGGTAGCACACACCTTTAATCCTAGCACTTGGAAAGCAGAGGCAGGTGGATCTCTGTGAATTCAAGGTTAGCCTAGTCTACAGAGTGAATTCCAGGACAGCCAAAGCAGTTACACAAAGGAACCCTGTCTTGAAAAACAAACAAACAAATCCAGTCCCATGCTTGGGCACAGGTTATAAGAAACAAAAAAACATAGAAATACAAGAAAGAAGGAAGGAAGGAGGGAGAAAGAAAAGGAACATAGGCAGGTAGCTTGCTTTCTCCTTGGTCTAACAAGTCTCAAGTCTCAATCTGTCATTCTTTTCTGCAGGACTAGGAATGGAACCCATGGCCCCACAGAAATCAGGCAAATACTACATATAGCCTTAGCTGTTCAAGTTTTCCTCATCATCACTTCAGTCAACAAAGCTCTAAGTCATAGATGTACATGGGAGGTGGAGGCAAAGAGGGTCACAAGCTCATGGTCATTCTCAGTTACACACAGCAAATCTTCAAATCAGCCTGGGCTACACGAGACTCTGTCTCGAATAAAAGAAAATAAATAAAAACCTATAGATTTACTATCCTCAGAAGGGAGTTAAGCTTCACATACACATAAGGAAAGTCATCCATGGTATACTAAGCCAGAGGACATTTGGAGAATAAGCACAAACAAAACCGAGCATCTACATACATGCAGACACTTCACAATATTCATCCTGGGGTGAAGTAAAGGACAGGCAACAGAGCTGATTTCATATTTTTCACCTTATATTCCTCAGAATTGCTCAAATTTGTTCACATTGTTAGTTTCATAAAAAGAAAAGTAAACGTATTGTGCTTCCCATATGATGAGCATCTATCAAGGAAGGACAAAACAGCCATGGCCTCACTGGGAGAAGGCCTCACTTGTGTTTGCTTCCATTCTTGACAAGGTCCTCAATATCCAGGATTGGGGTAGCCAGCTCTTGCTCCAGGCTTTTCTCTGCAGGTAAGATAAAGAGTAAGCACAGATCAGGGTCCATCTGATTATCCAAAGACCCAAAGAGATACCCAAGACAGAAGAGCTCCTATGAAGCAGGCAATGTGGCATTCTGCTCCCTTTGGACTTACCAGACAGAATCCTTACCAAGTGGACCAGGTCCCCAGGAGAGACCACAACCTGAAGTGATCTCAAGGGAGCCCTGCTCTACATGTGAAAGACAGGTACTAGTGGAAAGTGCCAATATTTCCCAGGGTCCCAAGCAGCCTGTCTACCCCTGGACATCTCAAAGTAGGACAAGAGAGACCACAACACCCAGCCTCGGGAGGTGAAGTGGAGCAGAACAGCCCAGACTCACAGCTTTTCATCACGGTCCACAGAGTATAAAGAGTAGTACCACTTGCCCTAGCTTTCTACCAATCAATGGACCCAGGCTGGCACCAAAAGGAAAGCTGGTACTTCAAAAGCCACAGCAGGGCACAAAGGTAGAGCCTTCCCAGTTCAACTTGTATTTTATTCCCTTCTTTACAGCAGCAGCTCAGGAATAGGCACTACCTGTGCTAAAGCCCAAGGCAGACAAGCCCTTAAGGACTACCCTGCCACAGCACAATCCCCACCCTTGAACTACTGGAATGCCTTAGGAAGTAACTGCCAGCTACATATGAAACTCTGCAAGGTTCCCCTCAGCTCCTAGTTCTACTCCCACTGTGGCTGTTTTATGCCCAAACCAGGTATCAGGCTCCCTCTCTGGAGGCAGGACTAAGGCCCAATTCTTAGCTGCAGAGGCTAGAACACACACACACACACACACACACACACTGATGAGAACAGCAGGGCTAGTAGAAAAGGAAGATCATATCCCTTAGCAGTACCATACAACAGACCAGCTATTTAGTTCACACAGTAGCAGAGATCCAGTTTAATGCCTAGGTAGAGATGGCTTGCCATCTACCTCCCAGGTCCTTTTGGGATGCAGCCAGGCAGCACTTCAGCTCTTCCCTTCTGTTCTCACCAACAATACAAGCCTTGCATGCTGGTCTTATGTCAACTTGACACAAGCTAGAGTCATCTGGAAGAGGAAACCTCAATTGAGAAAATGCCTCCACTAGACTGTCCTGAGGACAAGACTCTGATGCATTTTCTCCATTGATGCCTGATGTGGGAGAAGCTCAGAGCCCAGCTCACTGTGGGTAGTTTCACCCCTAGGCTGCTGATCCCAATTATTACAAGTAAGGAGGCTGAGCAAGCCACAGGAAGCAAGCCTACTAGAAAGCAAACACCCCTCCACAGCCTCTGCTTCAGTTCCAGCTTCCAGGATCCTGCCTTGAGTTCCTACCCTCACTTCCCTGGATGATGGACTACAAAATGTAAGACAAAATGAATCCTAAGATAACTTCCTCTTGAACCCCCGTGAGGCTGCATCTCATTCCAAAGACAAGCAGGACTGGCCAGCTAAAGAGACATAATCTTACTGCCTACCAGAACATTCTGTCTTCTCCATCCCTGAGGGATGAGGGATCTTTGGAGCCACAGCAATTGGCCCTTTGGGGCCCTCAGTTCTGGGTGACAGAAATGAGCCATTCTACCTGGCTTACCAGCTTTGACCTCTTTTTAATCTCCTTCTTGGGCTTCTGGGCTTAGTTTTATGAGCTACAGACCATCCCCTTCCACATTTGGCTTTGGTTATCTCACTGCTTGGCCTCTGGATAGTTGTGAATCTATGAACTTGATTCTCTGTTCTGGTAGGCACTAAGATTATGCCTGCCCCAAAGATTCCTCATCCCTCAGGACTTGTAAAAGGAAAGGACAATGCAGGTGAGGGCTGGAGCAGAACATCAAGCTTATAGATATCAAAGTGCTGAGCCATACAGTGTGGAAAACTGGCTAGGGTTGGTCTCACAGGATCTCTACCAGCACCCTCTGGCATAATGCAAAGGAACACCTACACCCAATTTCTTTGCCAGGACTATGAATGGAGGTGGCAAGGATGGAGAAGACAAAATCAGTAAATCAAGCAAGCACAGGCCACAGAATAGGTAAAGGCAGAACCAGATGGGGAGGGCTGAGCGCTCCCTCATAGAAATGAACAAAGTAAGAAGAAAGAGTACCTTCAAGGGCGAAAGATATGGGTCAGTTGGTAAACCTCTTCCCTAATATACAAAAAAAAAAAGGATTAATCCCTAGCATTGCATGAGCCAGGGGTGGTGACACATTCCAATAAATCCAGTACTTGGAAGGTTGAAACAGAAAGACCAGAAGTTCGAGTTTAATCCTGGCTACAAAGCAAGTTCAAGGTCAGACTTTTTGAGATGATGTCAAAATAGAAAAAGAGATGAACTGTTAAGTTGATTCAAAGGTTAAGAGAATTTGTGATACCAGTTTAGATCCCAGTACCCACATCAATCAGCTCACAACCACCTGGAACTCCAGCTCCAGAGGATACACTAATCAAATATGGCTTCTGTAGATACCCATAACCATGTGTACATTTGACAGACACAAACACCCTTTAAAAAAGAGGATGGTGAGGGGGTTGGCTTAGCAGTTAAAAGAACTGGCTGTTACTGGGTTTGGTTTCCAGTAGCTACATGGTGGCTCACAACTGTTGGTAATTCCACTTCAGGGGACCCAATGCTCTCTTCTGGCCTCTGCAGACACCAGGCATACAAATGGTACACAACACACATGAAAGCAAAACATCATATGCACGAAAGAAGAGAGAATCAGAGAGAGAGAAAGAGACAAAGAGAGAAAGGAAGGAAGGAAGGGAGGGAGGGAGGGAGGGAGGGAGGGAGGGAGGGAACACCTTCCAGGCAACCCAACACCCACAGAAGAACTCACTTAGGGTAACAAGTAGTCTCCACCAGGAGAGAGGAACAGTGGACACAGGACAGAATACTGTCCCTAACCAGGCCACTGCAAAAAAGCCTGGTGTTGTCTGTATAGATCTTCCTATTTCCCACAGACACAATACTTGGGCTTGAGGGCTCCCAGAAGAGGAGGAGCTATGGGGCAGTGAACTGTGCCAACAGACAGAAGAACTAGTAAGATAGTAGCAAAATTCAGAACCCCAATAAAACTCGTTAACTCAGAATGGCAAGAGTTCAAACTAGCTCCCAACCTCCCATAAGCGGCTTGTCGGCAGCTGGCACCCCAGTGGTGAGGTAGAAACACACAGTGCCCCTGTGTTTTGCCTCCCCGAGTGCGGCTTATTGGCAGAAATGCAGACCCAAACTAGAAAGCTAACAAGGACAGAGAATGACAACTCTAATCACGGAGTTTCCAAACTGGTCACCAGGCCCAGACTCACAGTACCCATATCAGAGAGACCTGAGGACTAGTGCAGGTACACATCTATGTCTAAAGCTTGGAAAATCACACACTGAGACAACTAAGAGTCATCAGTGACATTGGATCAAAAAAGAAAGCAAGCAAGAAGAAACATAGCTGATGTGCTCACCACAGAGCCATGTCATATCATATCCTTCCAGCAGCTGAGAACAAAGATGCTGGGTGATGAGAGACCTCTTCCCCTGACCTTAGGCTTCTGGCCTGACCAACAGATGCAAAAGCCTCCCTTCTAGGTTCCTGGGCAATAAGCAAAGATGTCAACTCTCAGGCCATCAAAACTTTACAAGTGTACAGGGACACATCGCCTGAACCCTCCTACTTTATATAGGAATCTGTCTTAACCTTAGGGTAGAAAACGAACTCTAGTCTGAAAGGCTGAAGCCCCAGCCATTCAGCCAAGTTATGAGAATGTATGACCCGAGGTTACAGAAAACAGTGAAGGACACATCACAAGAAGCTTTGCTTGTCATAGCTCAGCAAATGAAAAAAAGGGATGCAACAAACTCAGAGGAAGACAGGTTTGTCCAACTCCCAGCTACAAGTAATGACACCTGTATTCGAGTTCTTAGGAAAACTTGTCAAAGGCCACTTCTGTCAGGAATAGACCAGGCTGCCAATGGGAAAGTGGGTACTCAAGATGAATCCTGTTTGAACAGGTCACCTGTTCAATGTGAGAGCCATTCCTGAGTGCTAGTTCTTGGACTGCATGAGCTCTTCTCCATATAATACCAGTGCAGGAAACCCCTCATCATCCAAAGATGCCACCCAAATATACAGCCACACTCTGACCCACAGGGTAAAGCAGATAGGTTATGGGGACACTAAACTCTAGAAGACTGCACAAGCTTCACCCAAACTGCATAACAGCCAGCAGGAACAGCTTGAAGAAGTTGGTCTTACCTTCCACATTGTTGTAGAAATGACAGGAGCGACTCGCCACCTTTTTACGGCACAAAGTGATCTGTAAGATGAAATGCACAGAGTGCTTACTGGGAGTGGCTAAGAAATGGGCCACCCTCAGCCCTAAGGCCCCACCAGCGACTTCCCCACAATTATCTTCCCTGGGTTCTCTAAGCCTTAGCCCAGCCCAGCAGGGAGCACTGCCTCCAGGATTAGCATCCTCGGGAAACAATTCAGGACTCTAAGATCCAACCAGTAGAACCATGGAGGTTAAGTGCCCAAAAGCCCACCTGCATGTGGTTACTCTCCTGCTTCTTCACTTCAGGATGGATACACAGCTGTTCCCGGGAGCCCAGCACACATACCTTGGGCCTGACAAAAGAAAGAATTGAAGACGGTCAAGGAAGAGCTGCCTCAGAACATGCAGATTACAGTGTGACCTAGCAGCAGGAGCTACCTGGAAACAAATGGGAGCACACAGAAAACTTAGGGAACAAAGAAAATAAAAAGGCTAGAATGTGGTAGTTAAGACAGAGCAACCTACTGTCCAAGTTCTTCCACATGGGAGCCCTAGCGAGATATTGAGAATCAGCTGGATTTTGACTAAAGGTAGATTCTCCTTCCATCATGAGCAAAACTGTCTTGAGGAGCCAGAGCTGACCCTAACCACAGGCAGCCTGACAGCTCTGCAAGAAGCCCAGGGTTCAAGGACACCCATAACCTCAAGTTCAAAGCTGCTTTCTCATAGTAATGGATATCAAAACCAACCAGTCTTCACCTCCCACACACTACACACATACACTCAGCTGGCTGTGGTACAGCTCCAAACCAAGATCCTTAGCCAAATACTCTTCAAGGTGTGAATATGCTGACATACCGGTAGGAAGTATTCCGAAGCTCACTGATGACCTGAGTTAGCTGTGAGTGAGTTCTAGAAGCATAGATGATCTTCGGGATATCTGTGTAGCAATCTGCACAAGCATAAGGAAAGGGAGTAGCTGTGAGGCACATCCTCATGTGTGTTTATACATGCAGCACTGAGCTAACGTAGCCCTGTAGACATCTACAAACTTGACACTCGATACTGTGGGTTGCTGTGGTATCCCCATTCTAGGAAAAAAAAGCTCTGACTCCAAGTATATAACCCAAAATGGTGAGGAATAGAGATGACACAAAATTCTGCTCCAGGAACAGAGGAAGCCTGGATGAACTGGCCCTGTCACAGGCTCTCTCCCTTCCCTCCCATCCCCACAAGAGGCCAGGGGACATGGGGGTGAGGGTAGGCAGAGAGGAGTCACCTATTGAGTCTCCGCTAGTGTCAGCAGCACTCCTCCAGGATGACAAGGTCCGACTGGCAAAGAGTTCCCCTTGAACTCTCTCAGCAATCTTCAGGGAAGAAACGGCATCTCGGAGATGTTCCTGCCAGGCCAAGGTGGAGCAGAGGAGGCACAGCGTCTTCCCAGTACCGGTGGGGCTCTCCAGGATGCCATTCACTTTCTAAATGGAGTTAGCAACAAGAAACGGAAAGGAAAGGGTGGGGTGGGAGGGGTATGGGTGTGGAGAATCGGAGAAAAGTCAGATAGCTCTGAGATGCACAGCCCAAACCCAGAGGACACAAATTAGTAGATGACATTTTCCACTTTTCTCCTAAAAGCCGTAAACCAAGCTGTCCTCATTAGCCAAGTATAGTGGTACACACCTTTAATCCCAGTACTCAGGAGGCAGAAGCAAGCAGAGCTCTGTGAGTTTGAGGCCAGGCTGGTCTATATAGTAAGTTGTAGAACAGCCAGGGCTAAGTAAAGAGACCATCTCAGAAAACAAGCAAAGACTGCCCTCATTAGCAAAATAACCAGAGCATTACTCCAAATCTGACAGAATATTTCAGCCTAATATAGTCAGATGACTAATTAGGTGCCAAGTCTCAAAACATGAAACTGTTCTACAATCCTGGATATAGGCATTCACCATATTTAAACAGAATTTTACATCCTCTATCCCAGATATCAGATGGAAGTCAGAACAAGACATTTGAGGAAAAGGTGATTCAAATACAAGATTCAGTAGAAAGCTATATGCCCCACACCCCTAAGATTTAAAGACTTTTTTCAAGGCTCAAATACAAAAGTCAGACAGTGATACATGCCTTTAACCCTAGCATGCTGAAGGCAGAGACAGACAGATCTCTATGAGTTGAAACTAGCCAGGTTTATCCAGGTCACCTAGGCTAAAAGTTAGATCCTGTCTCAAAAATAAAATAAAATATACTTATTCAATATACTCAACACAAACACCATCTACTCTTAAAGGACAGCAATACATTCTCAAAGCTATCCTCTCTAGAATTCACTTGTTAGAGTCTTCAACCAAAGAATGCAGACATGCAGACAGACCTTGTCTGGAATGGATGGGGGTAGAGCTGCAGTAGGGTTTGCTGAAAGTACACTCTCATTGTCCCCTCCCTAGATTAATGTCTTGGGCTTTGTAGCTTTACCTTCTGGAGACATTCTAGCACCTTGGTCATATATTCCTGTTGGCATGGGTAGGGTTGGAAAGGAAAATCCACTGTCACACTATTCAGGACTATCCTGGGCATATCAGTCTATATTGAGGAAGACACGGTGGTAGGCCAAGATGCAGGCTGTTTGGGTCTGTCAGACAAACCCCTCTGAACATCTCAGTGTTTCAGCCACTCCAGGTAAGTGTTGGCAGCATGTGGCACCAGGTTTCTCTCTGCAGATATTCCCTACAACACAGACAAGAAGAAATCAGCCTTTGTAGCCACAGACCATTACACCAATCATTTTAGGAAGCTGTTCCTATGGGGTCAGAAAAATCTGTTATTTCCCTATCAAAAGTTGCTTGGAGTCAGTCATGGTGGCACATGCCTTTAATCCCAGCATTCAGGAGGCAGAGGCAGGGGTATCTCTTAAGTTCGAAGCCAGCGTGTCCAGTGAGTTTCAGGACAGCCAGAGCTAGTGTAGACCCTGTTTCAAAATAAATTAAATAAATAAATAAAAGCTTAAAGATGTAAAGATGATCTCTTGACCCACACAATTCTATCCTAGACTGAAAAACAAAGCAAAACAAAAAACCAATCTAGTTATCAAAACAAGGTGTCTGAACAAGCACTTTGTGAGCACTCTACCTGTAACTCCTCAAAAAGTCTGTGACTAAGAACCTGGGAGCATCCCTTGAGGCCTGGACCTGGAATGCCTCCAGCCTTTGATGTTCTTAAGGTCGGGGCCCATGCACCCTTTGGTCCAGGTGGGCACCCAAATGCAAATAAAGTAGTGAAACAGGTGGGGCGTGGTGCTCATGCCTTTTGAGTTAGAGACCAGCCCGGTCTGCAGAGCGAGTTGCAGGACAGCCAGGACTACAGAGACACCCTGTCTCGAAAAACCAAAACCAACCAAAAAAAACCTAGCAAAACAGAATCACGATATGTATATCTATGCAGCCCTCCGCAAGTCACTAAACTTCTCCAGACCTCCATGTCCACTGACAGGCGAAAGTTTATCTGTCGCCTTGGAGCTAGCCCAGGGAAGCGCCTCTAGCTAGACACAAATGAGAGCAAGAGCCTCCCGCCCCAGAATGCATCGCGGCCGCTTCAGAATTGGCGAGAAAATTGTCTATGGCCACTATCCACTAAGATAAAACTCCCAGTGGCAGGGCCTGCTTGACTCCCAGCTCACTTGTCTCGGTGGGGTGCCTTTCAAAACCCAGGATCATACAACTGTAAAGACGCCGACCCCGCGTGCTCCGCAGTCAGCTGATTGGAACTTCGCGGGCAGATCCGTGTGGTCACGCCTAAACGCTACACTTCCGCTTTCTCCCTTCCGGTCCTCTACTTTGCATCCGGGCGGAAACCGGTTCCTCAACTTCTGCGTCGATAGGTTCCCCCCGTCTCTGGCCGCCAGCGTGCGGGTTTCGCGCAGTGGACCTGGCCTCATCTCTGTATTCTATCCAGAGCACTTAAAATCGTCTAGAGTCTCGCTTGTCTCCCACGCTTTTTGTTTGTTTGTTTTGAAACAGGATTTCTCTGTGTAGCCTTGGCTGCTCTAGAGCTCATTCTGTAGACCAGAAAGCCTGCCTCTTCCTCCCAAGTGCTGTGATGAAAGGTGCGCACCGCCCGGCCCCTCATCTCCCACTTTTGCACTGTGAGCTCCATCTTCTGGAGTCTACTAGCTCATTTGGCCAGGCCACCTACGTTGTCCACACAACTGCACAAATCTTAAGCTTTCTTGTGGTTACTGACCTCACCTCACAAAAGGCATCTTTTCACAGCTGGTGTATGAGCCTATCACTTTTATATAAAAATCCATAAATGGCTGCATCTTACCTACCCCCCCCCCCCCATTAAGATTTCTCACTGCCTCCTCTTTAGCTTACCCAGGGTCCAGCTTATTTTCCAATCAGTGACCCCTAGCTGTCAGGTGAGGTCCTCTAAATTTCTAGCACCTAACACTAGTTGACAGTCTGTTAGGAGATCCAGGGAAGAGAGAGCTGCAAAGTCCTTCAGGGCAGTCCTGACATCAGAGGTGTTTGTTTCAGGCAATCCCAATAGGCATCAGAAAGAAACTGATATTTCAGTGGCTGGCTGTCCCATACTAGTAGATACTTGTTTCAGAGTTTCTCTTTAATACCCAGGTAGTTTCCCACAGATATGCCCATACTCATGCATGTGAGATCACATTTACAAAACACCCTGAAACATCTATAGATTTCTTTCAGACTCTCATCTCTCATTAGGGAGCTGAAGATGAGGGAGGCCATACACACTGGGATGAGCACCAAGTCCAGGCAAAACTTCCTGGGCTACTAGTGAAGCTGAGACTTGAGCTGATTCATTTGCTGCCTGGGTTCATATCAAGACAAGTCTAAGCTGGGCAGTGGTGGTGAATGCTTTTAATCCCAGCACTTGGGAGGCAGAGGCAGAGGCAGAGGCAGATGGATTTCTGAGTCCCAGGCCAGCCTGGTCTACAGAGTGAGTTCCAGGACAGCCAGGGCAATACAGAGAAACCTTGTCTCAAAAAGAAAAAAAAGAAAGAAAGAAAGAAAGAGAAAGAAAAGAAAAAGACAAGTCTAGGTCCACAGCACATAGATAGTTGCTTTGAGGTAGCGTGCACAGCTTCCAACCAATGAAACCATCCTGGAAGGAATGAATATATTCTAAAGAGATGCATATGATCTTCCCTTTGACTATTAGACCATTTAAACAATGGACCCCCATAAATTGGAATTCCCCAGGAAAGGAAGGAAAAGAGTGAAGGGGTACCAGACAGAGAAGGGACTCATCTCAGGGAAGGAGATTTTATGCAGTTATGACAACTTGTCAGACCACTCTGCCAGAGAGACTGAAGCTAGAGATTATGGCTAGGACCCAAGACTGCTTTGTAATGCATACTTCTTGTTCTCTAAACCTAAACCATATGTCAGAGCCTTAAAGATCACTTGGGAGATAACTGGACTTTACTGTCCCTCTGCACAACGTTGCCACATTGAAAAAAATCCTCTTCTATTTTCACTATTACATTGTCTACTTAATTGATCTATTTGGAACAAGTTTCCAAGCTGTGCTTGTTGGAGCTGCCAGAACCCATACTTTGATTCTTAACAACTCTAATGACAATACACGTGAATTCTATTCTCCTGAATCTATTCTGAGAGATGAGGGTGTGGGTAAGCTGAGGTAGGGCATAGAAAGGCTTACTCAGGTTGCAAAAGAATCTAAACCAAGTCAACAAACTTGGATTCAGTGTCTGCTCTGGCAGATTCCAAGGGATTCTCTGTGGATAAAACACTATCTGAATCACAGGATAGATGTGAACCAACCACATACAAGATTGTGATAAGTGCCAGGCAGTGGTTTCGAACGCCTTTAATCCCAGCACTTGGGAGGCAGAGGCAGGTGGATTTCTGAGTTCGAGTCCAGCCTAGTCTACAGAGTGAGTTCCAGGACAGCCAGGGCTACACAGAGAAACCCTGTCTCGAAAAACCAAAGGGGGGGGGGAGATTGTGATGAGGATAAAGAAGAGAAATAATATTAAAGGGCTCCCTTGACTAGAGGCCAGAAAAGACTCCATGAAAACTGCTCTGGAGATAGTAGTATAAGAAAAGCTGTGTTGCTATGGGACTTGGACATAACAAATCTTCCAGAGAGTAAGGAACTCAAATAGGCTAACAAAGTAAAAAGATGTTAATCTAAGGACTCCCACTATGTTCAGGAGTATATTAATGCCTACTTTGAGGTCTGGGAGATTGGGATTGAGTGGATCCTCCTGTATCTGTCTCTAGGGGCCTTCTCATTGCCAGGTACCAGGACTCTGGTACACCTTTCCTGTCCTCTTCTCTCTGATGTTTGCCAAGCCTCAGCACCTAACAAGTGTTTTATAGGTACTTGTTGAATGACTGAGTATCCGTCTGAGGTGCAGAACTTCTCCTGGGCAGTTCAGAGTGAATTCAGATTAGTAAAGAGTTCCAACCTGTAATCTCTTAGTCCATAAATAGCATCCCCAAAGCAGCTGTTCATGTGCTTTCTTTAGTTGACTTTGGTGAGAACTCAAGATCTGCTCCCAAACATGGCACCATACTAAGGCAAACATTTAATTTGCCAGCTGAACATTTGTTCTTACTGTGAGCCTAGCACTGTGCTAGGGACAAACAGCACAGCTGATCTGTGGAGTTTAGACAAGGACAGAAGTTTATAAGAGAGTACACCCAAGGTGAGATTATAGTAGCACTGTCCTATGAACCTACATGGGTGTGTGTTTTTTTATCTTCAAGAGAAGACTGCAAGGTTGAGAAAGTTATTTCTCAGCCGGGCAGTGGTGGCACATGCCTTTAATCCCAGCATTTGGGAGGCAGAGGCAGGCAGATTTCTGAGTTCGAGGCCAGCCTGGTCTACAGAGTTAGTTCCAGGACAGCCAGGGATATACAGAGAAACCCTGTCTTGGAAAAAAAAAAGAAAAGAAAAAAAGAAAAAGAAAAGAGAAAGTTACTTCTCTTCTCTAGATGTCAGCAACTGAGTTTAGCCTCTGGAGCAGCAATACCCAGATGCAGGTAGGGTAACTTATCTAGAGGGTGTGGCTGCTTCCAAAGGGGTCAACACCATTATTAGGAGTAGATTTGAATACTGTACACATAGAACTGTGTTTTCTCCATGTGAATGAGCTTGGTATTTCTACATAAAAAAGTACAAGTAAGCATTTCAAGACAATATCTAGTACACTTTCCTCCATCTCTTGGAGTCTGCATCATGGCTTCATCTTACACCCAAAATGTAGAACTCAGGGAGGTCAGGAACTTCCCCTCCAATAGAGAATGTCAAGTGGAGAATGTCAGAGCTGGTGCTGTAACTTGTCTCTAGTTCACACCAAAGCCCTGTTCTAGGCTTCGTGCGTTAGCTCCTGACTTCTATCTGGAGGCTCTGAAGGCAAATCTATAGCCAGGGTATTCATGTTGGCAGAATTTGCTTCCAGAGCTGGTAGCTTTAAGGTCGTGCTGACTGCAGGATAGAAACAGCTTTTCTATCTTTGCCACTTGATTCCATAGTGAGAACTGTCTATCCTGATTTGAAAGCGCTCCTGTTAGGGTTGGAGAAATGGCTCAGTGGTCAAGAGCACTTGTTGCTCTTAAAGAGGACCAGAGTTCAGTTCCTAGCATCTACACTGGACAGAATACAACCACCTTTAACTATAACTTCAAGTGATCTGATGTTCCTTTTAGCCTCCATAGGCACCACATGCGCGCACACATGCACACACACACACACACACACACACACACACAGACACAAGGAGGGACGGAGGGAGGGAAAGGGGGAGAAGAGAGAATAAAGTAAATCTTTAGGAAAAGGTGGGGTCTTATTTATTCAACCCTACTGGATATTCCCTTTCGAAGTCTTTTAATCCACACGATGCAATCTAATCCCAACTGTCAGATACATAGGCCCAGGCTCCGGTATATATACCAGGTGCAAGGTTGTGTGCAACACTAATAGGCTAGCTCCATGTACATTTGGTTCTTAGGTTTGCCCCTGACTTTTGCCTTTCTGGGCTGCCTCATCTCCCTTAAAGTCTTGGAGGATTTTCAGAATTTTACTTCTAGCCTTATGAGTTAAATGTTTGTGAAACAAGCCCTTCTTCTCTTGGGTTTAGTGACTCCATCTCAAAAGTAGATGAGATAGCCTGTTGGGTATCAGGCTGTCTTGTCAGGCAAGGCAAATCAGGTGTTCCCTACTTGCCCTAGCAAGCCTTAATGTCACCTTAACGCAGCCTAGAGTTGCATGAGAAAGGAATTTTAGTTGAGGGATTGCCTGGATCAAAATTTACCTGTGCTGGTGTTTTTGGAGGACTGTCTTGGTTGTTAATTGCTAGGCAGTACCACCCCTAGGCAGCTTGTCCTAAACTATGTAAGAAAGCCAGCAAAACATAAACCTGTTTGTGAGCCAGAGAGCAGCATTTCTCCATGGTTCCTGCTGCATTTCCTTAAAAGTGACTAGGTTTCTTGGTCAGAGGTAATGCTTTATGGTATAGCAAGCAGACCTGATTTCAAGTTCCTGCCTTGACTTCCCTCGATGGTGGGCTGTAACCTATAAGATGAAATAAATCCCTCGCCCCATGTTGCATTGGTGGAGCTTATTTCTCCCTTTGGGGTTTCACTATGTATCCTTGGCTGGCCTGGAACTCACAACAATCCTCCTGCCTCTGCCTCTCAAGTACTGGAAGTAAAGGTACTACCATACCCAGCCCTTGATCAAAACATTTTATCACTTTCGGAATGAAAGTGGAACACAAATGCATGTATACACTCAGCTTTAGCAAATCTCTCTTCCATCTTCTGGAGTCTGACACTATGGCTCCATCTTACACCGAAGGAGCAAAGGCCCAGAGAGGTTAGGAACTCTTTCTCCATCAGGTAGAGAATGTGAGAGCTGGGGCTAGAACCTGACTCAGGGTCACACCAAATCCCTGTCACAGGCCTTACCACATCCTTATTTAACCAGAACTTGCTCATTCTCTGGACAGAGTTACCCCAGATATTCTTGTAGGACAGTGTCACCCTTTGCAAACCAGTAAATCCCTTCCTTTTAGTACTTAACAATGGGCTTAGTAGTCATCCAGCTTCTAGCAGCCTCCGTCACCCACCCTGACTATGGGACAAGCCCAGACTCTGGCCCTGCTCCTTCCGTGCCTATTCTTATCTCACATCCTCTAAGACACACAAAGCCATATTACAGGAGTGTCATCCATGGTTGCCGGCAGATGAAATATAGGCCTCTTGCTGCATCCTTTTACTTCTCTCTCTCCATCTCCTCCCACTGGCTTGCCTTTGATAGTTGTTCATTCACTGTCTGTCTCTCCCTCTCCCTCTCCCTCTCCCATCTCTCTCCCTTCCTCCCGCCCTCCCTTTCCTCTCTCCTTTCCTCTTTCTTCCTCTTCCCTCCCCTTCCTTCCACCCCCTCTCCCTCCATCCATCCCTCGCTCCCTCCCCCTCCTGCCGCGCCCGCCCTTCCTCCCTCCCCTCCACAGCATTGCAGCATTCGCAGACTGCAGCTCCCAGACGCCGCCCGCATCCCTCCGGCCTCCGAAGCCCCAGCCGCCGCCAGCACCATGGCCAGCACCGTATCTGGTAGGGCTCGGGAGCCTAGGGGATCATGGGACTGCAGTGGGTCTTACCAGAGGCCATTGTCTAAGCAGAGGCCTCGCCTGACGCAGGAGCAACTTACTGTCTCCGTTTTCCTGTGTCGGACCTTGTGCTTGGCGAGGCTGGGCTGGCCCTGCAAGAACCGGGGTCCAGAGCCCTTAAGGGGCGGGAGGGGACTCAAGTGCAGAGGAGATGCTGCCGGACCCCGGGCAGGAGCCGCGCCCTAGGCAGGGTTGAATGAAATCGGGCTCCCCCGGGCATTGCCCCTTCGGGCGCCTGGGTGCGGGGCCAAGGAGCGACTGCGGCAGAGCGACTCTGCAGATTCTTGCCTGCGGATACGAGTGCCTGCAGTTGGGCTAGGGGGTCCCCTAAGGCTCCAGCTAGGTTGGGTTTCAGTGTCATTGAGTCTTCGTAGGGGATTGAGGGGGAGGTGGAACCCTCTACAGAAGCCTGGACCTTGGTCCCTGAGAAATGGGGGAGGGGCACAGGGACACAGGAGGGGACCTCTGGAGAGAGACTAGAGCCTGCGACAAGCGAGGCTTCCTCACCTCCATTCCCCTCTGTGACCGTTGTACGGGGGACCACCCTCTGCGATGCTAGGGTCATCGACTGCAGCCAGAAGAACCTCCGCCCTTTGCGCCATTGGGTATAAGTGGGGAGGCTATTGCATTTCCAAACCATTCCGGGGTGTGGTGGGGTCTGCTTTCATAGGAAGCCTCCCACACCTCAGACTGCATAGAGGGTCGAACCCAGGCGGAGGGAAGGACACCAGCAGTATACTAGGTCCCTGCAGGGTTGCGGTGGCTCCACTCTTGACCGGAGAGCCTAAAACTGGACAGCCCCTCCCAGTCCCTAGTCTCAGCAGGGCTTAGTCTTTTTGTGGGTGCCCGAGGCTGCGGGACGAATGACACCCACCTCCTGACCTTGGTTTCCTCTAAGAACCACAAGCTTTTGCTGCCTTTCCTTCCCTCAACCCAGGAGGCGTATCTCGGCGGTCAAAAAGGTCAATGCGTAGTTCTCCTTGTCTTTGGCCCCAGGTACAAACTCCACCCATCACGTGGTCCCGCCCTGAAGCCGCCCCTTACGCCCAGAAATTTTCAGTATCAGGCAAGGAGGGTTCAGTATCAGCCAAGGAGGGGACCATGTGTGTAAAAGACCCTTTAAGCTCCAGCTCCAAAAAATGTGGATCCAACCTCAGCTTTGTGATATAGACAGACCTGGCCCTTTTTCCTTTACCCCAGGTAGTGTCTTCCTCTTGCTTAACGTCTCTCACATACCGGTTTCTTATTAGTTATCCTGTCCTCTCCAATATGTTCACTTTCCTGCAGCTAGATCATAGAGCAGGCCTGTCCCCAGGCCCTGCCAGTGGTCACTTGTCTTATCTGTTCCCTGAGGATCTGTCTTCTGTGAAGAAAGCTCCCTATTGTCTATCAATATAAGAAAAACCATACCAAGGAATAGGTCCATGACCACCAGACACTGCTTCTGATTCCAGCTACAACATATGGTACCTCACTTGCCAGTTGAACACTTAGGTTTCCAGCTTTGACTTCAGGAACCTCTGACCTACCAGCCCAGCAGGAGTGAGTACCTGGAGAGAAGGGCAGGGTGCTGGCCTGGTAGGTCAGAGGTTCCTGAAGCTTCCCTCACGATGAAGTGATAGTTATCTGGAAGATGGCCTCCTGGCACTGGTTCTTAATGATGCTATCAGCTATAAGCCTGCAGTACTTTCCCTGTGAATGTTCCAGGCTCAAGCCAAAATGGTCTTTGAGCAACTATCAGGCCCCAGGTTCCTGACCTGACCTATGAGGACAGCCTATGGGGGATTTGGATACACGACCAGAAATAATAATATGGAAAGCTAGGATCAGCAGGGAAGTGGGGGCTAGCTAGCTTGGAGTTGAAAAGAACAAACCCCCTTCTTCCTGGCCTCTTTCAGGATTCTGGTCTATCCTGCCCTAGCCAAGACCCTGTCCTACTTCTTGCATCCAGTCTCCTCAGCACAAGACTGACCTCCTCTAAATCCACCAGATATCTACTGGCTTGTTACTGCCAGTCTCTCAGATCCTCTAGCTCCTCATCACATGATCTGAAACATGTCCCTATACCTCCTTTGTTGGATCAACCTTTCGGAGCACAAATACATTAGTGGATATTGTTTATGAAAAGACAAAACTTGGCTAGGCATAGCACACTCAGGAGGTAGAGGCAGGGTAATCAGAAGTTCAAGGCCAGGCTTTGCTGTGTTGTGAGTTCAAGGTAAGCCTAGGCTACATTATATCCTGTCTTTAAAAACAACAACAACAAAAAACAACAACCACAACAAACAAAGAAAAGGAGGAAGGGAATGAAGGAGGGGTAGAAGAAGTGGAGAAGAGAAGAGCATTGGCTGTTCTTCCAGAGGACCCAGGTTTGTTTCTCAGCACTCACATTGTGGTGGCTCACAAATCTCTGAAACTCCAGTCTCAGGGGATCTGACTGTCCTATTCTGACCTCCATGGACATCAGGCACAAACATGGTGCACAGATGTACATGCAGGCAAAAGAAAAAATATGCACCCATACACATAAAATAAAATAGAAAGCATGAAGTCCCCTTTGAGGTCCTCCCCCTCCTGACTTTTCCCCTCTTTTCCCTTCTGATTCCTTCTGAAGACAATGGCTGCCCCAGCCCACTCTGGGGGTTGTTTCTGCTCCCTCTGCTGCTGATAGGGCTTCATGCTGCTTTCAAATGAACCGAATTACAAATTTTAAAACAAGCTAACATTCTCTGTCCTTATTGCAGGAGGACAAAAGGACAAAACTTACCATGAAAGTTTTGACCATTTCTACTCCATAGCCTCAAATTTTTGCCAACTCAATTTTTTTTTAATTATCAGGTAAAACTTGATCAGAAAGTTTCTGATCCATCTAATAAATGCTTGTCCAAGCTCCTCTTGTCTGTTACCTCAAAGAGTGATAGTAGGTAATCAAACATGAAAGTGGGCTTCTCCTTCTCCTCCTCTTCCTCCTATCTAGAGACCTAGATCTGAGTCTTAGAGCCTACAAGACTTTGGAAATTGATAGAACATAGAGAAGAATGCTGATTACCTAGAACTGCATTTCAATGAATGTTGTTAATGTCATCCCAGTAAGGTAGGACCTAGCATTGTCCTTGAGGAATGGAGTAACTGTACTGGATTTATAGGATTCTTGGACATTACCGAGACAGTAGTCTCCAAGTGAATGGACCCGGAACAGTAAGATTATTTTCATTTTAAAAGTGAGCACTTCTTTCTTTCTAGTGGGAGTCAGGGTCATAGTCACCAGTTTGCCTCCCTTTCTAGTTGAGAATACTAGATGAGAGCACTTGATCTGGAAGGAAGCAGTGAGCCTGTAGCTCAGTGGACAGCTCCTATATATGGTTTGTCTTTGCCCTTGGTAGAACCTGCCTATCTTACCTGAAAGGGCAGTGAATGGATGTCTGGAAAGAACAAAGTTTCACCTCAAAGTGGTAAGTGTGGAGGAATCAGTAGTATCTGAGACCTTACTCAAGTTTACAGCCAGAGAGAGATGCTCTACAGGTGGAAGTCTCAGCTATTTGGGAGTTGGGGGTGGGAGGATCACTTAAACTGGAAAGTTCAAGACCATCTTGAGCAATATAGTAAGATCCAGTCTTTGAGGAAAGGAAAAAGGGAAGAAAGCAGGAAGGTAAGAATGAAAGGGGCGTGGGGGGAGCTACTGGGAGAGTTTCCTACAGCTATACTTCTGCTCAGGAGACTGGAGGTAGAAACAGGCAACTTTTAAAAGAGTTTGAGACAAACAAACAAACAAAGATACAAAGTTACCAGTAATCACAGTAAGGTATACTCAGATAAAGAAACAATTTGAACACTGGTAACCAGAGACCTAGAAAGACACAAAAAAGCTGGGTGTGAAAGCTTACATTTGTAATCTTAGCACAGGAGGCTGAGGAAGAAAGATTATTGGGAGTTGAAGGCCAGCCTGGACTGGAATAAAACCCTGATAAAAACCAGAAAAGCAAAACAAACAAGCAAAAATCCAAAAGGACGAAGACACAAGAACAGTGGTTACATAAAAAAAGACAGAGGACAGAGACCCTGACTGAAGTGTTATAGTTTGTTCTGACTCATCAGAAAAATATCTTTAGGCTGGGCATTTCTTCTAAAAAGTAGAAATTTATTTTACCGATAGACCAGAAACTCAATGTCAAGACACCACTAGATTTGCTTGTCTAGTGAGGGTTACTTCCTCATTCATAGATGTGTCCTTGTGACTTGGCATGTTGGAAGGGCTGAAGGGATACTGAGGATCCCGTGCAGTAATCTCATTAATCTCAACCAGGAGTCTTCACACACACACACAAAAATCCCCAAACTGCTTTGATTTTCTTATTTCCGTGCAGTAATCTCATTAATCTCAACCAGGAGTCTTCACACACACACACAAAAATCCCCAAACTGCTTTGATTTTCTTATTTCCGACTAGGCTGTACTCCAGTTTGCACCTTTATGACCTGCTTACCTCCTAACACTATCATATGAGGGTAGGCTTTTAACCTGTGAATATTGGGAAGTGAACAATTGGATCACAGCAGGCAGAGAAAAACACACAAAACGTGTAAGACACAGAGACCGGTCATGTACAATAGTGCACATCTGTAATCCTAGTTTTGGAAAACATGAGTTCAAACACCAGTCTGATGTACATGGTGAGCTTCAGGTCAGCATGGGCTATATAGCCAGACTATCTAAAAAAACAAGCAGAGGCATGGTAGTACACACCTATACATCCAGCATTTGGGAGGTGATAGCAGACAGATAAAGAATTCAAGGTCGCCGGGCAGTGGTGGTGCATGCCTTTAATCCCTGCACTCGGGAGGCAGAGGCAGGTGGATTTCTGAGTTTGAGGCCAGCCTGGTCTACAGAGTGAGTTTCAGGACAGCCAGGGCTATACAAAGAAACCCTGTCTCGAAAAAACAAAAACAAAAAACAAAACAAAAAAAAAATTCAAGGTCATTCTAGGCTACATTGTGAATTTAAGGCCAGCCTGGATTACAAGAGACCAGGTCACAAAACAAATATGCACATAGAAATATGCACATAGATAGAGACCAATATAGAAGACAAAGACAAACACCAGGTGGCCATGGTACCTGCTCACCTTAACTTCATATCCACAGCCTACAAGGAGAAGATGAAGGAGTTATCTGTGCTGTCGCTCATCTGCTCCTGCTTCTACTCTCAGCCTCACCCGAACACCATCTACCAGTATGGGGGTGAGTGTATCCACACAGCTGCTGGCCCTGATCAGCTAGGGCTTGACAGCCTTACTTCTCTTGTTTCTTCTGGCCTCTGGCAATACTGTGGCCTGGCTGGAGAGAGTCAACTTGAAGGAGGTACCCATGCTAAAGAGTAACAGCACCCCCCCTTCTCAAACCTTGTTGAGATGTGTGCTGAGAATAAACCTTTCGTCCTGCCTGTATGCCCAAACCAGGCCTCCTGCCTGTATGCCTAAACCAGCACTCCTGAAGCCCCATTTGGTCTTGCCCTTCAGATATGGAAGTGAAGCAGCTGGATAAACGGGCCTCTGGCCAGAGCTTCGAGGTCATCCTCAAGTCTCCTTCGGACCTATCTCCAGAGAGCCCCGTGCTCTCTTCTCCTCCCAAGAGGAAGGATGCTTCCTTGGAAGAGCTGCAGAAGCGGCTGGAGGCAGCTGAGGAGCGGAGGAAGGCAAGGATTCTCCATATACCCTTGATATTACTGACCCGACCCTTGGCTTGGCCAGGGCATTGGGCTGGGTAGTGCAGAACTTGCTGCTGAGCAATTGGAACGAGATGAGAGATGGGTATTCCGAGATGGTGACAAACACAGGGCAACAGGAACCACATTCTTGATGGGGACCTCAACCTTAATCATGGCAGAGGGAGGTTAGGTTGTATTCCCCCCAGAACGAGCCCTTAGGACATAAAGCTGAGGCTAGTGCTCCTTTCAGGGAAGGAAGAGCGAGGAGAGAAGATCTCACATCTGAAGACCATTAGCTAGGCTGAGTAGGTAGTTCAGTGGGGCCCTGGAAGATAGGAATGTGGTGGGGCCCCTCCTCCAGACCAGCCCCTTTGAGACTGAAACACAAAGAACAGGATTTGGTTTAGGATTGAGATCCTAGAGGCAAAGCCCACTGGACAGGGGAAATTACTTAATCCATACACAATAGGACCCAGGCTCAGCAAGTTTACCTTGAAGACTGATACACCCATAGGTAATCAGCATCATCCAGGAGACAGCCAGGAGTTAATCACCCCAGGGATTTTGGCTCTCCCCATTATCCTTTATCCTAGGATCACCAGACACGCCTTTCCCCAGCCATGGCAGGATAGAGTGGCACCACAATGTCCCTTCCCAGATCCCTGTGGACACAGATCTTTGCTGAGCAATAGTGGAGAGCTAGGACCTAGCTGACCTAGCTGCATCTGTACCTGCACAGTGTTTAACAGACAGTTGTCTGGGGGTGGTCTAGAGAAGCCACAACTCAACAGTTTAGAATTTACCCTGCTCCTTCAACATTTGTGATGTTGGGAGTTCTCAGTCCAACAAGAAGACTCTGTGGCCGAGAATAGCACAAATGGCAAGCCACTGCGGTTTACCTGGCAACTAGAGGGCAAACAGATTTTTCAGTGCAAAAGCTCTGGAAGTTCCAGGCAAACTGGGGTGGGATGCAGGACAGTGTGAGGCTCCTAACCTCATAGAAACTAGTCGCAGGGACGTAGGGAAGAGTGATAAGTACTAGTTGGAGCCTGGACAGTGGGACAAGTGAATCATGGCCAAGTGTCATTAAGTTGGGAACAGAGGGACAGAGCGGACCTTCTACAGCAGAAACTTGACTCCCTGCTAACCTGCTTGGGTCCCAGGCCAGAAATAGTCAAGGCCATCCTCAGGACAACTTCTGGGTCCATGTCCTGGCAGGTGAGGTGCATGGGGCTTGTCTAGCGGTTGAGCACCAGAGAGTGAAGGCTTGGCTTAGCAGGGATTCGGGCCACTGCTCACTAACCCCTAGCTCTGTGCAGACTCAGGAGGCTCAGGTGCTGAAGCAGCTGGCAGAGCGGCGTGAGCATGAGCGGGAGGTGCTGCACAAGGCGCTGGAAGAAAACAATAACTTTAGCCGCCTGGCGGAGGAGAAGCTCAACTACAAGATGGAGCTGAGCAAGGAGATCCGCGAGGCGCACCTGGCAGCACTGCGCGAGCGGCTGCGCGAGAAGGTAGGCACGCGCTGGAGGGTGCGGTGGGGGGGTTGGGAAGTTGGGGTTGGAGTGGGAGTGTAAGGAGGGGGCATTGACGTGGAGGGCGTGGTCACACCTGGGCAGACTCTGGGTGAGACCTGGTTTGTGCATCGAGTGAAGAAGGTCCTAATAATGTCTTTCTAAAGTTGAGCACTTCCCTGAGCACTTCCCTCAGCCTTGGAATCAGACCCAGAACCTGGTTCTAGTGAGACACATTGAACAATCACCGTAGTATATGGTTTAATTATGAAGCGCTCTGAAGGAATTTGTATGCCCACGGGATCCAGATCCAAGAGGAGATGGAACTTGTTTACTTTGGGGGTCAGATGCTCAGTCCCTTATCCTTTTTTTTTTTTTTTTTGGTTTTTCGAGACAGGGTTTCTCTGTGTAGCCCTGGCTGTCCTGGAACTCACTCTGTAGACCAGGCTGTCCTCGAACTCAGAAATCCGCCTGCCTCTGCCTCCTAAATGCTGGGATTAAAGGTGTGCGGCGCTTAGTCTGATCCTTAAGCACTGTGGCTCCAGTGCTCCTGAAGGATAGTGGTGCATCTATATACCTGGAAGTTCCTGGGGACGCACTTACCCTTAGCCGGTCCTCAGGGTTCCTCTGCCTGTCTTCACAGGAGCTGCATGCTGCTGAGGTGCGCAGGAACAAGGAGCAGCGGGAGGAAATGTCTGGCTAAGGAGCATTGGACCCAGCGGTGACAAGAACATTTTCGGGTTTTGTTTTTGTTTTCAATTCTGTCTAGATGCGAATTTTGTGCCTGCTCCTATCTGCTCCCCTGTACCCCCAGCTTCCTGCTTTCTCCCCACACTCTGAACTGTCCAGTCTTTGTAACGTGTCTGACCTTGGGCTCCTCCTGAAGGAGCTCCTTAGGCAGGAGATATGGTCCCCTATTCAGACACTAGGCCAGGTGTGGCTGGGGCTCTCTTAGTGGCCCTCTTAGTGGATGTGTTGGCAACCTTAATAAATCTAGTGGCAGTGGCACAGACGTGTGGATTTTCATTCAGGTTCTCAGACTGGGTTGAATGAGAATTTATCCTTCTGCAGGACGAAATTTTACAGGAAACTGTGAAGAGACTCTGCAGAGGGCAGAGAAAGACTGAAGACCCACAAGGTAGGTTGGGCCCACTTTGTCACTGTGGACAGCCCTGGAGCCTATGTGCATCAGAGCTACCAGAGCTGAAGAGTGAGAGTTACAACTTTCTAATGTGGTTTCATGGGAGTCCTGAGCTCACCTAGTCCAGGGGCATCCCGGGACAATTTTAGAGCCTATAGTCATTGCACAAGGGCTCTGGTGGAGTATTATCACACCTGAATTGGTTTGGGGTAGGTATTCTCCACCAAGGGCCCATGAACTTCTGCAGTCTAGAGAACACATCACGGACACCTCCTACTGTACCTACTGTCTCAGAAGTATATGCTCTTTGCAAAGCATTAGCTAAGGCATTCTGTGGAGCCCCTCCTAATACCCCTGTCCCACTCAGGGGTTTTATAGCCCCTTGGAATCCTGGTTCCTTCCCCCCTGTCAAGTGCTGTGATCTAAGAACACACCTGGACACTGGAATTCCAGCCTCACTTGTTGGCAGGCATGGCCAGGTGTGAGAAAGGAGCAGCCATGAATTCCTAGGGAGTTCTTGGGGGTGTGAAATTGTTTAGGACCATCTGCCTGCAGATTTAGATCCTGGAAAGGTCAGAGTTCCCAAGTCATGCTCCCCACATTCATCCCGAAACCCTTACCAAGGGCAGAAAACCTGACTCTAGGCCTCTCACGCTTAAGCATCTAGGCAGGGTCCGTTCCTCTTTCTCAGCCCAGGGGCTCCCAATGTTCCAACGGTGGCCTTTGAAGATGGTCACCTGCCTGGACATACTGGGAATCCCATGCTTTTGTGACAAGGCAGCATTCTCTCTTTTCTCCACTCCACCATTGAGTTCCAGAAGCCAGGGTACCTTCTCACCTGCCTGGTATAAAATGTGAAGAAGATACATGATGTGCTCTTTGACAACCTAGACCAAGGCTGTAGAAACCAGGTGGCTGTAGCCACGCCCCCCCCCCCCCCCCCGCCCTCCATCCAGCAGGAAAAACCCTTGAGGGCACTAGGAAAGGTCTTCCAGAGCCTATTCAGGAAACACAGAAAACACTGACCATTTGGCTGGGGGGTGGGGGGTGTGTGAGTTCAATCACAAGAGGAAGCAACAGTTGGGACCTGAACTCTACAGTGACCACAAGTGGGTTTTATAGGACTCAGAAGGGGAAGAAGAAAAGGAACTGAGACTAGATTTCTTCTAAGGGCAACTCTTAAGTAGTCAAAGTCCAGTGGAGCATGCGCCCATCTCATGCACACAGTGAACTTACAAACTAATAAGAAAGAGACCCTGAGCCAACAAAACGGTTCCAGTAAAGGAACTTGCTGCTAAATCGAAGGACCTGAGTCCAATCTCCAGAACTCACATGGTAGAAGGGAACCAAGTCATCTCTCTTGTCCTCTGACCTCCACAAGCATGCACACTCACACATACATACATGATAAATAAGTAAATGCAATTTAAAAAAGATACAGTGCTTAGAAATAGCTATGTTATCCAGTGTTTTGTCTGTCATCTACTGAGCCAAGGAAGCCTGTGAGCTCACTGAAAGGGAGCATTTATCTTGGATACAACTCCAGACTGATACCAGCTGTCAATCATATTTTTAAATCAGGATTGTTTTGGAGTATGTCAATGCAACATCACAGGAACAAGCTAGAGCCAAGAGTCAGACCTCAGCCTAGTCTGGCTGCTACTGGGGCCACCCCTATCTCTCAAAAAGGAACTTTCTAAAAGGGTATCCTATTGGACTGTGGGGCTTTCCAGCCAGTCAGATATGCTGATAGAATCTGGTCTAAAGTCAGAATCATATTCTGTTTTGAGGCTCAAGGCTTTAGGGATTCCTGAAATGGAACTGCCTGGCAGCAACTTGTCCCATAGCTCTGTGGGCTTGTTCTTGGTCACCAGTAGAGAGCAGGTCATTCCCAGCTTCAGGGAATGAGGAGATACCCTGCCTGATTGATCTTGCGGATATACCTGTCTCCTTAGAACCCAAAAAGCTACTTGGGATGCCAAGTGAGAATCATGTACTAAAAAGGCACACACATCTGCTCAGGTTCATATGTGGGCTTCCAGGCTAGTCCCTGAAGAGATACTGCTTTCCACAACTCAGGGAGAACCACAAGAGTGACGTCAAGTTTGGTGATGTCATTCTACTAGCTCCTGCCCAGGAAGGGTGGAATGTCTTACATTCAGTTAGAATGTAAGACACTGTAGGAGACAGACATTAGAAATGTGCAGGATGGGATGATGGGAGGAAAAGGGGCACACTGGAGTATCATACAAAGAGGAAACTGCCTGTCTGGGTTCTGGGTATTAATGGTGTAAACCCCAGAAAAGCATACTTAGCCATAGCATAGCAGAAAACCAGGCTGACCATAGCCAGAACTTCTTAGTTCGCATGTTAGGGAATGGGAGGAACTTGGTAAGGGATCAAAGGGAAAATGGTACTTATGAGAGTCACTATGTGGATCCTCCAACAACAAACAGGGATGGGAATCCTTCAGGCTGATCCCATCTTTTTTTCTTAAAGGACAGAAGTAGAAATGGGATCCCTGTGGGAAGATAGTCAGGTTGTATGAGTCACCTATTGCTGTATATTACCCTAAAGAGCAATTGAAAACACAAATGTTACCTCAGTTTCCATAAGTACAGATATAGGAGCTGCACATCTAAGACTCAAGCTAGGGACAGAATGTCAACAGAGTCTTTGTTGTAAGCCCCTTGAAGTACCTGAGTGGCCAAACCCCAACCCCAGGACCTCCAACCACCAGGTTCCACTCACAGAACACTCTAACTGCCCTAACTAGTCCCTCTGCCCTATGGAGTAAAAAGCTCCACCCCCACCCCCAAGCTCAGGACTTGAAATCCTACCAATCTCTTAGCTCACCCAAGCTCTGGACTTGAAATTCCACTAATACCCACTCTGGAAAGCTTCCCTCTCCAAGAAATGCTATATAAATTCTGTCTCCTGTTCAGTTCTCTGCTGCTTCTTGCCTGAGCAGAGATAGCCACCCTCCTGGGTTCTTTCTTCCCCCAAAAAATCCATGTGTGACGTTTGTTGTGTGGTGTGACTTTGTGGTATTCTTTGGTTTCCAACTGCTAGGATACCTTTTGTAGTCCCTGAGCAGCATGCAGCAAAAGCCACCAAGGTGGCAGTTGATCGCTCCTTCCCACCCCCAGCCTCAAGATGTAGCCACAGGAGCTGTCAAAACGGTAGCACCACAATACTGCCTCCGTCTGCAGCTGTCACAGGAGCTGTCCATGGTGGCACATCTCCTTTTCCACCTCAGCCAACAGCCTTTGTAAAATAACACCACAGGAGCTGTCCAAGTGGAGAGGGTAGCAACCCCCTCTCCAGCCTCCCGGAGCAGTTCCACAGGGAGGGCACCTCAGCCAAAGACACACTGCACAACAAATCTCACACAAGAGATTTATTGAGAGGGATAAGCGCAGGAGGGTGGCTGCCTCTGCTCAGAGAGAAGCAGCAGAGAACTGGGCAGAATTTAGGGTTTATACAAAGTTTCTTAGGGGTGTGGTTTGGGGCTTTTCAGGGTGACTTGATGTTGGAGCAAGTTCAGGGATTGGTTGGATTTTCTCTAGTAGGGCAGGGCATTGCCATTCTCCAGCCACACGGCTGGGACTACTGTTTAACAGCTGTAAGAAAAGGGCCATTAGGGAAGTCTGGGGACAGAGGGCCTGGCCACTTTCCCCACTTTGAGGGCTGGAACAGTAGTTACAGTTGTTTTAGTCTTTAAGGCCTGGCTGCTGGAATGCCTTAGGCAGGGCCTGGTCACTAGTATGCATTGAGGGTTTACAAAGTTTACAAAGGGAGCCAACTACAGGGAAAGCCTTGTCTGCTGTTTGAGCTGGCATGAACAGTCAACACTCACTATACAGTCTTTGCAGATCTAGAATTCACTATGTAGACCAGGCTGGTCTTGCGCTCACAGAGATTTTGTCTGCCTCTGCCTCTCAGTTGCTGAGATTAAAGGCTTATGCCACTATCCTCAGCTTTGTGGGCATACACATCACACACACAACTAATAAAGCACTGGACGTGTTCATTTATTGAGTATGTATAGAAGAACAGCACCAACAGGATGAAATAGGGAAAAGGATATATTAGACCGACATACAGGGTATGGTTTAGGTAATCCAACAATGGCTGTCTTTACACTGGAGAAACAGAACCGGTGGCTGTTCCATCTACCCAGCTGGGTGCCTCAGTAGTCCCAAAGTGGTGCTGAAGTTCCAGACGATTCTTGGGAGAGCCATTGGTCTTCAGTTCAGGTTGGAAGTCTGAAGAAGCTGGGTGCTGATGATAGCAAAGGGCAGCAGCAGTGACACCGACAGGAACAACGTAAGTGAGCAGGAAAACGAGCTCACCAACGAGACAGAAAAGCAAATAGGCAACAAACAAACAAAAAAACAACAAAAGACAAAAGTTTCCCCTCAGTCCTCCTTGTTTTGTGGCTAGTGCTGAAGTACTGGGTCTTCCTGCTTCAGCTAATGTAATCAAATCCCTTGCTGCTGCTGCTGCTGCTGCTGCTACTGCTGCTGCTCTTTCAGAGGACAGAAGCTTAGTTCTAAACACCTACAGGCCAGGCAGCTCAAAATTGTCTCTAATTGCAGGCCCAGTGGATCCTGACACCTCCACTCTCTGTGAAGACCTGCACTTACATACACATGTGTTTCCTGGGCCCCATGTCTCAGGATATTCTTCCATTGGGACACTGTCCCACCTCAGAGCTTCTGAGTCCCAGGATACCCTTCCATCAGAGCAGAAACTTACACCTCTCCCCTCAGAGCCATAATACAGTCACACACACCTACACCCAATTAAAAATAATAAAAATAAGTATTTCGTTTTGTTTTGTTTTTCTTTCTTCGAGACAGGGTTTCTCTGTGTAGCCCTGGCTGTCCTGGAACTCACTCTGTAGACCAGGCTGGCCTCGAACTCCGAAATCCGCCTGCCTCTGCCTCCTGAGTGCTGGGGTTAAAGGCGTGGCCACCACGGCCCGGCTTCACTTCCTTTTTATAACCACAACCTTTTCTACCTCTACCCCTGTAGGGGTAAGCTCTTGTGTACTGTGTAAAAGCAGCACCTGTCAATAAAGAGCAGAAGGGCCTATAGCAAGGCAGGAGGGGACAGGTAGGACACCCAGCAGAGAGAAAGGAATTCTGAGAAATGTAACTCTTAGCTTTTCCTTCTCACCACTTTGTTCCCTGTAATAATGACTCTGGGACTTCTTATTTATTAATAAATGTCTAGGCCATAAGCTTCGGCTTATTCTCCAACTAGCTCATAACTCAATTGTTCCTTTTACTCTAATCTGAGTTCAGCTATGTGGCTAGCTTCCTCTCCATTCTGAGGAGAATCTCCCTTGTCTGACTATTTCCCAGAATTCCTCTCTCTCCCTGCCAGAACTCCCACCTCCTATTTCCTGCCTCAGCTTATTAGCCATAAGATTTTTTATTGACAGGTGATGCTTCCATACAGTCCGTTACTATACTGGCTGGTTTTGCGTGTCAACTTGACAGAAGTTAAGAGTCATCAGAGAAGAAGGAGCCTCACATGAGAAAATGCCTCCATGAGGTCCAGCTGTAGGGCATTTTCACAATTAGTGATCAATGTGGGAGTGCCCAACCCATGGTGGCTAGTGCCATTCCTGGGCTGGGTTCTACAAGAAAGCAAGCTCAGCAAGCAATGGGAAGCAGGACAGTAAGCAGCACCCCTCCATGGCCTCTGCATCAGATCCTGCCTCCAAGTTTTAGCCCTACCTGAGTTCCTGTACTGACTTCCTCCAGTGATGAACTATGATCTGGAAGTGTAAGCTGAATAAAACCTTTGCTTCCCAATTTGCTATTTGATCATGGTGTTTCATCGTGGCAATAGAAACCCAAACTAAGACAATCACTGAGAAAAGTCAGGGCGGGAGGCTAAGACAAGAACTGAAGGAGAGACCATGGTGGAACACTGCTTACTGGCTTGCTCTTCTTATGGCTTGCTCAGCCTGCTTTTTTAGACAAGTAAGAAACACCAGCACAGGAATAGCATCTCTCTCCCTCCTCCTCCACACTATGGGATGGGACCACCTCAATCATCAATCAAGTAAATGCATTATAGACTTGCCTACAGGAAAATCTTATATAGAGGTACTTTCTCAATTGAGAGTAACTCTTCTCAAATGACTCTAGCTGTGTTGACAAAAACCAACTAGTGAATCAGGCCACTGGCTTTAAGGTGGTGGATTCTTGCATTATCATTGAACTTGGGTTGGGCTTCACTTCTGGCCTTCAGAGAAGTAAGAGAATAAACTCTTGACAGGGTCTTGTTATGCAACTCAAACTGCCATTTAACCCTCAATCTTCCTTCCTCTGTCTTCTAAGTGTTGGGATTATAGGTTTGTAATACATCTGATCTAAAACTTGTACTTTTAAGGCATGAAATTTGAGGTAATTTTTCTTACAATAGTAACAGAATGTATTTTTAGGGAGATGTCTTGAAATCACGCAAAACTTGTTTTACCTTAAACTTTCACCCATTTATTTCAAGAACTATCCAGTGGATTTGGTCTGCCACAAGTAATGGTGTGTTTTTCCTATTTCCTATTATATTTATTAATCAGAACTCCACAGTAGGGAGGAACTACCCTGTCTCCCCTTATTTATTTAGTATTTGAGTCTACACAGCCTCCTGTTCTGCGGGCATAAAGCAGCACCATGATCCTGAGCTGGTGCTCACACGACCCACGCTCCGACAGGTGGGGAGTCTTTGAATCACTCTCATACCCTGTGAAGGTCCATTTGATTTGGGAGCACTTTCTTGATTGCTGGGGTATTCGTTTAACGCTGGCTTAGATTACTGAGGCTGTGGCTACAAAAACAACCACCTAGTAGGTGGCTTACAAATAATCCAAATTTACCACTCACAGTTCTGAAGGCTGGCAGTCCAAGATTAAGGTATGCTCACTACAGAGAGGACTGCTTCCTATCTCAGATACGGCACCATGCCTGCCACCTCCTCGGACCCCTGCTTTCTGCTACTATCTTCTTAGGGAGTTAGGAGTCAACGTGAAAATTATGGGTGGGGGGTGGGCACACAGCAATACCAGCTGATAACATCCTCCATTCCCTCCACAGACATATAGGCTCTGCACAGAGGAGGGTTGCCCACAGCAGGACTAATCTCAGGCATTGGCAATCAGAATCTGTAATTCTGAGCAGGTTGAGGAAGCTGATTTTTTGCATCTGCTAGACTCGGGTTGGGAGAGCTTATGTGTACCTCCAACTACAGTGGTAGTCTTCTACATTCTTCAGCTTCCCTGAACAAACGCTCAGACTGGTCACCACCTCTTCTCTAGCCATACCATTTGACTTTATTCGCATTTATTTCTGCAATGACAAACTTGCATGCTTATCACATAATAACCAAAATAAACAGCACTGACAAAGACTTCCTCAATTCAGAATGAAAGTGCAATTCTCTTAATTACAGTGCCAATTACACGAAAACTTTGCTTGCTAGTTTCCATCCTAGCAGCCACCCTGTTAACAGTGAGCTCTGTTGCTCCCTCCCCAAGCAGACATCCATTTCTACTCCACAGATTCTAGGATAGGCAGAGCAGGGATCCTGAAGCCTTTGATTGAACTCTAGTGACCACAAACTGAGAGCTGGCCTGGTACTTAGAATCGCCTGTCTCAGCTGCTAGAAAGCAAGGAGTAGTGGGGAAGGTAAGGTTTTTACTGCCAAGACCACAATGTCTATCTAATAGGGTACCCGGACTCCACCAGGGCCAAGATAAACAAGTCTCATTTCGACAGAACCCGATGCTGTTACCTTTGAACCACACAAGAACTGCTGCTTTGGCTTTCAACCGTAAGAAACTTTAAAAAGTTGGCTACCTTAAATACTCGACCTTTCCCTGCAAGTTATAAAAATAAAAGCAGTTCTTCGGGCATCCAAGACCCTCTATGAGACTATTATGGCTCCAAGATATTTAAGGCACTCAACTTTTAACTTTCATTTAAAACTTTAAATAATGGGCCGGACATGGTGACACAAATCTTTAATCTCAAAACTCAGAAGGCAGGCAGGGCTCAGAGCTCTATGAGTTCCAGGTCAGACTGATCTACATAGTGAATCCGTTAAAAAATAAAGTTTAAATCATGTTGGACTACCCGCTGCAACGTCAGTTGGTCAATCGGGTGACAACACCGCTCCGCACTGAGTAGGTTGAGAAAGCAAATTCGCAAAGCCTTCAGTTCTAAAAAAGAAATACGATTCTGTTCGAAATGGTTAAGGACGTCCGCACATGAGTTCTAGGACAGTGTCTGTCGCAGCAAGGCAGAGGCTGAGTTTCAGAGCACACACACCTGGGACGCTCTGTTCCCTAGTGGAGCCTATACCAGGACTACAAACCTCCGCTAGAACCACAGAACACCTACCCATTGGGCGGACACGGAAGGCCACAAGCGCACGCGCACAAGAGTCCTAAGGGGGTACTATCTCACCACGCAGTTCGCTTCCGCACTGGGCGCCAAATAAGTCTCCAGGCCCGCCCGGCCTGTGCGTGCGCGGCCCCGGTGTTGCGTCACTAGGAAGCGCGCGCCCGAGCCACCGCCGCCGCCGCCGCCGCCGCCGAATCCCCAACAAGGAGCGAAGGCTGAGGCCGCCACCGCCACCACCCGCCGCCGCACCCGTCACAGCCGGGCGCCGGAGCAGGCCCGTGTGGGCCCAGGTAAGCGGCATCGGCGCGCCCGCGCACCCCCGCGGCGAGGCTTCTCGCGCCGCTCACGCGCCGCCGTCCAGTCAGGGGTCCCTGCGGAGCGTCAGGACGTTACGGCGGGGGGAGGGGAGGCCGGGGGAGGGGCGGCGGGCGCGCGAGGGCGGCGGCGGCGTCAGGCGCGGCGGCGTCAGGCTGGCGGGCGGGCGCGGGCGCCTGGCGGGAGGGTTCGCGAAGGCGGCTCGCTTCCGGCCTCCATCTTGGCTTCGCCAGACGCAGGGTCCGGTCGTCAGTGAAAGCCAAGGCAGAAGGAGCTGGAGGAGTGGGGGGCGGTTAGGCGGGAGTGGTGGTGTTTGGGACCTGTCGGTGGGCCCCAAATGGATCGGGTTCTTGAGGGAGAGTGGAAAGATTGGGAACGGCTCATGGGTGGGAATTCATACCGGCGTAGACCCTTTGGTAGGAGGATGTGTATAGATAGACCCCTGGCTTGGAGCTGAATCTACAGAGACCCATGAGTAGGGGCCAGGCTCATAAGGATAGGGACTCATCATCAGTGGAATCATGTCAGTGCGGACCTGTCGGTGGGAACTGCGTTGATGGGAACCCATTTGTAGAACTGCGTGTTGGTGGGAATTATATTGAATTGAATGGATAATCTTATTGCTGGGAACTGAATCGTTTGACCCAATTTTAGTCACGATTGGTTACATTATTAGGTGTTTAGTTGGTAACTTCACTGCTGAGCCAAAGATCTCTTTCTTGCAAATATTTCAAACAACAGCAGTTTCAATCATCATTCTTAATGAGTTAAAATTAAATTGATAACATGACTGACTGTTTAGTTTGTTTCTTCATAGTATGTAAAACTTTCTGGGAAGACACCCTGGAGTACACCTTCTTACATACCACTTAGACATAGAATAAGTGCAAAGAACAAACGTGTGTGTGTGTGTGTGTGTGAGATTTAGAGCACTGAGAAAAACAAACCTAGGCCATAGACTAACCCACTTTATGACCTACCTGGAAAGAAATAAACTCATGGACTGGGCCTGCCATATGGTAAGGCTTACTGGTCCCTACATTTCTTCTTCCGTTTTCCCTGCCATCCTAGACAGTCTTATTGTCTTAAGACTGGGGCCATAATCCCAGCATGTGGGAGGCAGATGCAGATGGGTTTCTCAGTTCAAAGCCTGCCTGGTCTACAGAGTGAGTTCCAAGACATTGTACAGGGCTACAAAGAAAGTGAGAAAGAAAAAAAAAATCTTAAGACTGGTCTGGAACTAACCCAGGACTTTTTTTTGAGACAGGATCTCTCTGTGTCCTGGCTGGCCTGGAACTCACTATGTAGACCAGACTGGCCTCAAATCTTCCAGAGATCTGTCTGCCTCTCTGCCTTCTGTGCGCTGGAATTAAAGGCATGCACCACTGTGCTCAGCTCCAGGATGGTGTTGTCATAGCTGTATCATTCCTCTTGCCGAAGTTTTCCAAGTGCTGAAATTACAGAATATATAATATATAGGATACGTATATATCATAAATAATTATATATTTAATGTATATAGATATATAAAATATATATCATATATGTTATATACACACATTTATTTATTTGTTCTGAGATAGGATTATTCTACTATGTAGATTTGGCTGACTTGAAACTTGTAGCAATCCTTCTGCCTCAGCCTCCTGAGTACTGGGATTATAGGTGTGTTCCACCATGTCCAGGTCAATGCAATCTCACCCTGTAGAACAGGCTGGCCTTGAATTCATAGATCCGCCTGCCTCTGCCTCCTGAGTGCTGGAATTAAAAGAATATACCACCATCACCTGGCTCGACGCAATATATTAATGTGAAATTTAAAATGTTTGTTGAGGCTTGTTTAAAGGTCTTTAAAACCTAACTCTCAAATACTACATTAGTGAAAAACTTTCAGAAATAGGATGCCAATGTACATGAATTCCTTGTAGCTTTTCTGCCTGAGAAACATTTGAAGATTGTCTCTGCAGACCTTAATTGGCCTAATCTGTGGATGGGGATTTCTGGAAACTCATAGCTGGAAATGTTCACAATGGAGACTCCTACCTTGACTTAATGGATCTTAAACCATCTGTTGGATAGTTTCCAGATTTATGTTGGAGTAATAGTAAAAGGCTCATTGTATTCAAGAATATTTTGAAATTTTTTTCTCAGTTTTGGGGTTGAAACTTACGGCCTCATAAATTTATATGCAGACTTGACAAGTACTCTGCCACTGAATTTTGAAAATTTGTTTGTTTGTTTTAGTACTTCTTTTTCATTCCTTTGTTTTTTTTTCCCCCTCTGTTGCTCATTTTCTATACCTTTTTAATCAGAAAGAGAAATACTGCCTTATTTGTGGTTTCTAATAGTATCCCATGCTTAAGTGTATTGTGTTGGAGCTCGGGAAATGGCTCAGAGAGTAAGCATGCTTGGTTTGCAGGTATGAAAACGTAAGTTCAAATCTCCAGAACTCACATAAAAGCTGGACATGTGTCAGGAATGTCTGTAATCCTAGCCCAATTACTGGAAAATAGGATAGAGACAGGAGAATTCTGAAACACTCAGGGGCTAGGTAGCCTAGCATATGAAGCTGTAAACAACAAAGGGATCCTGTTTTGAAACAAAGTGGAAGGTGAGAACCAACCCCTGACCTGTGCACAAGCATGGAGGTACATTCCCTATTCTCCACCAAACAGCAAAAGATATATTCTAGGTATATGTTCAGTGTGTTCTCTGTAGTAAAATCAATGTGTGTCCTTGTGGATTTAGCCCTACATGATTTCCTTCTTACTTTAACTCAAACAAATCCTCATTCTTACCAGCTTGTGATTATTTTGGAAAATGGTCCCTAGTTTCTTCTTGCTTGTTTTTCTTTGTGAAGGTTTCCATGTGACCATCTTTGCTTTTTTTTAGTCAGCTTACATTTCTTGGTTTCTTGGGTCTTTGGGTCAGGGGTACTACAGGGATTGGATGTTGTTGGTGATTAGTAGCCCAGAAGTCAACCTTTACTTCCCATTGGCGCTTGGGGATCCTCCGGAGACCTAGGTTCCTCCCAGAACCAAGATCATTGATTGGCATGTTTACAGGTGGTAATTAACTGGGGGAATCTGAAGAGCTTTGCATTTTGCTTTCTAGCAGAAGTTCATAAGAGCCTTCAGTTGCTGAAGTTTGGAGCCAGGTGTGGTGGTGGTGTACATTAGTAATTCCAGCATTCAAAAGGCTGAGGCAGGAGGATCACATGTTTATTCTACTTTGGGTAACCATAACAAAAAATCCTCCCTCTTCCCTCCCCTACCCCCTCCCCCTCTCAAACATAAAGTGCTGGGGATATAAGAGTTGGATATATGATTTAACAAAGAATTTGAGCTCTCTAAGGGGATGTGCTGTTACTGACTGTTTGGTTAGTTGGTTCTGTCACCAAAGGCTTAATTAATTGTAGAGGCTGGAGTGTGGTCATGAAAGTGGAGTCTGTTTGAGAACTACTACATACTTGCTGCTTGGTGAGTGCTAGTCAGTAACAATTACTATGATAAAAATCAACTTCTGAGCCAGGCATGATAGCTCACACACCTTTAATCCCCATACTGGAGAGGCAGAGGCAGGCAAATCTCTGAGAGTTCAAGGCCACCTTGTTTTACATAGTTCCATCCAGGTTATCAGGTGCTCAATAGTGAGATGTTGTCTTAAAAGGAAGAAAGAAATTTCTGAGACCAGGCATCATTGGTCAAGGGCTTTTACAGCTAAGCTTGACAACATGAGTTTGATTCCTAGGACCCTCAAAGTGGAAAGAGAAAATTACCTCCACCAAGTTGTTCTCTGACCTCAATGTTCTATGACACAATCATGTACTCTCACACACATATAAATAATAAACTTGTTTTAACAAAAAAAGTTCTGAGCCTAGTGTGATGGTGTACACCTTTAATTCTAGCATTGAGAAGCAGAGGCAGGTCCATCTCTGAGTCCAAGGCCAGTCTGGTCTACAAAGTGAGTCCTGGACAGTCAGGGCTACACAGAGAAACCCCATCTCCAAACAAACAAGTTAAAAAATAAATCTTTGAGAATTTTATACAATGTATTTTGATCACTATTCACCCTAAATCCTTCCAGAATTCATCCCAATTTTTCTGCCATCCCAGCTTACTGTCCTCCCTTTTAAAAAAAATTATTAACCCATTGACTCCATTTTATGCTGTCTATATAGTTCTAGATATGGGATACCCACTGGAGCATGGTTCACCTACCAGGAAACCTTTTTATTTTTATTATTGTGTATCAGGTGTAGCGTGTTAATGCATGCCGTAGTGCACATGTTTAAGTCAACATCCTTTGGGAATTTGTTCTTTCCTTCCACCGTGGGAGCAGAAAATCAAACTCAAATGATCAGGGTTGTATAGTAAATGTTTTTATCCACTGAACAGTTTTGCAGGTTCTACATTTAAAAAACTTTTATTACCTGGGCAGTGTTGGTGCACGCCTTTAATCCCAGCACTTAGGGAGGCAGAGGCAAGTGGATTTCTGTGAGCCTGAGGTCAGCCTGGTCTCTGTAGAGTGAGTTCCAGGACAGCCAGGACTACATAGTGAGGCACTGTCTCGAATTCCCCTCTCCCTTAAAAATAAAAGCTCCAAAAATTTTTTATGGCAAAATAAATTATTTATCCATCCACCCATCCATCCATCCATTCATCCATCCATCCATGTATCTATCATTTTCAGAACTTTTTCAACATCCCATATTAAAGCTTTGTGCCATTAAACAGTAAGTTTCCACTTCCCCTACCCTGTCCTCAGTGAACTCTGTGTTTTATATTCTGTCCACAAATTCGACTCTTCCTGTCATTTGCATATGGTTTCTTTCATGTCAAGTAAGAGTACATTTAACTATTAAGTAATAACAGACCTGTTTTCAGAGTAATAGAACCATTTAAGTCTTTCAGGGAGAAGTATATTAAGAATTTTAGCACTGGGGAGGCAGAGGCAGGTGGATTTCTGAGTTCGAGGCCAGGCTGGTCTGCAGAGTGAGTTCCAGGACAGCCAGGGCTACACAGAGAAACCCTGTCTCGAAAAACCAAAAAAAAAAAAAAAAAAAATAATAATAATAATAATAATAATTTCAGTTCTTTCACTTCCTTGGTTGTTCCAAACTTAGCATTATCAACTTATTTTTTCTAAAGATTTTTTTTTTATGTGTATATATGTGCACCCTGTACATGTAGGTGCCTAAGGAGGCCAGAAGAGGGCGTCAGATTTACCTAGAACTGGAGTGCAGGCAGTTGTGAGCCACCTGATGTGGGCGCTAGAAACTAAACTCAAGTCATCTGTAAGAACTCTTAATGGCTGGACCATCTCTTCAACTTGCATCATAAACGCTTTAGTGAACATTTCCCCTCCATCTGTTGTTGAGTTTCTTTCCTCCCCTCTCTCTTCTACCTTCCTTCCTATCTTAGTTAGGGTTTTACTGCTTCGAATAGACACCATGACCAAGTCAACTCTTAAAAGCACCACATTTAATAGGGGCTGACCTACAGATTCAGTTCAGTCCATTATCATCAAGGTGGGAACATGGCAGTATCCAGGCAGGCATGGTGCAGGAGGAGCTGAGAGTTCTACATCTTAATCTGAAGGCTACTAGCAGACTATTGACTTCCAGGCATCTAGAATGAGGATTTTAAAGCCCACACCCACAGTGACACACCTATTCCAACAAGGCCACTCCTACTCCAACAGGGCCACACCTTCTAATAGTGCCACTCCCTGGGCTGAGCATAGTCAAACCATGACACTTCCTCTCTTTTTCTGTCCTCTCACACCACTTTCTTCCTTCTGGCAGGATCTCCAGCATCCTAGGCTGGCTTGGAACTAGCTTTCTAGGTTTCAATCATCTTGAACTTCTGTTTTTTTCTGATCCTCTTGACTCTTTTTCCTTTGTGCTAGATTACAGAGGTACAAACACCCACCCACCCATTACACCACACCCAGTTCTATTTTGTGCTAGAGATGAAACCCAGGGATTTTGTACCATAAGGAAAGCACTTTACCAGCAAAGTTTCATGCCTAGCCCATGCTGAATATTTTTATATGTTTATTTCCCATCCTTTTTGTTTTGTTTTGTTTTTCTAGACAGGGTTTCTCTGTGTAGCCCTGGCTGTCCTGGAACTTACTCTGTAGACCAGGCTGGCCTCAAACTCAGAAATCCACCTGCCTTTGCCTCCCAAGTGCTGGGATTAAAGGCATGTGCCACCAAGGCCTGGCTATTTCCCATCCTTATATCTTCATGAAAACATGTTTAATCTAGTCTTTTACTCACTCTTGAAGTGGGGTATTTTTTTTTAAATTATTATTGTTCTTTATATATTCTGGTTGCAAGTTATTTCTCAGAATTAAGATCTGTAAATTTTTTTTTCAAATAAATTTCAAATAGTATATAGCCATGGTTTTCTCCATTTTATTTTCCATTCACCTCTCTCCCTCTCTCTCAAGTTTTAAAAATTAGTAGCTTAACTTTTAGGGCAGTGTTGGCTTATGGCAAATTTGAGAGGAAGGCACAGAATTCCCTTTGGTGGTTAATATCAACTTGACAAGATCTAGAATCACTTAGGAAGCCAACCTCTGGAGGGAGCTTAGGTTGATGTGGGGAGACCCACTGTAACTGTGGGTAGTCCTATTTCATTCATGAGTTGGGGTCCTAGACTAAAAAAAGGGGATAGGGAACAGAGCACCACCATTTTTCTCATGACCTGACTAGAATGCAGCTGCCTCATGCTTCTGCTGTCATGGCTTCCTTACCATGACAGACTGTACCCTCAAATTATGAGCCAATATAGTTGTTTATATTATCATAGTAATAAGAAGTTTTTCATAGTAACAATTCCCATATGTTCTTCCCCTTTCCCCACATTTTCTCACTGGGAAACTCCACAGAATCTATGCTGCAGTTGATAAGCCTATACTGATATGTCACTCAGAGCCCACAGTTTGTAGGGCTCAATGACACATGATTACATGGCCTGCCCTTATAGTATAGTGAAGAATAACTTCAATACCCAAGAGAACTTCTGCTCCGTTGTTCATCTCTCTCTCCCCTGCCTGGCAACTACTGTTTCCATAGTGTACCTTTTCCCTAATGTCAGAGAGGAAAATCCTACAAGATGTGGCTTCTTTCACTGAGTAATATGTGCTTTTGTTTGTTTCATGCCTTTTAGCTCTAACCTTTTGAGAGCTCATTTTTTTATTTTTGAATAATGGTCCACTGTCTGGAATATAAAGAATTTCTACACACCTGCATTTTTTACAGCCTACCTAAAAGAATGTGCTATCTTTGACAAAGAATGGCAAAAAGGTTACTAATCCAACCCTTCCTTCCCTACTCCTTTGGTAGTATTCCCCCCCTTTAGTAGTAGTTCTCTATATATTTGCATATCAGACAGTGTTAAACAATTTTTGCTTTCCACTATAATACAACTGTAATTTGGTTTTGTTTTCTCTGAAACCAGGTCTCTTCCTGTTACCCAGGCTTTTCTCACATTCCTGGACTCAAGCAGTTCTACTTTAATTTGGACTGCAGGTCTGCTAAGACCACTAGAGCTAGCTTATTATACTTTTTTCTTTTTTTCATTTTGAGGTGAAGTCTCATGAATCTGGTCTTGAACTTTTTATCTTTCTGCCTCTCTACCGCCTAAGTGCCATGATTACAGGCATGTGCTACCATGCCAAATTTATGAGGTGCTGAGAACCAAGTCCAGGACCTTGTACATGTTAGGCAAGTACTTTACTAATTAAGCCTTTCTCTGGCCCTTGTTATATACATTTATTTATTTATTTAGCACATGTGTGCATATACCTCAGCACCTGTGTTAAAGTCAGACAACAATTTGAGGAAGTCAGTTCTTTCCTTCCACCATGTAGGTCCTAGGTATCCAACTCAGATCACCAGGCTTGGTGGCAGGTACCTTTACCTGCTGAGCTCCTGGCTGGCCCTGTTATACATACTTGGGTAGGTAGCCTGTCCACTCATCAGTCTGTCTTTCTTTCCTTCCTTCCTTTTTTTCTTTTTCTTTTTGAGACAGCATGTTACTTTGTAGCTGGCCTAGTTCTAGGCTGGACTAGAACTCATGGTAATCCCCTTGTCTTACTCTTGAGAATGTTGGGATTACAGATGTAAACCATCAAATCTGACTGGCCAGTTACTTTCTTTAGCACACTAAAAATATTCTTTGAAGTATCTAGTGACAGTGCCTATAATCCCAGCAATTCTGGAGGCTAAGGTAGGAAAATTGCATGTTCAAAGCCAGCCTGGCCGACTTAGTGACATCTTGTCTCAAAAAAGTAAAAACAAGGAGCTGGAGAGACAGCTCAGGCTTAAGAGCACTTGCTTCTCTTCCAGAAACCTGGGTTTGACTCCTAGCAACCACATTGTAGCTTATGCTGTCTTCTGGCCTCTATGAGCCCCAGGCACCCATGTAGTGCATATACATACTTGCAAGCAAAATACTCATAGACCTAAAGTAAAAATAAATATATCTCTTTTAAAAAGTAGAAAGAGGGCATGCGGAAGGCCCTGGGTTTGTGTTGTAGGACCAAAAAGAAAATAAATTGCTCTTTACCTTGTAGCCTTTGTAGTTTTTTTGTGAGAACTCGTTACCATATGATAAGATATACTTTTTACTTGATATTTGGAGATCTTTTTTATTTTTTTTCAGCTTGATTCTGACAAGGATATGCCCATGAAGGTTTGCCAAGCTTCTAGAAATACATGTTTGTCTTTCACTAAATTTGGACAACATCTAGCAATTCTTTGTTTTTTTCTTTAAGGCCGGAGCTTGATCTTTCACTCAGCTGGCCTTGAATTTGTAGTAAACCTCTTGCCTTTTTCTCTTGAGTGCTGAGGTTACAAGTATGTAAATGTTCACGACTATGCCTGGCTACGTTTAGCAAGTGTATCTTTTTTTTTTTCTCCCTGAGACAAGGTTTCTCTGTGTAGCCCTGGCTGTCCTGGAACTCACTCTGTAGACCAGACTGGCCTCGAACTCAGAAATCCACCTGTCTCTGCCTCCCGAGTGCTGGGATTAAAGGCGTGCGCCACCATTGCCCGGCTAGCAAGTGTATCTTGAAAGTATTTTTTCAGCATAATGCATTTCTTTCTCTGCTCTAGGACTCCGGTGACAGACACATTAGCATATGGTCTTGGCACACTTCCATGAAGCTCAGTTGAGCCTACTTTTCAGCCTGGTCCCTGATGCTCAGACTGGATAATTTCTGAGGCTTGGTGTTATGTCCCTGGCTGCTGCTTCTGTTGTTTCCATGGTATCATGGATCCCATCCAGTGTTGTTTTATTTTGTATTTATTTTTTATTGATCTTTTATTTCACACACACACACGTACTTTTTAGGTGGAGCTGAGATTGGACCCTGGCCCTGAACATACTAAGAAAGCATTCTACACTCAAGTATCTACAGTTCTGCTTATGCTTTATTCTCAGAATTTTGACTTGTGATAACTTCTGTTTTATGCCCAGACCTCTGTGCAGGTATATTTGGCTTACTCTTAGAGGGTGGTGTCTACATGTCTCTGTTGACTATAGTAGTCATCTTGGAGTAAGCGTCTCTTAATTATTTTTCCCTTGAGAGTAATCTGGTTTTCCTAGCTCTTTGTATGTCAACCAGTTTGTTTGTTTGTTTGAATTTTTTTGACAGGATTTCTGTTTGTAGTCCTAGCTGTCCTGGAACTTACTCCAAGCTCCATAGAATAGAGGTCTGCCTGCCTCTGCCTACTGAGTGCTAGGATTAAAGGTGTGCCCACTATGCTCAGCTGTCAAGCAGTTTTAAATTACATCTATATACTTTTAATGTTACTGTATGAAGTTGGTGTTGTTTTAGTCTCACAGAGCGCAGACATTTTTTTCCTAAAGTAGGGGCTAGACCTAGTTGGTTAGGCCAAATGGTTTGTTGTAAACCTTTAAAAACTTGCATTTATTTATTTATTTATTTACTTATAGTTTGTGCTCATGCTCATGTGCATATACATTTTATCGTGTATGTGTGGTCATCAAAGGATAACTTGTGTCAGTTCTCTCCCAAGGTAGCTCTCAGAGATCAAATTTTGGTTGTCAGTGTTGTTAGTAAAAAGGAGCTTTTACTCCCTGAAGCCCCAACTGGACAGGGTCTCACTCTGTAATACATACTGTCCTCAATTTTGGGATCCTCTTTGCTTAGCCTCCTGAAGACTTGTATTACAGGTGTGTGCCACCAAACCTGGCCCAGGAGAGTTTGCCTTTACTCCACCATGCTCTGGACAGCTCCATTTTCAGAGCCTCTGTACCAGCCCTGTGAATACTGTCCATGGCCCAGACTGAAGCCTAACTGTAGTTGTCTTACGTTGTTTGTTTGTTTGGTTTTTGTCTGTTTGCTTTTTTTGTTTGTTTGATTGTTGCTGCCATAAAATACCCTGACAAAAGCAATGTAAGCGAGAAAGGATTTATTTCAGGTCACAGCTCAAGGTACAATCAGTCCATCATGGCAAGGAGGTCAAGGCAGTAGGAGCTTAAAGTGGCTGGTCACAAGGAAAAAGCAACAAATGTATGTGTGCTTCTTAGCTTCCTTTCTCTACTTTTACAGTAGAGAATAGCCCCATCTATAATTGAGATGGTTCTTCTCATATCAATTAAGGTAATCAGGATAATCCTACATTAGGCATGGGCAGAGGCCCATTTCACAGGTGATTCATTATAGATTCTAACCAACATAGCAATCTGCTCTGTATGTCAGTACTCAAAGCCACTGTTTTTGCCATGTAGAGTTAGGTACACATACAGTATATCAGGATTCCATGTAGCTGTGTATAGTCCTGTCTGTATGTTCTTCCTGTCTATACCATGTCCCACTCTGACTCCAGAGCCTCTTTTTTGTCCTCTGGCTAGAAACCCATTCTGTGCATACCCCAACATTTCATGACTTGATCCATCCTGGGCCTGGCATAGAGCATGGTGTATCTCCAGGCTCTTGAGACATAGTCCTCTAGTGAGGAAGACATCCATTCTGAATTTAGTGCATACGATTGCCGGGCCATGCTAGGCAGTCTGTTTTCTGGTAGAGCTAAGGTTTGAACCCCGCAGGCCCAAAAGGTTGTCCCAAGTGGAGGACAGCCTATAAGGGAAAGCAGGCGTTTGCCAAAGCTCCTAGAATACAGCTTCTAAAATGTGCCTATATTTCTCCATAGGTCTGTGACTTTTGGTCACATAAAAAAGGTCATGCCCCTCAAGCCCCTCCTCAGGTAGAGGCATGGTCACACCCTCAAGCCCCTCCTCAGGTAAAGGCGTGGCCACATAACTTCAACATCCCCATGTTAATGAGACACCTAGAGGCTTAGCCACACCCTAAGTTGTGGCTTAGTTACTATTTCAACCTTGCCCCTCCCTGAGGGGGGGTTACTGGTCTTGTCCACAACACTTTCCACAATGATAACATACACCTTAGAACTATGGACTGTCTATTCATCTTCATCTGCCGTGGGAAACAATGGAACTGGCCTTCACCTAATGAGCCGTTTGTCTGCTTGTCTACCCACCCATCAAAGCCATCTCAGCGTTCCCAGCCGCAGCAGATTTCCACCCAAGCCAAAGCAGCTAGCTGGCATCCAAACCTTCTACCCAGTCCCAGTGGGGACCCCAGCCACGCTCCTTTCCCCCCTTCAGCCCAGGCTCGATCTAGCCTGTGGTTCCATTCCATTCCCAGCTCTCCCGAGGCATCCAGAGGCGTCAGTGATGCCCAGAGCCTGGGAGATGCCTGCGACTCATCCCCCAGGAATGACCAACTCTCTTCCACCCACGGGCTGTGTCTCCGCAGAAGCTTTTCACACAGTCTGACTGGCCCGGAGGACTATGGAAGAGCACTTGGTCACTTCCCGAGTGTCCCACCCCTCTCAGGGGCTGCGGTTGCTCGGGATGGACTCGAGGGACCTCACTCCATTCCGCGCCAGTTGAATCCAACAAATGATGGTGGTCTACTACTACCATCATAAAAAAATTTTTTTTCAGTGCTAGAGATGTAACCCAGGGCCTGGCACATAGTAGACAGTGCTCTGCCATTAAGCTATACCTCAGCCCTTATCTATTCTGTTGTGCCAGTGTGGAAATGACCCTATAACCTGTGTCCTCCTTTGTTTGCTTTAGGACTTCAGACTCTGGAGAAGTGACACTGCTGACTTCTGAACCATGGCAACCCCAGATGTGAGCGTCCACATGGAGGAGGTAGTGGTTGTGACAACTCCAGACACTGCAGTTGATGGCAGTGGCGTAGAGGAAGTGAAGACAGTGCTTGTAACAACGAATCTAGCTCCTCATGGGTAAGAATTAAGCCTTGGTCCTGCTAGGTTATAGTGGCACAGCTTGTTATGCCAGGTGTAGGTGTGAGATTCAAGATTTCTCTACATATCCTTATTTTAGGCACAAAGGTGAAGTACAAAGTATGTCAAGCAATAGGATCAGCAGAGATTCTAGGGTGATAGCTCATCACTGCAATATGGCTCTAAATCTCTTAGTGATATCTCTTTTGATCAATGGAACAATGGGAACTAAATATTTTCTTTAACACCTCTTGTTCTAGATGTCATTATTGAGAATTAGTTGGCTAAAAAGTCACATCTAACCAAACTATTTGGGGTGGGGATGGAGGGTGTTCAGGGTTTCTGTGTAGTCCTGGCCAGCCTGGAACTTATTCTGTAGAGCAGGCTGGCTTTGAACTCAGAGATCCACCTACCTCTGTCTCCTTAGTGCTGGGATAAAGAGCATGTGCTGCTGCTACCACACCTGCTCACACTTATCAAACTTTATTCTCCTTTTATCACTGACAGACAGAATTGTGAGCAGGGAGAAGAGCAGTTCCTGCCCCTGACAAGGGGTAGGATGGTGGCAGAGCTGGGGGCTGTGGGACTTATTGTTCTTTCTCTCCTAAGAGACTTGGTCCCTGGGCCTTTGTCTTGTCTTGCTGCATCTTGTGTGTGGGATTGTCATACTGAACTTGACTTTTCCTGGAGCTTTCCTAGGTAAGCTTTTAGCCCATTAACAACATGTTGACAGTGAATTTTAAGAGGAAGCTTGAATATCAGTCATTGTGGCCTGGCCTGTGGCCCTGTGTTTTGAAGAGGCTGTGTCTTCTTCATATGTATGTCTTGCTGCCAGCTGCAGAATAGGGATCTGGCCTCTGCTTGGGAGTTCTGACACTGCCTTCTTCCTCCAAACAGGAAGCTGGTGTGCAGGGTTAGATTTGGGTGTTGTGAGTTGAATTAATGTGTGAACCTCCCCTGCTTTGTTGACTTAGTATAAGATCCTATCTGTGTAAATCAGATTGGCCTCAAATTCATAGAGATCTGATTGCCTCTGCCTCCCATGTACTGGAATTAAAGTGCTACCATACCTGGCCCACTGAGTATTTGGGTTAGATGTTTCCTATGTATAATTTTGGGCATACTATATTTTCTGACACTTCTCATTGACCTTTGCATACCTTTATCCAAAAGTCATACCCAGCCTTTCTCCTCAGATTTGGGGTAACCTGTGGTAAGTAGTGTTGTGGAAGTGACACTGGATTAGAAAAGGCCATGTGGCTTCTGCTTTCTCCCATAGGGTCACTGTTAGGGGTTTAACTGCCATACTTCATAGCTCTAGTATCACCCAGGCTTTTATGGGGTTATGAGGGGGCCAGACTCATGATAGTCTTCCCAGTGGAAGTCCAGCATTTTGGTGGATCTACTGGAGGGTTTCAGTCCCACCTCAAAGACTTTTCAATATTATCTTTTTCCCTCCCCTCCCCCACTTTCCAGGGTCTCATTCTGTAGTATATCCTGGAGTTCACTGTGTAGTCCAGGCTGTCCTGGAATGAAAGGGGACCCTCCTGCCTCACCACCTGAGTGATGAAAAACAGAAACCACCAAGCACGGCTGAGTATTACTGTCTGTCTTCTTGGGGTATTTCACATAATGTGGGGTTAGAACTATCTCTTGTGGGTATCTTACCATCTTGTAAGAGAGGTCAACTTCTAAGGCTGTACTAGATCTGGGAGTGTTAGCTAGTACAGTTCTCTGCAGCTGGGTGTTTTCTGTTGTCTTCATTAGAAAGGTGATTCCTGGAGGCCAGGTTTGCTGTAGTAACTCTGAGCAGCTCTCCTAGGATGCCAAGAGTCAGTATATACCACAACTTACAGTAATTGTCCACAGTAATGAGAAGTAGAGGGGTGTGATTGGTCAGTTCTTTGTTTACCCTGTTTACCAGTAAGAAACTACCATAGGCTAGATATGGTGGCTCATGCCTATAATCCTATTGCTTAGGAGACTAAGGTGGAAGGATTATGAGTTCCAGGCCAGTGTAGGCCATATAGTAGTGGGTAAGAAGTGGGCAGGAGAAGAAGGAAGAAAAAACATCTCAAAATTCAGGGCTATAATGTGTAAATGTTTATTATTTCGTGTAATTTTTTCATTTGGCTCTGGTTTTATGGTTTAGGCTGTCTACACTGTCATGTGTTGGAATGTGTTGCTTGGTGAAGACAGCTCAACCATGCTCATTGACAGGCTACTATTTTGATAGCTATAGTGAGGGCTTCCCTATGTCTGCCAACCTCTCTAAATCTTCCAGCTAGGTGCCCTGGACTTCCCTTGGTGACTTCATGCCTTGTGTGTTCTCATTCCCCAGCAACTAGAGCGAACTGCATAACCATTCACAAGCTCAGGGTGGGCCAAGACCACCTCAGGACCAGGAAAGTTGTACATCATTAGTTTTATTGTCACTGTGACAAATACTTGACAGAAATAGCTCAAGGGAAGAAGGATTTACTTTGTCTCATGGTTTCAGAGAGTTCAGCCCAGTACAATGTTACTTACCCCTTACTACTTGGCTGAACATCATGGTTTGGGAACATGTAGAGGCAGAGGCTACTTGCCTTATGGAGGATGGGAAGATGAGAAAGAGGAACATGAAGGCAAGATGGGAAGGGACTAGGAACAAGATATTTCCAATGGCTTTTCTCCAGTGACCTACTTTTTTCATGTAATTTCAACCTCCTGAAATAGTATCATTAAGTTAAGGCCATCCCACACACATAAGACTTTTAGTGAGACACTTGATATCCAACTTTTACAAAGATACCATGGCTTCTCCTAAATTCTGATACCATCTCCCTGACAAGTCATTCTTCTTCCACTCCCCCAAAGGTCTCTCATTATCATGTCCAGCTATGTATGGCCTCGGGGTCTTGGCTTCATGGGTAACTTGAGGACTGTGTGGTTTAAATGCCTTTTGATTATAGTCCTGAGAATTCAAAACACAGTAACTTCCTGTCTTAAGGTTTCTATTGCTGTGATAAAACACCATAACCAAAACCAACATGGAAAGAAAAGGTTTTATTTTATGTTCTACTTTATAGTCCAGCATCCAGAAGAATCAAGGCAGGAACCTCAAAATTGGAATCTGGAGTTAGGAATTGAAGTAGAGGCTATGGAGAAGTGCTATTTACCTACTTGCTTCCTTATGGTTTGCTCTGCTTACCTTTTAGCACCAGGACCACCCAGTCTAGAGATAGCACTGCCTACAGTGAGCTGGGCCCTCCCACATCATTTATCAATCAAGAAAATGTACTACCGGCTTTCCCAAAGGCCAATCTGGTGGGGACATTTTCTCAGTTGAAGTTTCCTCTTCTCAAATGGCTCTAGGTTGTGTCAGTTTGACATAAAACTAGCAGCACACTTCCTCTCCTTGTACTCAGAATAAACAGTTGGGAGAGCTAGGGTGGCAAACCTGTTCAAAAACCATGTGATGAATTCTTTTAGGTGGGCCTCTATCTGCTTTTCTGGGTAGGTTGCGAAGGTTGTTGGAGCCTTTGACCAGGTACTACTACCTTGAATTTTGGAAAGTAAAGTAGAAGCTCTTGTAGGCACACAGTTTTAGTTTGCCCTGAACCTTTGACAGTTGGAGATATGAAATAGTTCAATCCCTGTACTCCCTGTAAGTTCTACATTTTTGCCCAAGGTGTTCCTCATGAAATTCACATATTACTCAAGTTTTGCACCTTCTAAGTTGCTAAGAGAGAGGTCTCCTTTCTCTGCCGTGAGGCCTAGTAGCTAGTTTCCTTTTGTCCCAGCCTTCTATGCTATTTAGGGAGAAACATAAGTTTCCACCCTGATATTATTACTATCTTAGCTATAGAAATTATATGGTAGACCATCACAGAACTTCATGGGCAAGAGTAACCAATGGGTTTTGCTTTTTTGGGATGTTGGGTTGGCTTTGTCTAGGTGACCCACTCCATAACTAAAATACAGGTTTTGCATGTGATTATCACATATCAAGATACCTGACTGAGTTTGTCTTCACTGTGAAAGGTTCTACTAGTCAGGGTTGGGACCGTAGAGTCTTCTACATCCCACTAGTAAATTGATCAAAGTTTGCTTAGTTAAGTGGAAGATAATAAATGATTCCCTTGATTGATGGGAAAAACCGTGAAGGATAAGAACTCTTCCATCTGTGGCCTTAGTACAAGGGTGGTAGCATGCTGCCCCAGTGGTCAGTTCTTTCTGCAGAACAGAGGAGGCTGTGAATTCCTCCTTTGGAAGAACCTGTGTACCCCCCACAGCAGGCATATCCTGAAGGATAGGGAATTTTCCATTTTTGATGGGAAGAGTTTCCATTATACTACTAGTTGGAAAAAGAGACTTAACTCTTGCTGCATGCTGTTAAAAAGAAAAGAAAAGAAAAAGATGTGAAGTAGAAACTAGTTAATTTCTTTGTGGGAACTAATTTCCTTCCTGATTTGGGGAGACCTGGAAGTATTCTTTACTTAGATAGCCTGGCAGAATTGTTCCTGCCTACCACCATGCTGTAGCAAAGTCTGCCTCCTGCTGAAAAGAGAGCAGTTCCCAACAGAAAGCCAGGAGGTCACATGCTTAGGAAAAGTAGACCTTTTTATGCCTCCTGTGGACAGAAATGCCAGTTTGTTAAGAGTTAGGGAGGCAGCTTACAAGTTGTGCTGCAGAGGAACTGTCCACATTCCATAGAGGAACTTCCTCTCTTGGTCTTCACTTCAGCTTCCTCAGCCATCTTCATCTAATGCTGGCCCATTATTGCTGATGACCTTAGTGGGTTTTCTTCTGACTCCCAAGTCAGGAGCTGTAGACTCTCCCTAAATAGCACATCTAAGGGTTTGGGTCTCGTTTCCCTACCCCCACTCCTGACTTCCTTCCTTGGAAGAATTTGTTTTGGCCAAGGTGTAATTTTGGTTCCGTCATTGTCATTTGCTTTATCCAAAGTTCTGGCTGAGGAGGGAGGATAGCTTCCTTTCGAAGTTCTTGCAGACTTCTTGAAGTACGGGTGTTCCCATTTAATATTGCTGTTCAGATCAGAGTAATTCTTTGTTGTTGTTGTTGTTGTTGTTGTTTTGAGACAAGGTCTGTCTGTGATTTTCAACTGTGGGTTGAGACTCTTTTGGGAGTCGAATGACCCTTTCACAGGGGTTGTATATCAGATATCCTACATATCAGATATTTACATTATAATTCATTATAGTAGCAAAATTCCAGTTATGAGGTAGCACTGAAAATAGTTTTATGTGGGGGTCACCACAACTGAGGAACTATGTTAAAGCGGTTCAGAATTAAGATTGAGAATCACTATTCTAAATAGTCCTGGCTGGCCTAAAACTTTCTATGTAAATCAGGCTAGCCTGGACTCACAGAGCTCTGCCTCCTGAGTGCTGGGATTAATGATGTGCACCACCATTAGTGAGGAGTCATTCTTAATGCATCTCAGAAGTTAGATTTCAAATTTGTATTTCTTTTTTTTTTAAAGATTTATTTTATGTATATGAGTACACTGTACTTCACCAGAAGAGGTCATCAGATCCCATTACAGATGTTGTGAGCCACCATGTGGTTGCTGGGAATTGAACTCAGGACCTCTGGAAGAGCAGTCAGTGCTCTTAACTGCTAAGCCATCTGACCAGCCCCTCAAGTTTGTATTTCTATTCAACTCATTCTGACCTGGTTCAAAGTAAAATAAATCTTGAAGATTGGTGTCTTAGTCAGGGTTTCTATACCTGCACAAACATCATGACCAAGAAACAAGTTGGGGAGGGAAGGGTTTATTTAGCTTACACTTTCATGTTGCTGTTCATTACCATAGGAAATCAGGACTGGAAGGCAGGTCAGGAAGCAGGAGCTGATGCAGAGGCCATGGAGGGATGTTATTTACTAACTTGCTTCCCCTGGCTTGCTCAGCTTGCTCTCTTATAGAACTCAAGACTACCAGCCCAGGGATGGCACCACCCACAATGGGCCCTCCCTCCTTGATCACTAATTGAGAAAAAGCCTTACAGCTGGATCTCATGGAGGCATTTCCTCAACTCAAGCTCCTCTCTCTGTGGTAACTCCAGTTTGTGTCAAGTTGACACACAAAACCAGCCAGGACAATTGACTCCTTGTCAACGTGACACACAAGCACATCACTATTAAGCCTCAGCCCTTACTTTCTTATCCATCCCTAAGATCTAAATAACTTTAAAAGTCCCACAGTCTTTACATATTAAAAGTTCAATCTCTTTAAAACATCCAATCTCTTTTAAAATTCAAAGTTTTCTAAAAATTCAGTCTCTTAACTGTGGGCTCTACTAAAATATCTTCTTCAAGAGGGAAAAATATCAGGGCACAGTCACAATCAAAAGCAAAAATCAGACTCCAACCGTCCAATGTCTGGGATCCACTCTCAATCTTCTGGATTCCTCCAAGGGAAGTAGTGAGCTGACTTAACCTTGTCAAATATTCCACAGGAGAGATCAGGTTAAGTAAGTGCTTAGGACAGAGGTGCCTGCTGTTAAGGGACTATTTCCTGAGCTTTCTAGATGTTAATGTAGAGTAAGTACCCGGTGTAAATCTGTGAGGGGAGTGGTCAGGTTGGAGGCTGTGGTGGGACTTTAACCATGAGGTCTCACATTGGGCAAGTGTGTCCTAGTATGCAAGTCACAGCTCTGGGTTCTTTCTTCTTTGTAATGAGTAGCCTATGGGTTGTTTGTTTTGTTTTTTGAGATAAGGTTTCCTTGTATAACCTTGGCTGCTCTGGAACTCATTCTGTGGACCAGGCTGGCCTCAAATTCATAGAGATCACCTACCTCTTCCTCCTAGGATTAAAGGCATATTACACTGTGTTTTAACCCAGAGTAACCTCCTCATCCTGTACTCTTAGTCTGTTCTTAATACCCATTGCCCTTCCTTGGGATGTCTGGTAAGTCTGAGAGTGTTTTCTAGGCACATGTTGTTGTCCACATTGCATTACTACTGTAGACAGCCCCACTAGGGCCTAGATATCTGATGCTGCCAAACATTGGTACCCTGGCCTTAGACCTTAACTGCTGTTCCCAGGAATCGTCTGTATCACACACTACTGTTGTTTTCCTTATCTTCCTAGGGACTCTCTTAGTTAATTTTTATTTGGATATTTATAAGGATGTTTTCCCTGCATGTATATCTGTATACCACCTGGGTGCCTTTTGGGTAGAATGCCAGAAGTGTAAGACTCTATTGAGCCTTAACTTACCCAAGACCCTCCGAGTGAACACATGGAGTCGGGGATTGATGCAAAATGCAAGAGGAATTTATTAATTCAGCATGCTGAGGTCGCTCTGCATACCAAGACGGGAGAGTGATCACTCGGTGCCCGTTCAGGAACGTTATATACAGATTTTAGAGCAGCAGCCATTAGACACAATGTAATTGGCAAAACAGTGTGACTTTTAAATTGATTGGTCTTTAGGGAATGAGATAGCAGGGGCTAAATCAGCCCCTCCCTTCCAGCCTACTGAACCTGTTTCTTCCAGGAGGTGAGGGGTGCCCATGTGCTGGGGGGCAGAGAGGGGACCCTGGTGGAATATCTCAAAGTTCCTGAGCTAACTTCTCATTAGGGAGTTGAATCCCATGGAACTGGAGTTACAAACAACTGTGAACCCCCTGTGGGTGTTTAGGATTAAACCCAGGTCCTCTGAAGAGCAGCAGCTCTTAACCTCTGGGCTGGCTGTCCAGGACCCTCTTATTCACAAGAGCTTTCACTGAGGAATCCCTTGTCTGGGCCAAGCTCTGACCTCTGATGAATTGCAGATTTGCTTAGAAAATTGCCCGTTGCTTGGGTAATGATTGTGGACTTTTTGTAGACTGAACACCATCTAGCCACAGGAGAGAAGGCTATAGCTTTGCAAGCAGCCATGGATGCCAGAGACCTGTTAGTAAAGGAAAGAGGACCCAGAGAAGGCCCATCTGTGATTCATGTGAAGATTAGAGGTAGTAAACTGCCTGGTGTGGTAGGCCAGTCCTTTAATATCTGTAGTTGAGAGGCAGAGGCAGGCAGATTTCTGAGTTCCAGGCCAGTTAGGCCTACACAGTGACACAGCGAGAGCCTGTCTCAAAAAACAAAAAGCAAAAGCAAAAAACCAAAACATAGAAAACCCAAGTATGGTATGGTGGTACATACTTTTAATAACAGCCAGCACTTGGGAGATAAAGGCAGGAAGATCAGTAGTTCAGGGCCTTGTAAGGAGTTCAAGGCTAATCTGAACTACATGGGACCCTATCTCAAAACAAAACCCTACAAGATAAAACAAAAAAGAAGTAGCAAAAACTCAGTTAGGATAATGGCTGCCCATGTGGGGCACTGGCTGCAGGGCTATGGGAAGGATGCTTCTAGGTATGGCCAGTAAGCAGGTTTCCCTGTGTGTATCCTTAAGCCTCCAGGGGCCTAGGCATTTCTGTGTGCTGATTCTGTGAGTGGAGACTTTGGCAATTTCCTAACCAGATTCTATCTAGGTATTCCACAGTTACCTTTTCTGTCATGCTCTGCTTTACTCTTTTCCCAGGACCATGGGCTTGACAGTTGTGCTGCAGTCTTAAGACAACCAACCTATCTTCAGGTCTTCTTTTATTGGTACCATGGTGCTTTGCTTTTGTTCCTTGATCTTCAGTCTTTTCTGCTGTTGAGGTTCTTTTTCCTGCCCTTAAGTGCTTTCTCAAACTGTTTCCCCTCCTAAAACCTAGTCTTTTCTCTATTGCCACAATACTCGGAGATCCAAAGGGCGTCTCCAACCTTGGCCCTGCCGGAGGTGTCTTCCAGTTCCCTGCCTCACAGGAGGAAACTCTTGGGTCCACAGCCCACTTCAAGCACTAAAGAAGCTACTTTTACCTGGCTGATTCAGTCTTTTGAGATTCTGCTGAAAATCACCCTTTGGGGCCTGGCTTCCTACCAAACAGATACTGTCTCTAGCTTGACTCAACTTGTTGGCCTATGTCCTTGTTTCTATAGGTTATGGTGAACTGTGGGAATTTGTGAGCTCTATGTCCCCTTTCTGAGATCTAGCACTTATAAGACCTCTGTCATGAGGCTCTGTCTTAAAGGAAGTCAAGGAAATAAAATGAATGCCCACAGCCAGTCCTAATAGTATGTGTGTTGAATGAAACCTGTACAGATAGGTGCATACACTCTGAATTCAGTTGTCATAAGCACTGTCATACTAGATTTCTCCCAGATTGTCTGCATAGACTCCCAGTTTCCAGAACAGATAAGGTTCCTGTTTGAGGCAGTTTGCATTGGCTCTGCACATATCTAAGTATAAATGCTGGGTAGAATTGATTCCTAGTAGTGGGGATACTAGGTCAGAGGGCACGTATTTTGTAAGTAATGGACAACGTGCCCTCACGTGGGTTTTAGTTCGGGGAGAAGATATGACTATTACTTGTTAGTTTTTCATCGCTGCAGCAAATACCTGAGAGAAACAGTTTAAAGGGAAGAAAGGTTATTTGAGTTTGACCTCAGTGGTTTCAGAGCATAATAGTGGGCTTCATTGTTTTTTGGCCATTGTGAGGTAGAATATTGTGGCAAATGGACAGGACAGGGCAAAGTTGCTCATTCCCTGGCAGCTAGGAGACAGAAAATAACAGGTAGATCTAGGGACAGGCTACATCCTTCTAGAGCATACACCCAGTGATCTACTTTTTAAAATTAGACTTTTACTTTCTACAACCTCTAAATACTGCCATCATATTATCATCCATCAAGTGATTAATCAATTTGTAAAGTCAGAGCCTTCATGATCCAGTCACTTCCCCCAAAAGTTCCAGCTCTTAATACTACTCTGTTGGGAACTAAGCCTTCAACACCTACTGTATATGTAAACCGTGACATGTGCCCACTTGGGTGTTTCTAGCTATGCTGGGATGCTGCTGTTCCACTCCTGTACTATCAGTCCATCAACCTTTTCCCACAAATATCTTGGTGATAGATAGATACATCCATCTTTGGACCATCTAGGTGAAAGTGGTTTTTCACTCATCTTTTTTTACTCTCAGTACTGGAGATTGAACCCAGGTCCTTGATAACACCAGGTAAACATTCTACTACGGAGCATCCCAGCTCTCACCATTGTCTCTATTTGCATTTCTTAGGAATTAGAAACAATCTCTTCACAGGTTTCTGATGGCTCTGGTCTTGGACCTTGGTAGACTGCCCTCCAACTGTTCTTGTGTACTCTCTTTTAAAAAGTTGTTTATAGGGCTGGGTGATGGGGGTGCATACCTTTAATCCCAGCATAGGAAGCAACTTTGTCCTCATGTCTATTCACCACAATATTCTGCCTAACCATGGCTGAAAAACAATGAAGCCCACTACCAGGAAGATCTCTGAGTTGGAGGCTAGCCAGGGCTACACTGAGAAACCCTGTCTCAAAAAGAAAAAACAACAACAAAAAAACTTTTTATGGTGTTTTTCTCCCCATACTAAAAGGGGCTTTTGTTGTTTTTAATTTATTGCGTGTGTGCCTTGGTATTTGTGTGGAAGTCAGAGAGCAACGTGGAGTAGTTGGTTCTTCCTCCCACTTTTACATAGTAGGTTCTAGATTTGAACTCAGGTCATCAGGCTTTCTCATCAATCCAAGACCTTCATTCATATTCATTAATATATATATATATATTAATGACATACACCTTTAATCTCAGCATTTGGAGGACAGAGGAAGGTGGATCTCTGTGAGTTCAAGGCCAGCCAAAGCTACATAGCGAGACCCTGTCTCAAAACAAAACAGAGACAGAGTTTTACATTTTTTTTTATCTTTTATTATGCATTTTAATTAGAAATAACAAAAAAATTAAAACAACTGATTCAGAGTCTAGCATTTAAAAGACTCTGAATTATACAAAGGCAGGAGAAAAACATGTGGCTGTGGATGGTATGAGGCTTCTGGCTGCCTTTTTTGTGTTTTACATTTTTATTGTCTATGTATATACATGTGTCTTTTGCCTGCTTATATTCTACTGTACCATGTGCATGCAGTGCTCATAAAGGTCAGAAGAGGGCACTGGAGCCCCCAGAACTGAAGTTATAGGCAGTTGTGGTATAGGTATGTGAAGTATAGGTAGTTATTTGGTGCTGGGATTGAACCAAGGTCCTCTGTAAAAGTAGCAAGTACTCTTAACCTTTGAGCCATCTCTTTAGCTCCTAATTTTATTTATTAATTTCTTTTTAATTTGGAGGACATTTGAGGTGGGGGTCTTGTTATGTAGCCCTAGATAGTCTTGAATGAGCCAAGTAGACTAGGCTTCTCTGGAACTTAGAGTGATCCTCCTGTTTCTCCTCTTGGGTGTTGGAATCGTAAATATATGCTGCTACCCTGACGACGACAATGACGACGACTTCTTCTTCTTCTTCTTCTTCTTCTTCTTCTTCTTCTTCTTCTTCTTTTGGATATTTACTTTATATACATTTCAAATGTTTTCCCCTTTGGAACCCCCTTATTCCATTCCCCCTCCCCCTGGCTTCTATTTTTTTAATTAATTAATTAATTAACTAAATTTTGTGTGTGTGTGTGTGCGTGTGTGTGTGTGTGTGTGTGTATTCACGCATGCACCACAGTGCACATATGGAGGTCAGAAGACTAGGTTCTGAGGATTGATCTAAGGTTGTCGGTTTTGGCAACAAGTGCTTTTACCTGCTGAGCTGTCTCACTGGCCCTGGCTTCTATTTTTGATTGTTTATTTTGAAATAGGATCTTATAGCCCAGGCTAGCCTCAAATTTACTGTAATTTTGAGGATGACCTTCAACTTCTGGTTACTTTGAGTTCTGAGACTGCAGGCATGTACCTCCATGCCCAGTTTTATGTGTTACTGGGAAATCAAATCCAGGTCTTTGTGCATGTTACGTAGGTACTCTGAGCTGAGAGGCATCCTTAGGTGTTTTGAATTTTTAAGCTAAAGGTATCCTTTTTGTGATTTTGGATTTTGTATATAAGAGAAACTGTTACCATTTTATAACTACTACTACTAATTTTCTCCTTTTAAAAATGTTTCAGTACTATATGGTTTCACCTTTTGTCTTTACTTTTGGTTTGCTCATTATTTTGGTATGAGATAAGGGTTGGTCAAGATGAATTATTTTCCTGTTTTTCAAAAATTTTGTGTTTTCTGAAAATATGTCTCAGTAGAGTTTGATTTCTAAAGCTATATAAATTTTATATCTTTAGCAACTTTGGTAAAAATACGAAATTATTATGTTGGAAATAGAAAACTTTACTAAGGAAAGAAAGAAGGTTTCCCACATAAGCATTTGTTGCTTCTATAAGTTCCTCACATTGGCTTTGCTTGTCCATGCCATTCTGGGCACAAGCAAAAATGGAACAGATAATGCAAACTACCTATTCTCCTGAGAGTGACATAGGTACTTGTCACCATGATTTCTGAATAAAGTTAGAAAAGTATAATTGGTTTATCAATAATGACAGTCTTCTTTCCAAGCTGTAGGTGTGCTAGAGGCTACAAGGTATGCACTTGGTGATTCTGATATTCTTTTTCTTTGTCTACCAGGGGTGATTTGACAGAAGATAACATGGAAACAGAAAATGCAGCAGCTGCAGCTGCTGCTGCCTTTACAGCCTCCTCACAGCTCAAGGAAGCCGTGTTAGGTAGGAAACTCTATTGGCTGGGAAGCTGTATTGGATGGGAAGCCTGCTTTCTGCCAACTCTTGGTTGCAGGGTCTGGACAGTCCAGCAATTGAGGTAGCAGCCAAGGCTAACTAGACCCTTGTTTACGCTGTTCCCCAACATAGAGACCAGGTCCTGGGTCTTCTTAAGAGGGAGGGTCACATTGTATCTGAAATAAGAGCTACTTCTACCAGCCACTGGTGGAAAAAAGAAAGAAGAGTCACCCCAAATCTTGTAGAAAGAAGAGTCACCCCAAATCTTGTAGCTTTCTCCTCTTTTGTATTCTGTTGTCTTGCTACTGTCTCTTCCCTGTTTCCTCTGACCACCAGTGAGTGGTTGTAGGTGTTCTTTTAATATCTGTGAGACCATGTGTCACCCAGATTAAAGAGTTGGGATACCTAAGACTTGTTTCCCTAACAGTGTTTCAACTATGGCTTGATTTTGTCTTCTAACATGGTTCTTCAACTGGGCTTTTTAATGAGCTTATATTAATACTGTGGTTACTGGTTACTGGTAACTAGTTAAGTCCGTTTTGTGGATTCATTTGTAACTAGTTAAGTCCGTTTTGTGGATTCATTTGAAATTCTCCTTGGGATTGGTGGGAACCCCTACTCTTGGGCTCTGTTTTAGACCTTCTTGTATCTCAGTTTGGTTTCAGGTTGGTGGCTGCTTTCTATATTTGTAGGAAATGCTTTGGAAAGTTTGTAACTGATTTTCTGTTTCTACTTTTTCTTGTCCATGTGTCTGTGAGAAGTGAAGATGGCTGAAGAGGGGGAGAACTTAGAGGCTGAAATTGTGTACCCCATCACTTGCGGAGACAGCAGAGCTAACCTCATTTGGAGGAAGTTTGTGTGCCCTGGCATCAATGTGAAATGTGTTCAGGTGAGGGTCAGGTGAGGCGCACACCTTTACCTGCACTTCCTCCTGCTTGGGGGTTAGGGGTAGAATCTGCCTATGCTGGACACTCCTCTAGAGGCCGAATTTCATGGGCCTGGGGAGACAGGAGGCACAGCAGATAATCTCTAGGACCAATGAGTACAGTGAGGAAAAGCAAGAGTCATTTTACCTGAGGTGAAGCAATAGAGACAGGTTACTGAGAAGAAATACCTAATTTGAAGGAGCATAAGTTTATGACAGTGTAGTTCTTATCATTTTTCTTATTTATATTAAGTACAATTATTTCTGTTAGGTATTTGGTAGAAACTATGGCCTCTGAGTTGCAAGTGACTTTGTTTGACAGACTGAGGTATGCTCTGAAGAGACTCCTTTAGTAGCTAGGGGATGTTGAGTGGGAAAGATATTCTCTTTCTGGCAACATGGTAGGTTAGTACCTAAATTCATCTTATTTTGAAGCAGATCACTAAGATGTATTCATAAAGGTGGTCTAAATTTATTTATCCTATTTTATATATATAAATGTTTTGCTTGTGAATATGTCTGTGCACCACATGCATGCCTATTTCCTGAGGAGGCCAGAAGAGGGCATCAAATTCCCTGGAACTGGAGTTATGAATAGTTGTGATACAGTATATGGGTTCTGGGAATTGAATGTAGGTCCACTGCAAGAAAACAAGTATTCTCAACCACTGAACCATCTCTCTATCCCACCATAAAGCTATTTTAAGGTGGCAAAAGTTAAAAGTCACCAGTCCTAGGGCCCATGTATGGGTAGATTACACAGACAGAATGCTGAGTCTTGCTCTTGCTCAAGACATGGATTATCTTAGTTTTCTCTGCTGGGTGTAAGAAAGTGAAACCTGGGGTTCCTCATAGAATGTGTTTAGAGAGGGGCTAGTCTCTAAAATTGGTACTGATGAGATTCATGTCATCAGCCCTCCTTTGTCCACTCTGAACAGAATGCTGGCACCTCCATTTTAAGCAATGAGAGCAGAATCTTGCTCTTTAGAACACTGGCCTGTGTAAGCTGGGCCGTGGTGGCGCAGGCCTTTAATCCCAGCACTCCGGAGGCAGAGGCAGGCGGATTTCTGAGTTCGAGGCCAGCCTAGGCTACAGAGTGAGTTCCAGGACAGCCAGGGCTATACAGAGAAACCCTGTTCGAAAAACCTTAAAAAAAAAAAAAGAACACTGGCCTGTGGCAGTATGGTTAGAAACCTCCATCAGAGAAGAGCTTAGTTTTAAGTAATTTCTGGCCTGACTTCTCCCAAAAATTTACAGAATTAGTTGAAAAGTCCTCTTTGAAGAAATCACTAAGAAGGGGAAAAGAGTACCTTGCATAGAAAAAAACCCAGAACCCTGGGCACAGGGAACAAGGTGCCTTGGGTGAGAATGTATAGGTACAGAATTAGCTCATAACTAGGATTACAGACATGTACCACTGTACCCAGTTTTTTATGTTGGTGCTGGGGATCCAAACAGATCCCTTATGTTTGTGCAACAAGCACTTTACCAACTGCACCGTATCCCAACTCCAAATAACTGCTTTAAAATCATCTCAGTCAAGAAGAGAAGCCTGAACACGAGTAAAGCATAAGCTATTAGACAAAAAACAGACCTAGCAATGGGTAGAATTAAGACCAAATATTTGGGGGATCAATTTCAGAGAGTAGACATAGCTGAAAAGAAGATTAGTGATCAGGAGGATAGAACCAAAGACTTCATCCAAAGCTCAGTTCATAGATATAAGAAAGTGTTAGGTGAAAGCAGGAGGAAAAGAGATGGCAAATCTGTCTGCAAGGAAAGAGACTAAAGGCTTTATAGGGAGGGAAGACTGCGGTCTGTCTTTTGAAAGACCTAAAGGATTCCCAGATGAACAGAAAGGCTCCCATCTGAAATAATTAAAATGAAGCGGACTGGAGCTCAGTGGCTGATCATTTGTTTAGCATGTACATGGCCTTGAGTTTAATCCTAGCATGACAAGAGAGAAATAAATAACAATACTTGAGTAAGATAAGGTCCCCCATACCCACCTTTTCAGTTTATTGCATAAATGTGTTGTTAAAAAGCAAACTCCAAATTATGATATAAGCCGCGGTGCTTTAAACTTGTGAGCCAAGGCAGAAAGCAAGTTCTACATCCTGCAAGGAAATCTTCATTTAAGTCTCCATGAGCTACAAGCATCTAAAAAATTGGTTCTCAGGATGGAGAGATGGCTCAGTAGTCAGAGCACTGACTGCTCTTCCAGAGGTCCTGAGTTCAATTCCCAGCAACCACATGATGGCTCACAACCATCTGTAATGGGATCTGATGCCCTCTTCTGGTGTGTCTGAACAGAGTGGTAGTGTACTCACATATATAAAATAAGTAAATAAATCTTTTTTAAAAAATTGGTTTTTAACCTTCCTAATGCTGCGTGCAACCCTTTAATACAGTTCCTCATGTTGTGGTGACTTCCCACCATCACATTATTTTTGTTGCTACTTTATGTAATTTTGCTACTGTTATGAACCATGGTATGCAACTCCTGTGAAAGGGTTGTTTGACCGCCGAAGGAGTCGTGACCAACAAGTTGAGAACAATTGATCTAAAGTCTTTAAGCCTTCAGCTGATTATTCTTAGTCATTCCAATCTCTGCCAAAGAGTTGGCAAATGCTCTTGTGCTGGCTACCCCATAGTTGAGTTACTTTGCTTGTATTCTGATTTTGAGCTATAGTGTTATTTTAGGCAAATTCCTTCATTAGAGGGTTGGGGATATAATTCAGTGCATATGCATGTGAGTCTGCTGGCACGCGCACACACACACACACACACACACACACACACACACACTTGTCTAGCAACCAAAAGGCCCTAGATTCGATTTCCAATACTACCTAAAAACAAACAAATAAAAACATATTTTGTGATCAGTAGATGGCTCAGTTAGTAAAGGGTTTGCTATGCATGATTGAAGATCTGAGTTAAAATCCCTAGCACCCTTAGCAGGTTTGCTATGAGATCGTGTCTTCTAATAATATCAGAAGCTACAGTTATAGTATCTCACCTACATGACCCAAACATTAGCCGAAAAAGAAGCCTCAATCTTACACAAAGAATTGTAGGCTACTGAGGAAAACTGGGAGTGGGAGAGGTGATCATCCCTAGAGAAGATCACATCAATTAGTTGTCTAGTACCAAATAGTTATCCCTGAAAACATACATACAAATAACATTATATGGACTCAGCAGGTTATGTTTAGGTATATATGTATATACATATATACATGCAATAACAATTTATGGGAAAAGAGACCATAAATTTGAAGAAGAACAGGGAAGGGTATATGGGAGGATTTGGAGGGAAGAAAGGGAATGGAAAAATGTTGTAATTAAATTATAATTTTTTAAAAAAATCCTAGTACCATATTTTTTTTAAAAAGCATCATGGTACATACTGTCATTCCAACACTAAAGAGACAGAGACAGGAAAATCTATGGGGTTTGCGGCTAGCTAGTCTTTCAAATGAGTGAGATCCAAGTTTGATGACTGTCTTAGTTACTATTTTATTGTTGTGAAGAGACACCATAACCAGTGCAATTTATAAAAGAAAGAGTTTATTGAGGCTCATGGTTCCAGAAGATTAAAGCCTATGGCCATCACGGTAGGGAATATGGCAGCAGGTAGGAAGATATGGCGCTAGAGCAGTAGTTGAGAGCTTCCATCCTGAGTCACAGGCACGAAAGAGGGAGGGGGGAGGGGAGTAGGTAGGTGCAGTAGCGTGAACGTTTGAAACCTCACCCCCATGACATGCCTTCTCCAAGAAGGCCAGATCTCATAATCCTTCCTAAACAGTTCCACCAGCTGGGGACCAAGTATTCAAATATATGCGCCAGTGGTACATATTCTCATCCAAACCACATATGTCCGCCACACATGTGTATAAACATGCATATATGCACACACACACCAAAAAAAATTGACTGGTTTCTTTAGATTCTATTCATCAGTGATCCCTTGGACAGTAGTAAGGATCCTCCTGCATTTTTCTGTTAATTTTCCTAAAGATATAACTCAGCACTAATAGGAAGCTAGTTGTGATCTTTATCAACAGTAAGTTTAAAAGGAGTGGAGGATAGAGATAGTATACATGCAACATTTTTCTTTTTTTTATCTATAAAATTAGACTGTGGCAGGTGCTGCAAGAAAAAGCAGAAGTTGGGATACAGCGTCCGGAAGAAAGGGATCGGAGGTTACCGACTCCTTATCTATGGTGTAATGACTGGGAAATAAGTTTATGGCAATGCATTTCATGTAATTTTTCTTACTTATATAAAGTACACTTACTTCTATTCAGTATGTACATAGAGAAGCAAGGTTTCCTGAGAAGGTTCACTAGTGAGTATGGAAGAGTAGTGGGCTAGGTATTCCTAACCCTGAGACAAACTTCACATACAAATTGGGAGACAGAACTGTACTAAAATACCCAACCTGCAGAGCCAGGCATGATAGTACGTGCTTTAATCTTAACATATGGAGACAGAGACAGGCAGATCTCTGTGAGTTCCAGGTTAACTTGGGCTACATAGCAAGTTCTTGGACAGCCAGAGCTACACAGTGAAACCTTGCTTTCAAAACCAAACAACAGCAACAACAAAAACAAAACTTGGGTAGTGGCACATACCTTTAATCCCAGCACTCAGGAGGCCGAGGCAGGTGGATCTCTGTGAGTTCGAGGCCCACCAGGACTCTGTATAGCTTTGTAGAGCAAATTCTAAGACAGCTAAGGCTACACAGAGAAACCATGTCTCAAAAATCCAAAAACAATCCCCGTCAAAAACTCCAAACAACAACAAAAACAAGATTATAAAATGGCTTAGTAGTTAAGAGTTCTGGGTTCAATTTCTAGCATCCACATGGCATCTCTCTCTCTCTGTGTAACTATATCTATAACTCTAGTTCCAGGGGATCCTGTGCCATCTTCTGACCAGCTTAGGCTCCAGGCATATTCATGCTTCACTCACATACAAGTATACATGCAAGAAGAACACTCGTACACATAAATTTTCAAATAAAACAAAATAAAAATAAATAAAAACCTGACCTGTATGCTTAAAAAAATGCAAAAGTAAAGAAAGATAAAGGCAGTTTGGAAGTGGTTTTATGAAAGACTTTGATGAACCTTGTGGTCATTCTTGGATTGAGTTCATTATCAAGACAAAACAGGGATAAAAACTATACTTGGGACAGTTGGTATAGTTGAATATGGACTGTAGGTGGACACTAATATGCTGATGATTTCCTGATGTGGGAAGCTATTTCATGATTGTATCAAAGTACCTTGACCCTTGTCTATGTACTGTGGGGTCAAGGGCTAAGGGTCTCATCAGTCTAGAAGACATGCATATACATATCTTTATAGATTGCAGTGGTACAGAAGGGCCTAGTGAAATAGCTCTGATTCTGAAGAAAGTGTAGTGGAGTTCCTGAATTATCCTTGTAATTATTCCATAAGTTTGAAATTATATTAAAATAAAAATTCGATAAAAAAAATAAATATCCCATAGATAACATTATAGTGGAGCATCAAAATAACAGGGTCAAAGATTCCTAAAACATCCAGAAAGTTGAGGATGTAGCCTAGTGTATGAGAGGCCCTGGTTTCAATACCCAAAACAAAATAACAAGGGCCAGCTTGTTAATATGATGGTTCATATATTAAATCCTAGCATGCACTCAGGAGGCAGAGACAAGGCAGAATTCTGAGTTCAGTGTCAGCCTGGTCTACATAGAGAGTTCTAGGCCAGCAAGGACTACACAGTGAAATCATGCCTCCAACAAATAAGAAAAAAAAAAAAAAAATCCAAATAAAAATGGCTAGAGAGCAGAGGGAGATTGCTCAGGAGAATCTAAGAGGTTATTTAGTGCTGGATTCTTCCTATCATACAAGAGAATTATTGTAAAGCTATCCCTGAACATAAGTATGAAATAGACATTTTCAGACAAAACTAAGTTGCCATCAGCATATCTTCTCCAAAGAGTGCTCTGAATATGTTTCAGGTAGAGAAAAGAAGAGATCCCAGACAGAAAGAGGAATGAGGATAACACTGATGGGAATGAATGTTGGGTAGCCAGGCATGAGCACAAATGCTAATAGGAGTCCTACCTAGCATTCAAGAGGCTGATGCAGGAGGATGACTGTGAGCTTGAGACCAGCCTGGACTACATGGTAATTACCAGGCCAGCCATGGGTACATAGGAAGACCCTATCTTAAATGCAAATAAGCAAGTGCATAAATAAACAATGGAGAGGAATACTAGCTACACAGGGACACTCAATGGTTAGTGGCCTTTGATAGTCAAGAAAAGAAATGGGGCGAGCCATCATCCCACATGAGAGGAGGAAGGGAAAGGGGTAGCAAACAGAATAGGTTTTTGGAACCAGAGTTCCAGACGTGAGCAGGACCAGGCCAGGAAGGTAAGGTCAGATGAGCAGAGGTAATCAATTGCAGGACGAAGGGCTGGATGCTGGGCACTACAGTGGTCTTCCAGTGCTGCTCTCATCAGTGTAAAGAGAGTTCTTTCCTGTTGCTCTGGATTACAAGAGATGCCCTGGTTCTCAGGGAATCAAGCACATCTCTTCCACCAGCAGATGCTCATGACAGTTGTGACCATGCGACTTGCAGAAACTGGTCCATCTGAACTTTATTTTCATTCTTTGGTTCTAGTCATTGCTTGCTTAAGAAAAATGAATAGTATGTTTTACTGTTTTAAGCTTTCTGCCCTAGCAAACCACAGAACACTATTGAGTCAAAAATGTGGTTCTTCTGAGTTTGAGGTGGACATGTATGAGCACTATGCAAGACAGAACACTGTGCATTTTACATTTCTGTGGCTTCTTAGTGGGCCCATCCACACAAGATGTTATCCATTGGCAGGCTATATGCTTGTGTTTTGATTATTATCACATTTTTCTGTGATATGGGTGTTATCCATAAGAAAGAGATTTGCTGTGTCTTTTCTAGTAGAAGAATACATAGGCTCTCTCTTTTGTGGGGCTGTAGCATGCTAAGTATTGGGTAGAGAACTGGCTACCAATAGAACACTGTATCAGAGTGTTCTATATACTGAGACCTGCGGCTGATAGAGCTATGGTTTTCTTTCTTGCGATGAACCCCTAGTGCAGGCTGGAGCAGGAAGGGAAAACAGGCTGTGCTGCAGTTTCACCAGGCCTGTGTCAGGCTGAGAAGGTCCTCTACTGTGTTTCTTTCTAGTATGATGAACATGTGATCAGCCCAAAGGAGTTTGTGCACCTGGCAGGGAAGTCTACCTTGAAGGATTGGAAGAGAGCCATCCGGATGAATGGCATCATGCTCAGGTGGGCATCCGACCAGCTTGAGATGATGGGAGGGGTTGGCAGCCATTGCCTTTTCATTTGGTTTTAGATTTTTGAAGATGAGGTATTTTAGTTAAGTTTATTTTTTTTAATTTTATTTATTTATTTTTTTTTGTTTTTTGTTTTTTGAAACAGGGTTTCTCTGTGTAGCCCTGGCTGTCCTGGAACTCACTCTGTAGACCAGGCTGGCCTCAAAGTCAGAAATCCACCTGCCTCCGCCTCCCAAGTGCTGGGATTAAAGGCGTGCACCACCACTGCCCAGCTAGTTAAGTTTATTTTAATTTCCACTAATTCTTTACTTGGTGGTAGTGGTGGTGGTGATGGTGTGTGTGTGTGTGTATATATACTTTGGATATGTCACTATTAAAACTTAAGGATATAATCTGGTGTTTGTGCGTACAGAGACATTTAGGCTTAATTTTTAACAGCTCTTTATGCTACCCTTTACTTCTGTCTTTTTTATCACTTTTCATTAGATTCCCTTGCAAAGTGCTTAGATACTTAGAACATGTCAGGCTCACATTCTTTTATGACCCAACAGCCATACCCATATCTGTAGCCTGCTCTGTTAGGAGTATTGCAGCAACCAGTGCCACCTCACTTCCTAAGCAGCCATTCCCTTGGGTATTCTGTTTTCTGTCAAAGTAGTCAGAACTTAGCCTCAGAAAAATCAGCTCTGGATACTTTCTCATAGCTCTCAGCCTTATATCTCCAAGATCCCCTCTGTTTTCTAGGATATGTCTGATGGGATAGCTGTCCAGACCGCAGGCTGAAGGAGGTATGTTAGAATTGTCTCAGGCCTGTACTGTCCATAGGCTAAGTATATCTGGAGCCTCTGGCCTTCTGTTTATGGGTCATAATAGGCTAGTTGAAACTTGAGTTTTAATCCAAGACCTCAAAGAGACAAGAGGAAGTATTTAGAAGGGAAGACCCTGGTAGGTGAGAATAAGTGACTGTAGCTTTAGATATTGTCTTAATTAAAGCTTTGACTAACTCCCTTTCTGTCCTTCTAAAAGGTAAGGCTGTCCCTGGAAGTTTCCTACAGCTCTTCCTCAGTATTGAGCCACTCACCATCTTTGTTAGCTGTGGGTCTGCTCCCGAGGTCCACACTCAGAATACAGATACTTGCTAGCTAGTGTTTTCATCTCCCTCCTCCAGCATTCTCCTGTGGATAGAATGCTGTGTGTGTGTGGCCTGGGGTGGCTGTGCCACTTGTTCTGCACTTACATTGAGCTTTGTGCACAGTGAAAGTTGCAGCTCATCTTCTACCTTAGTGGAACCAGTTGGCAACTTTGGCCCCTGCAGTTGGACAGTGGATGAGGTATTTTCAGTTAGTCTCACCTGAACTGCTCTGGCCTCTCTCTCCACAGGAAGATCATGGACTCTGGAGAGCTAGACTTCTACCAGCATGACAAGGTCTGCTCTAATACTTGCCGCAGCACCAAGATTGACCTCTCAGGGGCCCGTGTGTCCCTGAGCAGTCCCACATCCACAGAGTACATCCCGCTCACACCAGCTGCAGCTGATGGTAAGTGCAAGAGGCTGCCAGTCTTGCAGGTCAATTGCAGCTCTCCTGACCAGTCCTCTCTGGCTGCCATACACCTTGTCCGTTCCCTTCCACATGGGGACCACGGTGTTAGGTCAGCCTTCTTTGTAGCCTTTCTGGAAGCACATCTGGGAATTTGTTGGTTTTGCTAATGGGGAATCTTTTGTTTGTTTGTTTGTTTGTTTGTTTGTTTCAAGACAGGGTTTCTTTGTGTAGCCCTGGCTGTCCTGGAACTCACTCTGTAGACCAGGTTGGCCTTGAACTCACAGAGATCCGCCTGCTTCTGCCTCCTAACTGCTGAGATTAAAGATGTGTACCAATGCCACCTGTCTGCTCGTAGGGAATCTTAAAATACTTCTGTTATTTTTATTTTAAAATAGTAATTCACATATAGAGGGTATAAAGAATGATTAAGGATGGCCTATGTCCCCAGGCCTGCTCTCTCCCACTCAAGGTTTGCCTGGATTGGAGATACATGTTCCTTGGTGCTTGGTGCTTTGAAAAACTGTCTTTTTCAGATCTCTTACTGGTTCTTGGATACAGGTCTTTCCTGCCATTTTGATTTTGGGTGACAATTTAGGATATTTCTCTCTGTTGATATCTATCCTTCAAAGTTGTAGAAAAGTTGACTTTATATCCCCTCCCTGCTGGTTTTTTGAGCAGGGTTTCTCTGTGTAACCCTGGCTTGTCCTGCAACTAGCCCAGTAGATCAGGCCGGCCTCAAACTCACAGAGATCTACCTACCTCTGCCTCCAAGTGTTGGGGCTAAAGGCATGCAAAACTACTGCCCTGCAGTTTTCTGGAACTCTGTCTAGTTTTGAGAGAGGATTTTTTAAGTGGAAATGAGAATGAAGTTGGTATTTGAGCTCCTTGTTGTGTTACCTGGTGAAACTGAGCCATTTTCTCTTTCTTGGCAGTGTCACTTAGCTATCATTCTACAGTATTAAGCCGACATGTACTTCCAAGTGATCAAGAATCTATGACCTCTGTTTAACCAGGCCAATTGAGCCTCATCTGGGGATGTGGAAGAGGGAGGGCCTATGAGTTCTTTCTGTGTTCTTCAAGTACTTTGTTGTAGACTAGTTGGTCAAGATTTGGCAGAGTCAGTTAGGTTTCAGCTCCTCTGACAGTGGTGCATTCTCCTTTTTAGAAGCCCAGGGTCACCCAGGGTCATAGGTCAGGGACTGACCTTTGTTAGCTCTGTCCTTAGTCCATGTTTATGGTTTACCGTGATCTGACAGTGTCTTTTGCTTAGCTTCTTTCTGGACGCAAAGCACCAGGTATATTAGGGGGCCAGGACAGAGCTCTTCTGGGGACACATCAAAACAAAAGGCAGTGTGGGGAATGAGTGGTTCAGGTCTTGGTGGCCAACTTAGCTTCTCTTATTAAAATTAGTCACAGCCCTTCAGAGGCTAGTGAGGTGTTTTAAGTATACTTGGAGTTAGCTAAACTATGAGATTTGGTGGATTAAGTATATTAAATGCATTTTCAACCTTGTAGTGTTCCCAACTGATGGTGTGTTTATCAGTGTGTAGCTCCATCATGACTGGAAGAACATCTTTTAGTTTATTCCTGCAAGCCTTAGTGAAATGGTAACCAGCATGCCAGTTTCGTGGGATTATTTTGTAGGTCTCATGCAAAAAAGAAATGTATAATAGCTTTTATTTTAGTAAATAGTAAATAGTGGTTCCTGAAAAAAAGAACATTGACTGTAGGTGACAGGCCAGGGCAAATAGGAATTTAATATCATATGGCTAGGGATAGTTGATTCCAGCATACATGACTCACAAGCATTATGACATTGATGAGTGGTAGGCTAGTTGAAAAGTTTCTGGAATATGTCTGCTTCTGAGTCTGCCTCTGTGCTTGATCTGTGCATGAAGCCTTGGTCAGAAACTCTAGAACTTCCAAGTACAAACTATATGGTCATTAAGTTCATAGGTATCAGAAATGTACTTGGTGATGTACTAGAATGGATGGTTTGTCTCTCCTTTAATATAAAAGAATGGAAATACGATGAGTTCTAGGATTGCCCAGGCATCAGTCAAATTTAGATGAGGTAAGAGTAACCTGTAGGGCAGAGAGAGGCAAGATAGCCAGAGAGTTCCCCTGTCTGTTTCCTTCCCAAGGGTCAGTTGTAGGGACTTGCACATAGAACTAGAGGAGCAAATGTTGGGAACTGCTGAAGTTGAATGACAGCTCAAAGGATGCTTTCCTGTTCTTTGTGTGTTTAAAGACATCTGTGATTGAAAATAAACTCACTGTGAAGTAGAGAAGTACTAGTGTATTGTGCTTATCAGTTCTGTGAAAATGGTGGCAAAGAAGGATTCAGATGGAGCCTTAGAAGTGTTATTAGGACTTAAAGTTCTAGGGGCTGAATGTAGAGCAACACTCACCCACAGCTCTGCCTTACCCACAGTGAATGGCTCACCTGCCACCATCACCATAGAGACCTGTGAGGATCCTGGTGACTGGACCACAACCATTGGAGGTATATTCCCTCAGCTTCTCAGGATTACGGGTGGGCACATGGCAGGAGCTATCTACCCATGATCTGATCCTAGCTGGGTTTTAGATCCAACCACTGACCTGCTAGATTTATGGGCTGTAATATGGAACTCAATGCTTTATGTGCTGATCTCCTGAAGTAATGTCCTTTATTACTTCCTGTTGTCAGTTACTCTATACATCGATTTGTGTCCTGTGTACCTGACTCTTTCTTCATCATAGATGACACATTTGCATTCTGGCGGGGACTGAAGGATGCAGGCTTACTGGATGAAGTCATACAGGAATTCCAACAGGAGCTAGAGGAAACCATGAAAGGCCTGCAGCAGCGAGTGCAAGACCCACCCCTGCAGCTCCGAGGTAAGAGGGCCTGAGTCTCCCTCCCGATAGTTCCAGGCCCTGCCATGTGGCTGAGATGGAAGCTGAACCTGAACACAGGACCCTACTGTGCTGAAGGGAGTTGTCAGTAGGACAATTTTTGGAGCTGGCTTCTTCCATAAGAGGTCCATCAGGAGCCAGCCCAGCACTGGAATTCAGGAACTCTAGGAGTAGCCTAGATTTTTACTAAGTGTTGGTGTTATCCCTTTCAGATGCTGTCCTCCTCAACAACATCGTGCAAAACTTTGGCATGCTGGATCTGGTGAAGAAGGTACTGGCCAGCCACAAGTGCCAGATGGATCGTTCTCGTGAACAGTATGCGCGGGACCTGGCAGGTATGCCCAGCAGCAATGTGAGGAACCTGTAAGCTCACCTTTCTGGTTGTGTGTCCACATACTTTTCTGAGACATGGCTGCATAGGTGAGCTTTTCATTTGAAGACTAAGAAGTCAGAACAACACGGGAAAAATACCATGGAGTTTACATGGAAAAATCAGTAAAACTCTAGTGGCTGTGGTCAGACTTTGTCAGTACAGAAAGCACAGATCACTGATTACTGACCTTTTTGTGATGAACCAAGTTATTTAATTTAAAGGAATAGGACAGGGAAATGGAAAACCACCTGTTCCAGCCAGAACTGGATTTTTGTCCTATGGTGTTTGTGTATTGGTAATAAGTTTTCCCTGGTGTTTTTACTTAAATGTGTGTCCTGCATGTAACTGTGTGTGTGTGTGTGTGTGTGTGTGTGTGTTTTACTTAAATGTGTGTCCTGCATGTAACTGTGTGTGTGTGTGTGTGTGTGTGTGTGTGTGAGAGAGAGAGAGAGAGAATAGGCATTTTACTTGATTGCTTTGGTCTAACAACAACTTTCATGTGAAACTCACTAGAACACATTGGTGCTTTGGAACTGGGGTCTTGAGTCATCCTGAGGGCCATTAAGAGACCCACTGCTGCCAACCTTTGGCAAGCAGCCTTCTAGTCATCTGGTTGCTGTTGGTTTATGATCTGCTCACTGATTGTACATGTCTGTATTTTTCCCTGTGGGAATACCATCTGTCCCCATCCCTGTTCTCTGTGGTGATGCTGTGTGTCCCCTGCAGCCCTGGAACAACAGTGTGATGAACATCGCCGCCGTGCCAAGGAGCTGAAGCACAAGTCCCAGCACCTCAGCAATGTGCTCATGACGTTGACCCCGGTTTCCCTGCCATCCCCTATGAAGCGGCCCCGTCTTGCACGGGCTACATCTGGACCAGCTGCTATGGCTTCCCAGGTGCTTACACAGTCTGCACAGATTGCTCTTAGCCCAGGAATGCCTATGTCCCAGTTGACCAGTGTGCCACTTGGCAAAGTAGTATCTACACTACCCTCCACTGTCCTGGGCAAGGGCTCTCCTCAAGCTGCCCCAGCCAGTTCACCGGCCTCCCCACTGCTTGGAGGCTACACGGTTCTGGCCTCCTCTGGCTCTACCTTCCCCAGCACGGTAGAGATTCATCCGGACACATCCAGCCTCACAGTTTTGAGCACAGCTGCCATGCAGGATGGCAGCACAGTACTAAAGGTAGTTAGCCCCCTGCAGCTGCTCACTCTGCCTGGCCTGGGACCCACCCTACAGAATGTGGCTCAGGCATCACCTGCAGGCAGCACCATTGTGACAATGCCTACAACAGCTGCCACTGGACCTGAGGAGCACACAGCCACTATTGAGGTGGCTGCTGTAGCAGAGGACCATGAGCAGAAGTAGCTGGCAGGGAGGATAAAATCCTTCCAAGATGGGCTGGCTGCCTCTCCTCAGGCCACTGCAGGCAGAGGCCACTACAGACACAGGCCACAGGGCTGGCTCAGCACAAGCAGGTCTGATGGGCTGAACCAAAGAGAGGATTGCCGGATGAATCAAGAGAAGAAAAGGGGGCAGAATGTTGCCAGCAACCTGGAAAATCTGTCTTCAACGTATAAACTTCCTCCCTCCTTTTGTGGGAAATACTCTTTTCCATCTGTTGCTTATTAATCCTGTTTACACATTGGGCCTTGAGCAGGAACCAGAGGGTCACTGACCAGGAGGAGGCCTGAGTGCTTCTGGTACAGCTACAGAGCCAGCACCAGAGCCCAGCTAATCATAGGTCCTAGTGCCTGTACCCCCATGGGGCTGAGCCTGCTGGGACATTATTGACACATGTCTTAGGCAGCATGCCTGAGTGTGGAAGCCATAGATCCTATGGATTTGGTCTCTTCCCACAGTTCTCTGTTGGTTCAGTATGGCCAGTGTCCATGTTCCTTCACTGTTGGGAACATGCCCTGGGGCTAAGTGCAGACCCCAGTCAGGACCGTATCCCCCACCCCAAAGGCACTCAGGTGGTGAAGGGATCCCATGGACCTGGCATGTTCTAGACCCCTTTGCACATGGGCTGCAGGTGTTTTTAAGTAAATTGCTTAGTAGTCTTCTAGGGGAAAAAAATCAGATTTATAGTGTTTTCAACCAAAACAATGCTGAGTGCCTAGGCTCCTGAGTTAGTTCTTGGAGGGACCCAGGGCACCAATACATACACACCTAGCCAGGTGCTAGAGGTCTTAAGTAGTATCGTTCCCTGAGACAAAGCTCTGAAAGATTTTTGCGGAGGTATGCCTAAGACTTGGGATAACTCAAATGACTCCCTGTGTGCAGTTGGTTCTTGTACTCCCTATAGTTGCCCCCTAAATCTCTCCGTGAGGTGGAGCCAATACTCAGTGTCTCTATCCTGAGAGCTCCAGGGTATGTAAGGCTTTTTAGAGTGTTGGGTTGGTCAACTGGAAGACAGGATCCAGAATGTTCCATGGAAGGCTGTCTTCAGGTAGTTTTTACAGGTCTAGGTTTGGGCCCATGCTAGACTCTACCTAGGTCAGAGTTCTTGGAGCCAAACAATTCAGGGAACAAAGTTTTGGCCTCTTGGTAAAGGATGTCCTGGGATAGTCCTAAGGTGCCTCTTTAACCTCCTGTTCTGTCAACTGAAGGCTTTCCTTTCAAGGGCCCCACAGCAGGAAGGGCCACTGTCCCATTTCACTGCTTTGAAGGTTACCTTGTCCTTCCATCCATGCATCCCCTCAAGTGCCCAGATTACTTTTACACAGTTGCTGTGACTGGGCCCTTATCTGTCCCCGCTCTTACCCCATGTCATGCTACTGAGGTTCTTGTTTTCCCCGTTTCATCACTGTTCACTGTGGCCATGAATCAGCTGATTTTGACAGATGTTTACCTGTTTCTGTATATACTCCTTTTTAAAAACTTGTTTTGTTTTTTCATTGAGTTACAGGTCCTGTTATATGCAGCTGTATGACTCTAGGAGCATTGGGAGGACTAGCAGGGTGGGTACTTCCTTGAAGTCCCTGCTCTACAAGCTCACACTAGATTAATGTCACAAATAAAACCTTCCTGCCCTGGGAACCAAGAGTCTTTCTTTGGCACAAGCCCCAGATGTCATTTGCTTTTGGGGATGTGGGCCAGTTTCCTTTCTTCATAAGAGCAAGGTTGAAACATTTTTGGCTCTTGCCCCTTAGAGCATGGAGGTACTGGAAGGTGAAGTTTATTTCAGAGCCATACAAAAATAATTCTCAAATCAGCTTCAGAATTAGTTCATAGCACTCCTTCCCAGCGTTCTCAGAAGCTGTCTACAGTCCACCCTCCAAGGCAGCTTCTAACAGGACAGAGAAGGACCAATAGTCCTGTCTGCATGGAAAGCCTCAGTTCTGAGAGAGGAAGTGTGATTACTGCCCCACCACGTGTTTGTACCTGCCTCAATGGTTCCTACTGACTCCTATAGCTGTGTTCCCTGCTTGCTGGGCCATTCAGAACACAGGACAGAAGGTCTTCCCCCTCCACATGCAAACTCGAGTGCTTGTGGCTGCTTTCAGTTTAGTTTTCTGAGAAAATAGGAGAGGATTTGGTTTTGCAGAGGGTGCAAGCTCCTTTCCATGCCTGCCCAGGAGGCGCGCAGAAGGGCAAGTTTGAGTTCTTTGGGTTCTACTTTGTATGTGTTTAGCAAGTATCTGCTTGGTACTTTGGTTTAAAATAAAAACACTTTTATAATTCGTGTGTTTGTCTCTTGTAATGAAAGCTATGAAGAAACCAAACTTAACTTGTAAAACCATGCCCCTTGTGACAGTGCTGGCGCTGTTTCAGATCATTCAGACACATCTGCTCACTGAGTCCAGTTATGGTCTGGGTCCTGAAGCCAAGCAGGTTTTTTTTGTTTTGTTTTTTTGGTTGTTGGTGGTGGCTTTTTTGTTTTTGTTTGAGACAGGGTCTCTCTACATAGACCTGGCTGGCCTGGAACTCACAAGGAGAGATTCCACCTGCCTCTGTCTTCTGAGTGCTGGGATTAAAGGTGTGCACCATCACTCCCTGTTCAAACAGGTTCAATAACTACACCAGGTACTGTTTGTCTTCTGTGTGCAGCTCAGAGTGCAGGTGTGCATAACATAGGTGCTAGGCACTCTCTGTGGGCCTCCCTGTTGCTGCATCAGACTGTGCAGACAGGGTGGCTCAGAAACAACAGAGATTTACTACTTACAAGTCAAGGCAGACATTGTAGAACTGTTAGGAGCGTGGAACAAGGTGAGGCTATAAAGCTAGAGTAACTACTTCACCTTGTCCCAATGCTGAAGTCCTGGCAACTTCTCTAGAGGGTTGGGAGAGGCCATTGCTGTCAAGCTAGCCATGTCATTCCCTTGCCCAGCTTGTTTGAGATCCTTCTTCAGCACTCTTCCCTTCTTTGGTATTATGATTCCTAGGTTACCACAGGTAGGCCTCTCCTACATCCTACAGAACAGAGAGGCAGATAGCACTTAATGAGATGTCACTTAATGAGAGTTAAGAAGGTGGGTGTTGGTGGGCGTGTGACTTCCTAAAGGGACCTAAACAAATAGCTGCTTACCATCACTTGCTGTGATTCAGTATTCTTCCATGAGCATGCCCCACTGCAACAGAGCCAATAGATGGGCAATGGGCCTTTCCTGTTGTCACATTTCATGGACCCCCTGTCTCCAGCATACTTATGATCCTGCAGAAAATCTGTATGTGCCTCAGATTTAATGTATCCAAAACAGAATTCTTACTTTCTCCCCTGAACCTGTTCATTCCTGTTGTTTCTTGTCTCTAAGAAGGATGTCACCAGCCACCTGTGGCTCAGGCCACCTTTCTGCAATCTCACTTCAGATAGCCCCTCTCTAAGCCATACCCCTCCATCGCTCAGGCCAAGAGAGTCCACATTTTTCTTCACTGTTGTTCTCTATGGTCACTCTGGTCCCAGCATTATCAAAGAACCATTTGCCTCTGGGCAAGGGGAATGTCCCTTCATCAGCCCTTCTGACACCTATTCTTGACATTTGTGGCAGTCACCAGCTACAGAATACAAACCTACTAGCTTAGAAGAGTCAACCTCCTGTGGCCCCACTGAGAAGTCACTAGAGACAGGTTCCAGCACTGGTTACTTGCTGGAAGAGAATGCAAGAAGGAAGAATGGGGAGTGGGTTTTGGGGGGGCAGTCTACTCATTCCACTTGCAGTGTTCTGAAGCACAGAGTCCACAGAGGATGGTGCTGAGAGAGACTGCAGCTTCCCTATTCACCTGCTGAAGGAGGACACATTCTCTCAATTTTTTTTTTTTTAATTTTGTAATCAATTGCCACTGTCATCTGGCATACAGCTTTATCATTTTGCATTTCTACCAGCAAGGAGTGTGGCTGTTGACCTACATCCTCACTCTATGTAGTATACTTAGCATTTTGGACTTTGGCATTATGATAGGTGTGGGTGGCCTCTTGTTTTGATTGTTTTGAGATTTTATCACTGTGTAGCCCAAGATAGCTTCGAATTTGTAACTGTCCTGCCTCTCCTGTGGGAGTGCAGACATGTGTCACCACATTCAACTTCCCTATTTAAGTGATTATGTCACTGTGTGTATGATGTATGTTGGGGTGCATATGCCATGTGCATGTGGAAGTCAGAGAACAACTTTGTGGAGTTCTCTCCACCTTTCATATGGGTTCCAGAAATGGAATTCGGGGGTTGTCAGGCTTGTACCTCACCACCCTTCCCTGTTGTTTTAATTTGCAGTTGCATGATGGCATATGATACAGAACACCTTTTTAAAAGAAGATTTGTGCCTGGTGGTAGTGGTGCACACCTTTAAACTCAGTGCTCATGAGGCAGAGACAGGCAGATCCTCTGAGTTGGAGGTCAGCCTGGTCTAAAAAGGAAGGAAGGAAGGAAGGAAGGAAGGAAGGAAGGAAGAGAAAGAAAGACATTTGTTTTTATTCTTAGGTATATGAGCATTTTGTCCACATGTATGTATCTGCAGCACTCCCATGCCTGGTGTGCCAGAAGAAGACATCAGATGCCCTGAACTGAAGTTAAAAGATAGTTGTGAAGCCAGTTTGTGGTGGCTCATACCTTTAATCCCAGCACTCAGAAGGCAGAGGCAGGTGAATCTCGAGGACAGCCAAGGCTGAGAAAACCTGTCTCAAAAAAAAAAAACAAAAACAAAAACAAAAACAAAAACAAAAAAACAAACCAATGAAACCAAACAAAGATAGTTGTGAGTTGCCGCGTGGGTGCTGTGAACTTGTGAATTAAATCCAGATCCTTTGCAAAAGCAGGAAGTGCTTTTAAGTGCTATTTCTTCAGTCCTTAAAAGGCCTTTTTATGTGCCCATACATCCTCTTCAGGAAAATGTCAGGTCTTTTGTTTACTTTTTTAAAAAGATTATTATATATAATTATATATATTATATTATATATACACACACACCACCACTAGCATGTCAGGGGCCCACAGAATTAGAGACAATTGTGAGCTGCCATTTGGGTGGGTGCTGCGGACTAAACCTGGATCTTCTGGAAGAGCAGCTGGTGCTCTTCTGCACTGAGTCATCTCTCCAGCTCCCTTTTTGCCCATTTTCATCTAGGTCCATTTCGTTAATTATGGCCTCTGTTTTATTTTTGCTTTTTCTTTCCTTTTCTTTTTCTTTTTTGGTGGGGAATAGGGTGGGGTAGGGGGCAGTGCTAGTGAAACAAATACAATGTCTCACAACTACTAAGACTGAAGATGGGGCAAATATTAGTCTTTTATTAAATCTTTTCATCAGCTTTATTTTCTACAAGTAGCTCTCCCAGATTATGGCTTGCCTTCTCATTTCTCTTAACAATATTTTTCAAAGAGCTTTTTATTTCACTTTACTTTTGCCAGGCATGGTGGCACACACCTTTAATTCCAGCACTTGGGAGGCAGAAGCAGGTGGATCTCTGTATGTTCCAGGATGGCCAGATCCACATAGTAAGTTTCAGACCAGCCAGTTCTGTATAGTGAGAAGCTCTCTCCAACCAACCAACCAACTAACCAATAAAAACTGCACTTGAACTTTGAAGTTTGAAATGTTAAAAAGATTGTGTGTTGGAAGTATAGCTCATGGGTAGAGTACTTGTCTAGTATGCACAAGTTCCTACTTCAGTCCCAGCACTGAAGGGGAGAAAAAAAAGAAAAGAAAAAGAAATCTCCTTACAGTTTGTCAAGCACTCATAATTTTACTGTATTTTTTTTCTGTCATTAGCTGCTGCTGCTTTAGTTACTTTTCTGTTGCTGTGACAAAATACCATAGCCAAGGCAACTTATATATAAAAAAAAAACATTTAACTTGGGGCTCATGGTTGCAGAGGGTTAGAGTCCATGACTACTGTGGTAGAAAACATGACAGCAGGCAGGCAGGCAGGCAGGGTGCTGAGGCAGTAGCTGGGAGCTTATATCTCTATCCACAGATAGGCAGAGAGAGCTAACTGGCATGGACTTTTGAAACCTCAAAGCCCACCTCCAGTGACACACCTCCTCCAGTGAAGCCGATTTCCCTCATCCTTTCCAAGTAGTTCTATCTATTCAAGGTTAGAGTCTCTGGAAGCCATTTGGCTTATCTTTTAATTTTTCTCAGTGATTTCTACTTGGTAGAACAGTTTAGGGAGGACTAGGAGGTGTAGCCTTGTTGAAGGAGTTATGTCTCTGGTGGGTGGGCTTTTAGGTTTCATAAGATTCCCGGCGCCCTCTCTGCCTTGTGGTTGTGACTAAGATGTGAGTTCTCAGCTGTTGCTTCACCCTACTGTCATGGGTTCTAACCCTCTGATACTGTAAGCCAGACTCTTGTCATAGTGTTTTATCACCACAATAGGAAAGTAAGACATAGTATTAACATGTGCGTGTGTGTGTGTGTGTGTGTGTGTGTGTGCGTGTGTGTGCGTGTGCATTTATAACTTGTATTAAAGTTTTATTAATGATCTAATAGTTTTGCATATGCATTTTCCTCCTTAGTCCAATTATAGATTTTGGTCACACCAGTTCTTAGGTCTTTTTTGCCTCTTCAGTCTGGCCTATCACCTGGGGACTTCTGTGAAGTGAACAGGGGTCTGTATGGGGATCATTGTAATCTTTAACAGGAAACTGGGGGTTGTGTCTTCCCAATAACTCATACCAGGGCTTATGACATCCATCCATCTGTCTGTCTCTAGCGATGCTCACTCTGTTTAAGTGGCATCCAAGCAGTCACTGTGGTCAGTGCTTACTCCTGAGAGGTGATCATCACAGGAATGAAAATGGAAGCCATAGAGGGATTACAGCTAGGATGAGTAAGACCACAGATCTCTACCAGCATTTGCTTTGCTGTGATATGGCAGGAAATGGAGTATCCAGGACATTCTTTTCCACTTAGGTCCCCGAGAGGGTGGACATCCTTTGCTGTGGTGGGGACATTGCTAGAGGAGTAAGAGGAGAAGCATATGGGTTAGGTACTTGTGAGACACTCAGGAAAAGAAGCCGAGGAGGCCCTTGAATCTCAGTGTCTAGTCCCAGGAGTCTAGGTTTAGAGGCCAACTAAGGTTGGTTGGCCTGGGAACATTCTGGAAGGTTATCTGGCTTTAACACAGCTGAAGCCAAATAGCAGGGTCCTTTGTGTCTGTGTGGTGCCTGACCAAGTTGTTCTAGAAGCATTCTTCATTCTATGGAGACATATACCTGGTCCCCAAAGCAAAGTTGCAAAGGCTGAGAAAGCAGTAAGTCCCACGCTTTCTTCTGATTTCTAGAACAGACTGCTCTGTGTGTGTGTGTGTGTGTGTGTGTGTGTGTGTGTGTTTACAGCCAAGAATTTATTGCTGAACACTTTGATTTTTTTTCTTTAGTAAAGTGTCCAGAACTGAGAGACCTCCCCCTTTCCAATGGCTTCCCAGTATTCTCTGCATGAGTGGTGAAGCCACCATTGAGATGATACTGGGTTTGGGGGCCTGGGTCTGTGGTGATTGGAAGGAAGACCACTATGATATGAGTAAACCCAGCAACTACTGTCTGTTATTGTTCCTTGCTGTGGTCCCCCTGTAATTCTAGATGTGGCTACCTAGTTGTTGTCTTTCAGTTGGACCTAGACTTAGTGTGGTCTTGCTGATCCAAAAAAAAAAAAAAAAGACACGTACTATATTGAAGAAGTCAGACTTTTACCTGTGATAACAGTTACATTTTTCTTTTTGTTTGTCTGGCTTTGCTTTATTGATAATGAGGTTGGGTTTTGTTTTTTTTTCTATACAAAATTGTTTTCGTTTTGTTGGATGAAGTTATTGGTAGTGTGCTGGTAGATGTTTAACAACCAGTTCTCTGAAAAGGAAAAGAACTCCATGGTGACCTTTGTGGCCTCTCCAGCTATTGACTGAGTCTTTTAACCTACATTGGGAGGAGCCAGCTTCAACATGTCTGCTAGGATAGGGGTAAGTGAGGACACTTGTTTCACTACAGGGCTAAGATAGCTAACTGGGAACATAATTCTACCTGAGGTTCTTTTAGGCCATTATGATTTTGTCTGTTTACATATTTGAATCATCTGCTGTAAGACGTCGGTAGAGGCCAGTACCATTCTGTCATTTCTGCCTCAGTATGCTAACTAACTGCTAACAAGTGAGCACAGAGTGAGCCATCTTTTTCAGTGTGGATAGGAGGCTGTTTTACACCATGTATTAGACTCCTGCATGCCTATTCTGATAAGTTTGTGGACTTTGACCCAGAGATCGGCTTGCCTATCTGTAAGAAATGTTAAACATGAATCTTTTCTACCAAATACTATAAAAGGAATTAAAACATTTTAAATCCTCTCTACTGTGTGTAAGACTTTCTTGTAAATGTTTTAATTTCACCACCTAGTTAAACCTTTGTTTACATAACAGGCCTCCAGCTACATTCCAGCAATCTGATGATCTGGAGCATCATTAGCTCCCTGGCCCATCATTTTCTGTACTCTGATTCTTTTCAGACCAGCCAATGGGGAAAAGACACAGTCACTGCCTGAGTGAGAATAAAAGCCAAGTGTATTTCCTGTTACTGTGTGTTTCCTCTTGAACACACCGTCTTGATCCACAAGTTTTGCCTTATCTAGACACTTCTGTTGGAGTGGTAGTCTTCTTTGTAACCCCAAACTTACACACACACACACACACACACACACACACACACTTCTGAGACAGGATAGCTGTCCTGGAACTTACTTTGTAAACCAGACAGACCTCGAACTCAGAGATCCACCTGCCTCTGTACTATCTAAAGGCCACCAGATCCAGCCTAAAACTTATTTCTGACACATCTGTGTTCTTCATATTTTACAGATGCAAACAGTGAGGGTTGAGATTCTGCTAGCTGGGGATTAGCGAGCAGCCTCAGCTCCTCCCCCACAAACCCCATTGCTCACAGAGGAAGAGCTATTGTTAAGTATTCCCACCCTCCACCCTATTGTGGATGACCCAACCACAAGGAGGAAGCAGAGCCTTTTCTGATATGTGGTCATTTCTACAGAGTACTCAATGTCTGTCTGTTCTTCCGTAGCCTGTGAGACTAGGACCCCAGTGCCACAATGTCCTAGCTCAGTGGGCTACTCAGCCTTTAGGATGACCAAACTGCACTTTCCCACTGAACTCAGGCAATCCAAATGAGAATGCACAGTGCCCCCAGCGCTTCCTGCTCTATGATGAGTTCTGGCACACTCCCAACATCTCCGTGTGTCTGAAGGGGTTGACTTGCCAAGGACCAGCCTCTGCTTAGAGAGCGGTTCTGAGAGAAGGGGTGTCTGGGAGTGGAGAAAATAAACAACTCAGAAGTCAAATCGTGGGTCCAAGCTGCTGAGATGGCTTTCCAGACTGTCTCCCTCTCCTCCATCTCCCTCTCTCTCCCCCCCTCTCTGTATGTGTGTGTGTGTTTGCTCTAGACACCGTTTTCTTGCTATTCTAAAAACTCTCTGGTTGAGATAGCTCTGCTAGTAAAAATTCTAAAAGCTATCTGGATAGCTGCTATATCCAGCAACTAGCTCCCTGAAAACACCTACTCAGGTCTAAGGGGGATGTTCTCCCCCCCCCCCCCCCGTGTTGAGGAAAGACCAGAAAAAAAATTATTGAATGTTCAGACCAAGTCAGAAATCCTGTTAAAAAGTTCTTGAAGAGATGTTTTTGCGAGATCTCCAGGTAGCTCAGCTCTCGCTGGAGAAAATTGCTAAAAGAACTGCCAGCTCATCTCATGCAGACCAAAAGCCCTGTTTTAAATTTACATATCAATTCACTTATTTATTCCAGGTTCCCTTTTGATTATCCTATTAATCTGCATCCTGTGACTCTGGCCCTTTGATTCTAAAAGAGACAGCAAACACACATTTTCTTTTAACATTGCAAAAGAATTCAGAGATCAGTCTGCCTTAGTTAAGCACAGAGACAAGCTCGTTTTGTGGGACCCTGCCCTGAAATTATTTCTACCATGCACCATTTCCGTCATGCTTGAGTCTAACCTTGTTCTGTCCTAGGCTGACCTTAAACACAGGAACCTGCCTGCCTTTGTATCTTTCTGACAAGCTGGCTCATAGTGTAGCTGCCTCTGTTCCTTTAAATTGGTGGAAACCCCTCATAATTCATATTGCATCCTTATATTTTTGCACAGTTAAGAAATTATGTATTTTCATGTATTTAGAGCTCTTTCCCATAGCCTTAAGGGCTATTCTGAAGGTCCCAGTGTTTACCATTTTGCAGAGACATAGCCACACCCTTGACTCCTGGACTTAGTGCTGTTTCTAATTCTCCTGGAGTCACTGATGTTAACAGAGAGGACATCACTCAGAGGAATGTGAAATATATCCATTGTTATACAAACTTGCCTTATGCTCACAACATAAGGCCATTGACACTCCCGGAGTGACGGGGTCCTGTCCCAGGGGTAGGAACCATGTCACTCTGTGTCCATTGACTATTATCATTAGCGCTTCAAGGAAGAAGTCTGGCGCCTTTAGGAACAGGTCCTGCTGCAGCATAGAGTTCTCAGTTCCTTACCTGTCTGGCCCTGTTCCCAAGGACCCTAGCCCTTGACTATAGCACCGGGAGTAAATTTGTCAAGGCTCTATAGGCAAAGGCCCTCTCACTCCCAATAGGGGCATTTTTTGACCCTAAAGCCATCTACCCTGGGGCTTATCTCACTGTTCCCACACAAGAGGGTACAGATATCTAAGTGTGAGTAGGGGGAGGGACTGGGAAAGGGCCAGGTTAAATCCTACTGTGTCGACCTCAAGGGAACTGTGAGGGTAGGGAGTGAGGGAAATCTTACTAGGGCCAGGGAGCTCCGCCAGGTCTGAGAGGGAGGCTATCACTTGAGGGCGGGGCAGGGGCGGGGCAGGGGGGCAGTGAGGTAATTTCCGTGCTCTGTCGTCAGAGGTCTGAGTCGCCCCAGGGGCAGAATCGAAACTGATCGCTGCTCTAAGCCGATGCTGGTGCACTTGGTAAGTATGGGGTGGTGGCTGGGGACTGGAGAGACCACTTAGAGAGGTGTGAAGACCACCCCTTTGCCTGCAAATGGGCAAGATCAATGGCCTCAGACAGACCCTAGCATCGGACAACTCCATGGACCCCTCTTCCTGCTTCTCCAGCTGTCGGGTATGGGGTTCTAGCTCTGACGATTTAGAAACCTCCAAAGGAGCGCAGGGAGGGACTACAGGCTTTGCTCCTTCTTTCCATCTAAAACATAATCTTTGTGCTTCAACCTTTCCCTTGAAAGTTTAGAGTGCTAGGGTATAGGTCAGTAGTAGACTATTTGCCTGGCATGTGTAAGAGAGAGACTGACAGAGAAAGAGAAAGTTCCCCTCAGACCTGACTAGGTGTATTCAGAGGGCTAGCTGTTCTATCTCCCATCCCTGCTGGGTGGTACTAACTCAGACTCTGGGCTCTGGGCATTGCCTCTCCTTCTGACATCTCTGTGGGAGCTCTGGTGAGGTCTATCCAACCTGGGTAGAGCTGGACTTCTGCAAGGCTGTGCCCTCCCCGCCTGAGGCTCCTGTTGCCAAGTCCAGATGGGCTACAGTAGTCCCAGTAGCCAACTAGCAGGTCTCAAGAAAGGGGGTACTCTCTTCAGACAGGCAGGAGACATGAAACTTAAGGAATGAAGGAGCCCCAGAGGTACCAGGTAGAGGATTCTGTGGCCTCCCAACTCTCTTCTTTTACCAGTGGCCACTTGGGCAGGACTTGGAGGCCTTTCAGGATGAAAGGTTGAGTTGGAGTTCAGGTGGAACTCCCCAACAAGCCAAAATTGGGCAGAAGTCTCTGCCCTACACCTGACAGGGGTGTAGATCCTTCTTGACCTTGGGCTGACTTGCTTCTCTTGTTCTATCATCTCTCTAACGGTTTCAGTAGAGCAGCTGCCCAGAAGCCTTGCTCACAATCCTGAAGAACCTGGCCTTCATCTGAGATGGCATCCGTGGGGGGCAGTCTGAGGTCAGCCAGCGTATCTACCACCAATGGGCCATCCTTGGCTGGACTCTATGCTAAGGTAGACCTTCACCTGGGCTGCTCCCGCTGTACCCAGTGCCTCAATGAGAGCACCTACATTCTGCTTGAGGTAGAGCACACCTGTACCAGGGAGATCTTGCTGGCCCGCTTCAAGCAAAAAGCCAAGAGCAAGGTCTGGCGAAAGGTGGGCCGAAGGCCCAGCTTCCCAAGGCCTATGCGCTATCAAGTCTGTCACTACTATAGCCCAGGGTTGGGCTGTAGGCGTCACCGGAACAGATGCACCTTTGCCAGCAGCTCTGAGGAGGCACTGGTCTGGACATTTGAGCGCACGTACAACCTTCCCAGACTGAAACTGAAAGAGGCAGTGCTGGGCACCAGAGCCCCAGATAGGCCACAGACCCCAGCTGACACCATTCGAGCAGAGTTTGGTGGCCACTTCCAATTACTCTGTGCCCTTTGCTTCAAGTGTCGTCCTCCATGCCTCTGCCCCGTGGATCCTAGGGGCCATTGCCCTAAGCACCAAATCTGCCCCACACTCCTCATCCATGTTATAGTTGAGGGCCCAAAGCGACAATTTGTGGAGGTGCGGCCACTGCCACAAAATAAACATCCTTTAAACTACTGCATGTATGTGGGCCGTGGGGTACCATGCCGCCATGGGGCCTCACGCTGTGGGTATGCACACAGTGCTGTGGAGATGGCTGTGTGGAAGGCTGAGCAGTTGGATGGGCTTCAGAGAGGAGATCTGCTCACATATCCTCTCCTTGGGGAAGAGAAATGGAAAGTCAGCCATGGTCAGCCTCCTGTGGTCAAACTGTACTGCCATGCCTGCCTGGTTACCTGTAGTTCTCAAGAGGCATTTGAGAACCACTGTTCCTCCCTGGAGCACGCACAGATGGTGGCCTTTGACCAGGCTGTGCCTTGGAAGCACCGTGCCCCACCAATGGGCCTCTCCAAGTTCGAGCTCTGTCCTAGGTAAGGAGAATTGTGTGGGAACCTAGGGTGGGAGAACCCCCACCCAAGGGTAGCCCAAGGGATTGTGAGGCCCATGAGTCCTGAGACCTGCCTATCATTTGCTGTGTCCCCTGCATGTCAAGATAGCACTGAAGTGGCCTCTGAAGAAGGTTCCTTGTGCCAGCCCTTGTCCTGGATATTTGGGGTATAGAGCTAATGAAACCCCTATACAATCCATTCCTGCTCTCATACAGGCCAGGGTTGGGCTGAGAGGGTTGGCTTCCAAGGCTGGACCTCCATGAAGTCCTCGTGACCTCTTCATCTCTCCAGGCCTGATCTCTGTGAGCACGGAGAGGTCTGCATCAAGGCACACTCAAAGCAGGAGTTACAGGAGTGGGTTCAGCGGGCACAAGACATGGAGCTTCGAGAACAGGCCGCCTGGCAGGATGGGCTGGTACCTTACCAGGCACGGCTTCTAGCGGAATACCAGCGCAGCAGCAAAGAAGTGTCGGTGGTAAGTGGAGGCTTGTTGAGTGAGTGGGTGATGGTAGGTCCACGGCTGCTGTGCTGAAAGCCCAGCTTCTTTGTACAGATGGCTGAGACCATCCGTGGAGTGTGTATCACTTGCCACCAGCCACTGGTGCATCAGGCCCAGGAGAAGAAGATTCAGCACAAGTGGGTGTTCACCATCCACTCTGAGGTGAGGGTCAGACAGCCCTGAGATCACAAACCTTATGGGTATCCCCAGGCTTGGGTGGGGAGATTCCCAGGGTGTTAAGGACTACAAGTAGACAGATAAAGAAAGGATGTGATTTGGAGTGGATGCTGCCAGTGCCTCCACTTCTGTGTCTGTGTGACCTAGGACAAACCTCATAGCCTCTCTGCCTCAGTTTCCCCCACAATGATAGGACTGTGGCACCCTCAGTCTATGGATGGTATCACCTAATGGAGTAAATTAACCAACACAAGAAACAAGTGTGCCAGTGTCTGGCACCTGAAGAGTGAATGTGACTTGTGATTACAGGACCCTGAAAATCCTAGCTGTTCATCTCTTTTTTAAGTATCTTTGGGGCCTTAGGCAAGGTTAATGAGCAGAGGTGAAAACCGGGGCAGACTGAGCAATCTGAGTGTCCCACACTCAGAAAGTGGCAAGCTGCCTTTCTCAGGAGGGTGGGAAGGGTCAGGGTTGAAGGAGTCACTGCGGGCCTTGACAAGGTCTCGGGGCCCATTCCACATATCATGGCCTGTCTCCTTCTCCAGGATCCCTTGCTACACGTGGCCCTACTCAAGCAAGAGCCTGGAGCAGCCTTCTCACTGGTGGCCCCCAGTCTCCCACCACACCAGTTCTATGCACAGGGAAAGCACTTCTGTGTTCCCAACTCCCCAGCCCAATTCCAGGTAGGGGTGCTGGTGCAGGCTGCCTCCTTTGGCAGCTTTGAGCAATGGGTGGTCTTTGACTTTGGTCGCAGGCCGGTGCTTCTCCAAAAGCTGAAGTTGCAGCTAGGTCAGACACACAGCCTGGGGCTCAATGGAAAGCCAGCACCCAGAAGCTCCCAGGAGCTGGAATGCTGGCACACAGGCAACCGCAATGTGGTGCTTGAGGTAGATTGGACACCTGAGCAGGAAGCCCTGATGGCCAAGTACAAGTTACCCTCCCTGGTCTTGGAGTTCAGTCACAATGTTCTGGTCTGGGGGCCCATCTCTCGTACGAACTACCGACAGAGGATGCACAAATTTCTCTGTGAGGAGGAAGCAGCTCAGCAGCAGCTGGTAGCCAAGTAAGTGGGGCAGTGGGCTAGCAGGAGTGGCCAAAGTCTTGACTTAGAGATGGGTCTTTGACTATGGCATAGAAAGCTGACCTATAACTTTCTACCAGGCTGGCCATGAAGGGCCAGGTATCCCTGAAGACAGCACTGGAGACACCAGCACTCGGCATGCTCTTTGCACCACCAGGGGCCCTCTATGCCAAGGTCCCCTTCCCCTCCTCTCTGTTGCCAGACACTGACCAGGGCTTCCTGCTGAGCCGAGCAGTCAGCACAGCCCTTGTGGCTCCTGTGCCTGCGCCTGACAATACAGTATACCAAGTGCGGCTGGAGGCACGGGCCAGTTCAGAGCATGCACTGTGGCTGCTGCTACCAGCACGATGCTGTATGGCTTTGGGGCTTCAGGCACAAGACAACCCCATCTTGGAGGTGCAGTTCCAGATTGACCCTCTGACCTTCCGGTTCTGGCATCAGGCAGTGGATGCACTGCCCGAGGAGCGTCTGGTGGTTCCTGACCTGCCCGCCTGCACCCTGCCCTACCCCTGTCCCACCCCACCCTCATTTCGTGGCAATCACAAACAGAAGTTGGCTGTGGGGCTCATTGCAGGCAGAAGACCCGAAGGCACAAAGCACATTCCGCCACTGCTCATCTATGGCCCCTTTGGCACCGGCAAGACCTACACGTTGGCCATGGCTGCCCTTGAGGTTGTCCAGCAACCCCAAACCAAGGTGCTCATCTGCACACACACCAACAGGTGAGCCCAGAGCTGCTTCCAGGTGGTTCACCGATGCCCTGCCTCTCAGAGCATCCATCTCTCTGATTCTTACAGAGATATGGGTGCCTTTTCCACAAACCCTAGACCAAGGAGGAAGTTAGAGTAGTGATGTGTTTTGGCCTACCCAGTGTTTCTTAGGCAAGGCTCTCTCTCTCTTTTTTTAAATATAGAAACAAGCCATTCAACCAAGAAGTTCCTCTTTGACTAATGTGGGTTATTTATTTAAGTACCCTAATAACACATATTATTACAGGCACAACGGAGTCCTCCTTTAGCCCAGAGTATGGGGTGAAAGGAAGAGCCCAGGACAATAGCCACGTGTCCTTAGCCAGTATCTAGACTGAGCTGGAGATCTGAGTGTCGAGGCTGTTGTTGCTTACCTGGAAGATCCTAAGCAGCACTTCCTTGGCCTCTTAACTCTCAGGCTCTGCTCCTGGGGGTCAGGCACCATTTCTTGTTGCCAAAGCTTGCAGCACCCAGAAGTTGTGTTCAGGATCAGTGCCAACCCCTAGCCACAGGTGATCTCAGGCCACAGCTGTCTCTCCCCTTGGCCTCAATTAAAAGATCACCTTCTCTGAGCTGTCCCTGGCCAGCACCGATGTTCTCAAAGTCTTTTCCACTTATCTTCAAGCTCTGACATTCCCTGTGTCTTTGCTTTTTGTCCTCTTTGAGGAAATTTGAGTCCCTGGGCAAGACCCCTGTCTGTCTGTCTTATGAGTGTCCCTGGCATCCAGGCAAGGATGCATACATGTTTTAGCCAGCAGCTTTAGTCCTAAAGCAGCAGCCCATGGTGTCTCACCCTTCCTACAGTGCTGCAGACATCTATATCCGGGAGTATTTCCATGGCTATGTCAAGAGTGGCCACCCAGAGGCGGCTCCACTCAGGGTGATGTATACAGATCGTCCTCCAAGACAGACTGATTCAACCACCTTGCAGTACTGCTGCCTAACTGAGGACCGCCAGGCCTTTCGTCCACCCACAGGCCCAGAGCTGGTACATCACTGTTTGGTGGTCACCACTACTTCTCAGGCTCGTGAGCTCCAGGTGCCAGCCGGCTTCTTCTCTCACATTTTCATTGATGAGGCAGCCCAAATGCTGGAGTGTGAGGCCCTTATCCCACTCTCCTATGCTTTGCCACTGACCCATGTAGTCCTGGCAGGGGACCACATGCAGGTCACACCTAGGCTCTTCAGCGTGCCCAGGGACAAGGCGGCTGAGCACACACTGCTGCACCGCCTCTTCCTGTACTACCAGCAGGAGGCACACAAGATCGCTCAGCGGAGTCGCATTATCTTCCACGAGAACTACCGGTCAACTGCAGCCATCATCAACTTCGTCTCCCACCATTTCTACTTAGCCAAGGGCAACCCCATCCAGGCCAGTGGCAAAGTCCCACGTCACCCCCAACACTACCCTCTCATGTTCTGCCATGTGGCAGGCACCCCTGAGCAGGACATGTCCATGACATCCTGGCTTAACTCAGCTGAGGTCACCCAGGTAGTGGAGAAGGTGCAGGGGATCTACAACACCTGGCCTCACTGCTGGGGACCCCGGGAACAGAGACACATCTGTGCAGTCTCTCATGGTGCCCAGGTGAGCTGTCTCCTTTGGCCTTTACTTTCTTTACCTGTGAGGGCTGCTTTATTCCTTTCCAGGCTGATTCATATGATCATACCAGGGTGAGGGTGTCTAGGGATTGGCAAGAGGGCCTGTTCCTTACTCGATGACAGGCCCCTAGAACCCTGGACTTGTCTGCAGGTTAGTGCACTGAGGCAGGAGCTAAGAAGGAGGAACCTTGGTGAGGTGTCTGTGGGCAGCTTTGAGATCTTGCCAGGTAGGTGACAGAAATGAGGGCCAGAGGCTGACCTAACAGGGAGGCAGCTTCCGGCCCATTCCTTGGATGTGCATATATAGAGTGGGACTAAGGTGGCCAGGCTGCTGATCCTACATGGCCATCTGACCCATGTCTCCCACAGGGCGTGAGTTCCGGGTGGTGGTATTGAGCTCTGTCCACAACCACAATAGTCTGCTCAGCCCTGGGGCACCAACCTCAGAGTTCTTCTCTGAGCCCCGTGTGCTGAACACGGTCATGACCCGCGCCCAGTCTCAGCTGGTGGTTGTGGGAGATGCTGTGGCTCTCTGTTCCTCTGGAGCCTGCAGAAAGCTCTGGAAAAGCTTCATCCGTGAGTGCATAGAACATCACAGTGTCTTCCCTGAGGAACTGTCGCTGGAGCAGATCGAGCAAGGTGTGGCCCAGAGACAGAACTGGGCCTTGTTGACACTCAGAGCTGGGGGCTCAGAGGCAGAGCACAATCCTACAGCACAGGACCTGCAAAGGCCCAGAGCTGAAGGGACCATGGTCACAGTGGAGGCAGAGACTAGAGCCAAGACAGCAGCCACAGCACAGACTGAGACAGTAGCAGCAGGGGACACATCAAGAAGGAAGTCAGCCTCTAGAGATACAGCAGCAGAAGCGTTCACCCTGGAAGGTAGGATGTCTGAGGAAGATTCCGAGTCTGACTTCTGGCCCTCTGACTGGGAGCTCAATGCTGATGATGCCATCCTGAAGGAACTCCTCGATGAGAGCCAGCAAGTGTCTGTGACTGTTAGGGAGGATGGACTTCTGGACACCATGGTTTGCCCTGCATCCCCACAGAAGGCCCAACAGTACACAAACCTACCCTCATCAGCACTGCGCAAGTTCCTGTGCTCAGACCCCAAGCGATTCCGCCGCTGCAGTTTCCTACAGGAGACCTTTGAGAGAGCGTTGGCCACTCCGCTGGATGACACAGCCTCTAGCCCCATCCAGGTCAGGGGTCGTCTGAACTGTGGGATGGCCTTCACAGGAGATGAGGTGGTAGTACAGATCCTGGGCCCAACAGTAGATGACAAGAGCATCCCTGGAAGCCTGCAGGGTCGTGTGATGGGTGTGCTGAAGAGGAGGAAGCATGAACTGGCTTTTGTGTGTCGGATGGATGAGTGGGACCCCCGCATCATGATCCCCATCAATGGTTCTGTGACTAAGATTTTTGTGGCAGGGATGAAGGACCCACAGCAAGTTCCCATCCACCGCCTCGTCCAAGGCCAGGTACAGCGTGTGAGGCATGAGACTCTCAAGCCTGAGGACCGGAGCACCCGGCTTTTCTGGGTCCGTATTGTCCTCTGGAGGGAACGTTTTTACTACCCACTAGGCATTGTCCTGGAGGTGCTGCCCAAGGCCATCACCTGGGAGCAGGGCCTTTATATCCTTGAACTAGAGCATGGCCTGAAAGCCCACACACCAGACCCAGCCTCAGTTTCCAAGGCTTTGCAGAGATACCGCTCAGAGCTAAATATGGCAGCCGGTCACCGAGAGGACTACCGACAGTTCCTGACCTTCACTGTGGACCCCCAGGGTGCCTGCAACCTTGATGACGCTCTTAGTGTCCGGGACCTAGGCCCAGTGTACGAGGTGGCAGTGCATATCGCTGATGTGGCCAGCTTGGTGCCCAAGGATGGGGCCCTGGACGTGGAAGCCCGTCAGCAGGGCACAGTCTTCTATGCCCCCAGCAGGGAGCCATTTTTCATGCTGCCTGCCAGCTTGTGCCAGGATGCACTCAGCCTTTTACCAGGTCAGGATCGCCTCGCCATTTCTCTCTTCCTCACCATGGAGAAAGGCGGGGGCCAGATCAAGAGTCTGCGATTTGCACCCTCCATAATCCGCTCTGACAGCCAGCTCTCCTATGAGGAAGCTGAAGAACTGATCAGGAGACACCCTGGGGCTGGCTTGGAGCTGCCAGCCCACGTGGACTCTGTGGAGGCCTGTGTTGTGGCTGCCTGCTACTTCTCTTGGCTGTTGCGTCGTCAACGCCTCCCAGCTGCCTGTTACTATGAGCCGCCAGATGAGGACAGTGCACTGGGCTTCCGCACAGCCCACATCATGGTCCAAGAGTACATGATCCAGTTTAACAGCCACGTGGCTGAATTCCTTGTGGGCAATAAGCACACGCAGACACTCACACCACTAAGGTGGCAGCCCACACCCAGTAGGCAGCAGCTTGACAGTGTTTTCAAGAAGCACAGAGGACTGGTGCCTCTGTCTCTGCACCTGTGCCACCACTCGAACACCCACTATACCCCCAACAAGCAGCTGAATCTCCTGACTTCCCTCTGGAAACAAGTGCAGCTTGCAGCTGGTACTCAGGACTACAGCCAGATGGTGGACCTTATTGCTGCAGATGACATGCACCCTTCACTGGCTCCTGCTTGCCTGGACTTCCGAAGGGCTCTAGGCCGCTCTGTTTTTGGTCGCTCCAGCCAGGGTTTGCAGCAACCTGCTGGCCACTACTCACTGCAGGTGGATTGGTATACATGGGCAACCTCACCCATCCGTAGGTATCTAGATGTGGTACTGCAGAGGCTAATCCTGCTGGCACTGGGCCACAGGGGCTCTACATATTCTAACAGGGACATTGATAGGCTCTGCCAGAACTTTAGTCACCAGCATGCATGTGCCCAGAGCTACCAACGGCGGGCCTACAGCCTGCACCTGGCCATCCAGCTCAAGACCCAGCCTCAAAACAAGCTGGGCTTTGTAGTGGATGTCGAGATGGGTACCCGCTGCTTCAAAGTGCTTTTCCCTATAAACCGGGAAACCCTACCTGATCCTTGCCCTATCCACTACCATTCCCTGCAGTTGACTGAGCACCCCCAGGAGCTAGTGAGCCAGACAGGCTTGCGACTTGTATGGCGCCGCCGCATGTACTCGGTGCAGACATCTAAGCTGCCTTTACCACTTCAGGGCACAAGTTTTGATCCACACACCCAGACTGTAGATGCAGCCCTGTGGATGAAGCTACTGGTGCTGCTGAAGGAACAGCGCTGGCCTGAGATAGCTGCCCTCATCCAGGAGCAAGATAAGCTTTCACGTCGAAGGGAGAAAGTACAGATACACCAGAGCCGCTGTGGACACTTTGTAGAGGTGGCCTATGAACTGGGCAGTGGAGATACCCTGCAGGTTCAGCTTGGTTCCAGCCTGCAGCGGGGCTTCCTGGCACCAACTCTGCAGCTGTGGACTGTAGTACCTGGCTTCAGCCTCTGTCTGGAGCACATGGAACGGCCAGGTGACTGCTTTTCAAGCCATGTACACCAGGTTCTGAAAGACCAGTACCGTGAAGTCAATGAGTACTCAGGTGTGTGGGGGCCACTCTGTGCCCTGGAGTCACTCACCAGTGCTGTTACAGAAAATGACTCCATTGTGCTGCAGGATGTGCATATCTCTTGGGACACATCACAGGGGCAACTGCAGGGCACCTTCCAGCTGGAAGCTGCTTTTCTGCAGGAGAAATGTATCAACATCCACTTTGGCTGTTGCTACCTCTGCATTCGGCTTGAGGGCCTTCCTCTCCCCCTAGCTAGCTCACTCCCTGGGCCTAGTGGCCTTGGCCCCTTCCTGAATATTGACCCCAATACATATACCTGGGTAGCCCATGGGCTATCTGGTGACTGGGACCATGAACTGGCTGGTGACTGGAACCAGGAGAGTGTGGATGATCGGCAGAAGGTTCCCAATCAGGTACATTTCTTCATCCACCACATGACCATGGAGAAGGTTCCAGAAGAGGTGCTGAGACCTAGTGCTCGGTTCACTGTGGAAGTGCTGTCTAAGCAGCTTCCTGACCTGTGAGTAGCTCCTATCAACCTAAGGTCAAGGAGAAGATCCCTGGGTGAGGTCCAGCGCCAGGACCTCCCTGGGCTCCCCTCTCCTGGGAGGACATGGCTCCCTTTCCAGGAAAATCCTGTTTACTTTCTGGTATCCTTTCTCACCCCACCCCCACCCCCTAGCCGCAAGGAAGAAGCTGTGCGTCAACTGAAAAAGGCATCCCCATTGGTCATTAGCATCGCCTTGGGCCTGCCGATCCCTGAGCCCCGTCACCCAATATCCGGGGCCCGTCGCCCAGTATCTAAGACCCATCATCCAATATCTGGACCCTGTCGCCCAATATCTGGACCCTGTCGCCCAATATCTGAGCTGTGTCACCCAATATCTGGGCCCTGCCGTTCAATCCCTGAGCTCTGTCGCAGCAACTGGTCTCACTATCGTTCTTCCCACAAGGGTAGGTCTGCCCCTTAGCTTTTCCACCTCTCCCCAGTGCATGGTGCTCAAATGATCCTTGGCTTCTGCTATACTCACATCTCCACCCCAGCACCTATCAGCAAGTTCTTGGAGCGGCAGAACTACAACATCCCCGGTGGACATCACAAGCTGAACCAGAGCCAGGACAGGGCCATCAGGAGCGCCCTGTGGAAACAATTCACAGTCATCCAGGGCCCACCAGGTGGGGGTCCATTTGCAGGAGCCAGGAGGGGCTGCCCTGTGTAGGCAGATGTGGCCACAGGAACTTACACTGTCTTCTCTCCACAGGCACAGGGAAGACCGTTGTGGGCTTCCACATCGTGTACTGGTTCCACAGATCAAACCAGGAGCAGATGCCAACTGGCAGCAGCTCTAGCGAAGAGGAACAGCTGGGGGGTCCATGTGTCTTATACTGTGGTCCCTCCAACAAGTCTGTGGATGTCCTTGGAGGTGTGGAGGGATGAAGTGTGGGACTGCCAGAGGGTGCTGGGCACTGAGTTTCAGCCTCACATCTTCACTTGCCTTAGGACTGCTCCTGAGGAGGAAGACAGAGATGAGGCCCCTGCGTGTGTATGGGGAGCAGGCAGAGGCCACTGAATTCCCGCTGCCAGGGGTGAGCAACAGGAGTCTATTTGGCAAGACCTCTCAGGATGGAAGACCAAATCAGAACCTCAGGTGTGACCCTTCTGTCTGTGTTGGGATTGAGGCAAGGGGACCTCCACTGGCCAGGGTTTCACTAAGATTCTGCCTTCCAGGAGCATTACCCTTCACCACCGGATCCGCCATGCCCCCAACCCATTTGCAGCAGAGATCAGAAAGTTTGATGCCCAGCTTCGAGAAGGGAAAATATTCTCAAGGGAGGATCTTGTGGTGTAAGTGGTGGCCTTGGAGGTGGGGCTACCCGTTGGCAAGCTCACTGGATGACATGAATTACCTCATGCAGGTACAGGAAAGTCTTGGAGAAGGCACGCAGATATGAACTGGAGCGACACTCGGTCATCCTGTGCACATGTTCCTGTGCAGCATCAAAAAGCCTGAAAGTTCTGAACGTTCGACAGATCCTTATCGATGAGGCTGGAATGGCCACTGAGCCAGAAACTCTTATTCCCTTGGTGTGCTTCTCAAAGACTGAGAAGGTGAGTGTGGTGGGGATCTAGTGCTCCTGCCTGGATTCCTGGGGGCAGCTGATGCTGGGGTGTTAAGAGTGTAATAGGTGAGCATTGAAGATGGACAAGAAGTTGTGACGCTTCTGGCTCCAAAGATGTCAAGGTCATAGCTATCTGTGCCTATAGGTGGTTCTGCTTGGAGACCACAAGCAGCTTCAGCCTGTGGTCAAGAATGAACAGCTGCGGAATCTGGGGATGGACCGGTCTCTCTTTGAGAGGTACCACAGGGATGCCATCATGCTGGACACACAGTACCGTATGCATAAGGATATCTGTTCCTTTCCCTCCATGGAGTTTTATGAGGGAAAGCTGAAGACCTGGTCTGACCTGAGGCGCCCACCCAGCCTCCTGGGTCATGTCGGCAAGCGGAGCTGTTCTGTCATCTTTGGCTCTGTGCAGGGCCATGAGCAAAAGCTGCTGGTGTCCACTGAAGATGGCAATGAGAACTCCAGGGCCAACCCAGAGGAGGTAACAGAGGTGGTAAGTGTCAGAGCAACTCTCTGTGGTGTTTGGTGGGTCGGGGAAGGCTGCCTGGAGGAGGGGAAGGCCAAGGAAAGCTTCAGTGGGCAGGAAGGCTGGGATCAAGTGAGGGCCCTGAGCTCAGGACAGAAGAGGGACTGAGTTCCAGCTCCATTCCCCTTCTTATCTACTTAGGTCCGAATCATCAAGCAGTTGACCCTGGACCAGACAGTGGATCCCAAAGATATTGCCGTCCTTACACCCTACAATGCACAGGCTGCTGCAATCAGCAGGGGCCTCACACAAAGAGGGGTCACTGGAGTGACTGTGACCTCTATCACCAAGAGCCAGGGTGAGGAGGCCATATTTGTGTGAGGGTGAGCGGGGGGGGGGGGGGGGGGGGGGGGCAGTGGGCATAGAGCTGTGAATCCATCTATTATTCCCTCTCTGCTTCCCAGGGAGTGAGTGGCGCTATGTGATAGTGAGCACAGTCCGAACATGCCCCAGGAGTGATGTGGACCAGCGGCCAACCAAGAGCTGGCTCAAGAAGTTTCTGGGCTTTGTTGTAGACCCCCACCAAATAAACGTGGCCATCACCCGGGCCCAGGAGGGGTTGTGTATAATTGGTGAGGGTTTGTGTGTCTGGGGAAGGCTGGGAAAGGCAGTGCCTAGCATGCTCAGGGCAAAACTAAGGGCCACCTTGACTCTTCCTTGAAGGAGACCATCTACTGCTACGCTGCTGCCCAATCTGGCGCCGTCTCCTAGACTTCTGTCAAGCCCAGCACAGCCTCGTGTCTGCTGAGAAGGTGCGGGTCCAGAGAAAGTCTGCTCTGTCTTCTTGAGGAACCCCCACCTGCCTGGCCCTTGATGTGTCATCAGCTGAGGTTATGCCTCTCATTCTTCTCTGCCAAGGGCCTGGGCATACAGAGGATTGCCACAACTCACAGTCACAGCTCAAATTAGTCAACCACCTCTGCTATCTTCTTGGGAAAGGCCCTGGTATTGACTGCAGTCATGTATCAGTGACAGTCTTATGGGTGGTGGCTACTTCCTGTGCCGGAAGCAGGCTTAATAATGATGACCTTCCTGTTTGTGCTTGGATTTGAGTGGAGGGGAAAGAGCTAGAGGCCGGCCCCATTGTCCCAACTCCCTTTGCTTTTCTGGGGCATTTGATGACTGGGACACCTCTTAGTGGCCACAGAGGACCCCAGGACATACCTATGCTGTTACAGGGGGCCTAAACAAAAATAAGACTCCTCTGAGACTACACTTTGACACTGAGATCCATCTATGGTTGCACTGGGCACCATGTATTCATTTGCCCTATAGTCTTAATAACCTAAAGCCAGCATCTCTTACAGGGACACTCAGAGTGGGTAAGGAAACCTTCCCGGGAAAAAGACTTTTTCTCTTGTACTGTTTACTGTCTTGTGTCCTACAGCTCCCCCCCCCCCAGCATGGGGGCCGGGCCCCCCCCCAGCATGGGGGCAGGAAGGGCAGAGCTGAACCAAATGCTCACACAGCTCTACCTACTGAGATATAAAATAGCTGACCTGTGGGAAGGCAGCTGGGAATGTGGTACCCAGTACTCCTGGTCCTGTTCTTCACCATGCTTCCCTACCTATGTCCAGGGCTTGGATAACCTTCCTGGTACCATCCTTTTCTACTACACTGAGCAGGTGAAATCTCTCCCATCATGATTCCCTCTTATATGCTCACCTCCTGGCAATTCCAAGGCTGGAATTAGCTCCCCCTTCAGTGTGACCCACCCACCACAACCAGCCCCAATGCCCCCCCACCCCCCCACCCCCCCACCCCCCATCTCCTGAGGCCAGAGTTGCAAGTGAAATATACACCAGGACATCTAGGGCATCTGGCTGCAGAGCCTCCTGTGAGAATAATATCTGGTGTTTTCTACAAATTAAGTTTCTACATTCCAATTTTTGTATCTTTTCTCAGGTTATGCCTTATGCCTTATATAACTGGATAATTTTATTATAAAGATTGCTTTGAAAGTTCTCATGCGTGTTTTGTGATATGGGCAGTAGCAGACAGAACTGGCATCTTATAACCATTGAGGCGGTCAGAGGAGGAGCTGAGTACAGAACTTGGGAGCATGGTGAGAGAAGGTAGTAGTACCCCAACTTATGGCTGAGAACATGGCTGCATAGTCACAGGAAGCTGGTATAACTTAGCAGAGATGGACTGGAACTGAAGAGCTAAATCTACTGCTGTAGTCCCCAGGCTGAAGCATGTCCAAAGTCCTTATGGCTGTGGCCTCAATTTCAACTTATCTGATCTGAAGTTGTCCTCTACTTCCTTGGGTCCCCTGGACTCCTCCAAACCAACTTGTGACAGACATTTGTTTGGCCTTTGGCTTGTAGCCAAACAAGTCTCTCCTAGCACAGTTGACATAAGAACAATAGGCCCAGGAGAAGTTGGTAGGAGTTCCTACAGACACTGTAAGGGAAAGAGGTTCCCAAGGTCTGTGTGCTTCCAGAGGGAGGGAGGGACAGCAGAGGGCACCAGCTTCACCTGCCCCCTCATCCACTTAGCTCTGCAGATGAGGTTGACAGGGCTCTAGTGCCCTGGCTGTGTTCCGGGGGCAGCTTGAGGTAGAGTGCTAGGGGTGTGATAGGTGAGGAGTACTACTATTAGTTGAAGAAGAACAAGAAGTTGGGGTGCCTCTGGTTCAAGGAGCGTTTCAAGAGCAGCCATATATGAGTAGTGAAGTTTAGGGGTGGGTATGTAGGGAAATAAGCAAGGCATTTCTAAAGAGGGACAGTAGGACCTCCCCCACCCACAGTTAGGGAGGGCTTCTTAGAGAAAGGGCCTTGAACTGGGTGGGAAGTAGTGAGGAATGGTTTTAAGTTGGTATTTGTCTTAGGGTTTTACTGCTGTGAACAGATACCATGACCAAGGCAACTCTTACACAGGACATTTAATTGGGGCTTACAGGTTCAGAGGTTCAGTCCATTATCATCAAGGTGGGAACATGGCAGCATCCAGGCACTGGAAGAGCTGAGGGGTTCTACATCTTGTTCAGAAGGCAACTAAGAGAAGAATGGCTCCAGGGCAACTAGGACAAGGGTCTCAAAGTCCATGTCCACAGCAACATACTTCCTCCACACCTACTCCAATAAGGCCACACTTCTTAATAGTGCCACTCCCTGAGCCACATATATTCAAGCCACCACATTCCATTCTTTGGCCCCCAGAGGCTTGTTCAAACAGGTCTATGGGGGCCATACCTAAGCATAGCATAACACAAAATATGTTTAGTCCGACTTCAAAAGTCCCACAGTCTATAACAGTCTCAACAATGTTAACAGTCCAAAGTTTAAAGTCTCTTCTGAGATTCATGCAGTGTCTTGACTATAATCCCTTAAGAAATCAAAATTAAAAAGCATATCACATGCTTCCAACATCATGCAGGATATACATTACCATTCCAAACATCATGGTGAGGAAATACTGGACCAAAACAAGAGAGAAAATGAGTTAGGCAAACTCCAGACTCCATGTCTCTATGTCCGAGGTCAAAGCGCTCTTAACATCTCCAACTCTTTTCATCTTTGTTGACTGCTGTTGGCAGATCTGGCATTCAGCAGCAACAAACTTCGTTCTCTTGGGCTCGTTCCACCCTCTGTTAGCAGCTGTCCTCATCAGGTAAACCACAGCCCTGGCATCCCAAACATCTTGAGGTCTCCAAGGCAACTTCAATGTTACAGCCTCTTGATCCAGAGCCTGGGATGCACATATGATTTTCTGGGCTTCTCAGAAGGGCTTGGGTCACTTCTCCAGCTCTACCCTCTTGTAGCACTCTAGGCTCTTCTTGATCCACTCCACTGCTGCTGCTGTTCCTAGTGGTCATTCCATGGTACTGGCATCTCCAATATTTTGGGGTCTTCTGCTGCAACTAGGCTTCACCAACAGCCTTTCATAGGCTCTCTTCATGGTGTCAAGCCTCATCTTCTCTTCATGACCCCTTCAATCCTGGGCTATCAACTGCAGCCAAGGCTGCACCTTCACCAATGGCCTTCCATGGCCTCTCATAGTGCCAAGCCTCAGCTGCTCTTCATGACCCTTTCATGCCTTCAAAACCAGTACCACCTGGGTGACTCTTACACATTACCAAGTCCAGCTGCAGCATGAGGTACAACCTTGGCTATCTCTGGAACACAGTTTCTTTGTGCTCTCAGAAAACACTTCCCAGAAGCTTTCACCTCTATGATGCTGGTTTTTTGTTTTTTGGTTTTTTTTTTTCTTTTTGCTGGTCTTTTCTTAATCACCGCTAATTTCTTAACTCCAGCTAACCAGCATCAATTGTCACAGTAACCCCTTCTACTCTTGATTCTAAAGCCATAGCCACATGGCCAAAACTGCTGAGTTCTGCTGCTTGCTGGAGCTGGAACATGCCCCTGCCCCTTGTTCTATTACATTATCACCAGCTTTCTGTTTTCCAACTTCTTCACTGCCTAAGCTTGGCTATCCTGGAATTTGCTTTGTAGATGGACCTTGAACTCAGAGATCTGCATGGCTGTATCTCCTGAATGCTGGGAATAAAGGCATATTCCACCACTCCTGGACTTAAGGTTTTCTTTACCTGGAACTTGCTCTGTACCAGGCTGGCCTTGATCTCAGAGATCTGCTTGTCTGTCTCCTGAGATTAAAAGCATATGCCACTGTGCTTGGGCCTAAGCTTTTCATGGCCACTGTTCCTCAAAATCTTGATCAAAAGCCTGTGTCTTTCATTTCTGAATTGTGGTTCATTCTAGATTAAACATCCAAGTGAAAGCAATAACCAGAAAATAATAATGCCTAGATATAACCATTTCCTTGTTCAATGGCAAATGCATAAACAATAAACTTAGCTGGGAGGGGTCTTGCCCCAAAGTCATCACTCCTTTAATATGCTTATCTCCTTGAACACAGAATTCTGGTTCATTTCATCTCCTGGCTCCTCTTTACTACTTGAATCATATATATATATATATATATATATATATATATATATATATATATAGTGTGTGTGTGTGTGTGTGTAAGCTCTTGATCAAAACACTCTTGAGAGGAAACTAGAGGACAAAGTCTATGCTGGGCTTTTCTGAGACTTCCACTGTCAGTGTGATTAATTGAAATCTCAAATAGACTCTTCAGACAAGGGAAAAAAGCAGCCACATTCTTCATCAAAACATCACAAAAACAGTCTCTGGGCCACGTATTAAAATTCTCCTCTGAAACCTCCAGAGCCAGGCTCCCACAGTTGAAATCCCTCTCAGTAACAAACTCTTCCATATTCCTACTAGGATAGCCCATTAAGCCCCACTTAAAACATTCCACTGCTTTCCAAATCCAAAGTTCCCAGATCCACACTCTTCCAAGCAAAAGCATAGGCAGGCCTATCACAGAAATACCCCCCTCCTGGTACCAGCTTCTTAGGGTTTTACTGCTGTGAACAGACACCATGACCAAGGCAACTCTTACAAAGGACATTTAATTGGGGCTTACAGGTTCAGAGGTTCAGTCCATTATCATCAAGGTGGGAACATGGCAGCATCCAGGCACTGGAGAAGCTGAGGGGTTCTACATCTTGTTCAGAAGGCAACTAAGACTGGCTTCCAGGCAGCTAGGATGAGGGTCTCAAAGCCCACGTCCACAGCAACAAACTTCCTCCATACCTACTCCAACAAGGACACACTTCCTAACAGTGCCACTCCCTGGGCCAAGCATATTCAAACCACCATAGACCTTGGAGCTCAAGAAGAGAAGAAACCCCAGATCCCATTGGTAATAGAAACACATAGTGGAGGTGAGGCAATGAGCCTTGGGAAGGCATTAGCACTAATGGGCAGTGCACAGGTTGGTGACTGGGCTATGTGAACCAGTTCCCAAGCACCTAGTACCTCAAGTAGCTCCGTTGTGTATCCACTTCTAGGTTACATCTCTCTGGGCCTGATGGGGCACGAGACTGGGTCATGGTTGGGGATGGGAGTGCCAGGCTACGTGACCCATGTATGCTTCCCTTAGCCAGACCCTGGCTAGGCCTCTCCTCTCTGGTACAGTTGCCTTGATCAATATGTAGTCTCCACCCTACAACACACAGGCCATTGTGGGTCCATTCTGGATCTCTAGGATGACCCTATCCTGTGAGACATCCATAAGAAATTGGCATTTTGACCACATGACACAGAGAATGAGTCCTGATTTGCAGGAACCTTGTTTAGATATGTGGCTGGAGCTACCTGGCTTGTGACCCAAGCTGAGCCCCAACAGGCAAAGCACATCCCTAGTGAGGAAAATAGGGTGTCTTTATTATGCCCAGGTTTACTGAAGAAAACCCCTTTGCCAGTGGGGGAGGATTCCCCTTCTTTGACCACCTGATCACCTGCTCCTGACAGGCTTGGCAATTTCAGAATGACTACCACCCACGGTGTATGTGGTAGAGAGAAAGCTGGGCTCAGAGTGCTGTGTCAGCTCTTTACATTCCTTTAATGGACTCTGCTGCTTTGCCCAGGTTACAAGGTGCTATCACTCTGGACCCAGAGGTGACCAAACCTGCATCTACCTCTTCTACCTCGTGATTATTCTTGTGTGTGTGTGTGTGTGTGTGTGTGTGTGTGTGTGTGTGTGTGTTGGCCTGGATGGTGCCCCAGACAGCAGTGAGGAATGTGGTTACCTATGTGGGCTGAATACCACCAGCTAGCTATTGAGGACAGTCAGTGCTGTAAGGGTGGTCACTTTTCAGAAACTGGGCACTATTGACTGTTTTAGAGAGGTTTCCAGCCAGGCTTCTGGGACCCTCACACACGTGGGATGCCTATGACACTTCAGCTTACTTGGGGAGAGTATAAGACCTTTATTTTAAGAGTAAGACATCATTTGGTCCTGGGCATCCTTGCTCCAAGGCAGCTGAGATGCTAACACCAAAGCTATGACTGCTCTCAGTGGTGTCCAGACAGGCCCAAAGTATCATCTTCCTCAGAGAGCTCAACTTAGTAGGCAGGGAAAGAAATCTGGTTCTGGCTGCGGGGATGAGGGGTACATAAGGTGCTGAGACTGAGGGGCTGAGTTCCCTTGAAGCAGCCAGGTACTGGTGACCAGCACTCTCTTGTTCCAGAGTCCAGCCCGGGGCTCTCCTGGAAGAGACAGAAGTCAAAGGGGTTCTGGGACTTGTGGGGTATGGGGCCATCAGGAAAACACGTAACTGCTGCTACCTTAAGGCCTAAGTAGGGTTGTGTCTTTAATTTGGTGTGTGTGTATACTCCTCTTTATTAGTGGATAAATATTAGAAAATCATCTCTCAGAAGGTGTGGTCAGGGGCAGGCTGGGCTTACCCAGCCGACTGGGGGCAGGCCCTTCAGGGGGTCCTGGTGTGGTCTGCAAGGTGAGGCTGTCCCGCCAAGGCTCATACACCAGGGTGTAGCTTTCTGCCCTCTTGATAGTGAACTTGTAGGTACGGTTGGGCAACAGGTTGTGGACATCAAAGGTGCAGGCAGCCACAGGGACTATGCCGCACTGCGTACACTCCTGCTGTGTCCTCGGTTCCAACAGCTTGAAGCGTAGTTCATACTGCTCTGGTGCTGCCGGCTGGATGGTCACAAACCAGCGCAGGCTAACCCAGTCCTGATGGGCCACTGACTCCTTCCGGTCGAACATAACTGGCATCTTCGTGCTCAGCATCAGCCGAATGTGTGGGATTTTGGTGGCTCCAATGTCAGATACCAGGCGGTGCTTAACATGCAGGTGTCCTGGTACCATCATGGCCAAGAAGTTATCCATGACAACTGACAAGTCTGCCAACTGCTGTTCCACAAGCCCCCAGCCTGCCAGGAAGGGCCGTGGATCAGGGGCCTCAAGTAGGGCATCCAGTGCTGCCCGGCCATGGTCCAACTGCTCCAGCAGGTCCCCGAGCAACAGGAGCTGGATCTTGGTCTGTGCTGTGCCCACCTTCTTCATGCGCTGAAACTTCCAGGGATCTATGAGCTGGAACATGGTGTTAGGCAGCACCAGTGGGTTCTGATCACCCAGGGCCAGGTGCTTAGGGAGGATCTCAATGTAGTAGGAGCACTTCTTGAGCAGCTGCATGCGGGCATGGTGGCGCTTGAGCAACTGGGGGCTCAGGTCTGTGGTCAGGAACTCACGAAGCACGTTACGGCGCTCCATGTACGTCCTCCAAGCCTCTGGCTCCAGCAGCTGCTGGTCCTCTGCCTCCTCCACCTCTTCTGAGTCCAGGAAGGAATGTGGACTGTCCAGCTTCATTTTGTCCAGGGCCAGGCCTGTCACCTGGAAGTTCATTGTCTGGGAGCTGAGGGTAAGAACTAGGCATCAGCTGTGATGATCAGATTGGCTCTGCCTCCAACCTAGACCTTCTGCCCCTCACTAGCCTCTGCCCCTCACTAGCCTCTGCCCCTTAATGGCCTTGGCTCTCCCCTGAGCCATAGCCTTCTGATCAGAGACCCCTGAAGGGACAGAATAGTAGACTGGGTACTGGGCAAAAGCAGATGATAAATGGGAAATGTCTATCAAGGGGCCAATAGTCTTTTGTGGTGATGAGCAAACAGGGTTTATCAGAGAGAGTAAGCTATAGGGACCAGAGTGGCCTGGGGGAGAGGTTCTGGAATGTTGACTAGCTTTGAGACAGATCTTAAACCTTAGGTTCCTCACCTAACATGGGTCTGTGCCCATGGGTCTGTGGAGAAGCTTAGGGTGATCCTTGGGGCACTGATGAATAATTTCCCACGAATCCCAGTACTCTCCAGAGACCTGGTACACCACAGCACTGCTGCAATGCTTGGAGACAAGGCTAACCAAAGACAAGACTCTACATCATCCTCACATGGGGGGGGGGTGCTTTGTGTGCCCAAGAACAGGGTAGATCCCATCCCACCACCCCACAGATGGGGAGTCTAAGACTATAGCTTAATAGGTTGGTTTTCCTGCATATTCACTTTTGATTTTGAAATAACATCTCACTGTTACCCAGGCTGCCTGCCCTACAACTCCTGTGCTCAGTCTTCTCATCACACCCTTGAGACTCCAGGGTCAGCCCCCATACCTTTTCCCCAAATCTGGTTGTCTGTGGAGAGGCTGGTGTGCCACAAAGCCCAGCAGCCAGAGCTCCCTGGAGAAGGGACCAACATCCTGCTAGCTGTGCTTGGCACCGGGCCAATGGCATCACTTGGAAATCTCAGGTTGTGGAAACTGGCTTTGGATGAGTGAGAAACAGCTAAGAGACTGGATGACTAGCTCAAAGCCGCTCAGGTTGATAGTAAAATGGATCCAAGTTCGCCTCATGTCCCAAAGACCAATTCAAAGTGATTTGTGTGAATCAGGAGGGCTAAAACAGGCATCTGAGACAGCAGAGAGCCCCAAGACCCTGAACCAACACAGTTCGTTGCAGCTAGAAAGCTCAATGGAAGTCTCCATAACTACTTTCCCAGCTAAGCTAGTCTATCACCCCGCCCCCTCCGTGGAGACTGCCCACCCCAGCTTCTGGGCACACCTCCCAAACTCCTCTACCTACCACTCCTCTTCCGGATCACCTCCGTGAGTCCCAGCCCCCCTCTGCAAGTGCCTGGCGGCCCGCTTCCTGTGCGGAGCCCAGCCAGAGCCGCAGGGTTCACTGCCAGATCCGCGCTCCCCCTGCCTCAGGCCTACTTGTTGCCATGGGAACCACTGGCCCTTGTGACGCTGTGCACATCCGGTCCAGGTGTATAAAGAGTTTTTGATTTGAAGGCTAAGTTTTGATACACGGCAGCAGCGACTTATGTCCAGGACCCCACGAACTCGAAAACAACCTCAGCCTCAGCCCGCGTCACTGGCTAGTGGAATTGTTCCGCGGTTTCGTGCCTCGCAGCAGTCCAGGAGCCTGCGGTGGCTAGGCAGACAGCTTGGCTTGCAATGGGGTTCCTTGCAACGCAGGAAACTGGTGTCTTTGAGTGGGGCAGAGCTGGCTGCTGGGACTCAAGAAGCCCGCAGATGCCGGTGGAGTGCAGGGAAGGGCCAACTGCTTGACATTCCAAGCCAAGTGGCGGCCTGTGGATCTCAAGGAAGATGAGAAAGGAATGATATAGCAGCAGATGGCTAGGATCACCTCAGCAGGCAGTCAGCAAAGTGAAGGGGTCTGGCTTTCCCAGGCCTTCAGAAGCTCATGCCCTGTCCCCACTAGTCTGGATAGGCGGGGTCTCCATAGCTCTAAGGATCCTAAAAGGAATTCCCAAGTTGTGAGTCATTCTCACACTCCAAACTGGGCTTTGGACCACTAGATTTAATACCCAGATCCTTCCTTTTTAAGGGCTAGCTTGGGGTTACTTCTAGCAAGGGTCTCAGGGGCTCAGCCACCTGAAAGCTGCTGACTCTTTCCCACTCAGTCAGTCCTTCCAGATTGGGTTTGTCCTGATTGAGTTACTTGGTTGTAACTCAATTGCTACCAACTTGAGTAACAGCCAGGGTCTCAGCCCTCCTGATGGCATCGATGTGCTGGGAAGTAGTTTTCCTATCTGTCGATCTATATTGGCCACAGACCTCAGGGGCCCTGAAGGAGGAAGAGGAGAAGGAGGAGGAAGAGGAGGAGGAGGAGGAGGAGGAGGAAGAGGAGGAGGAGGAGGAGGAGGAGGAGGGAGACATGAGAGGTGCTGGCTCTGTGCTCCTCTAGGCTAGTCATGGTGGCCAGTTTGAGAGGTCTCAGGGACAAGAACTAGATTATTTGGAGAAAGGGATGCCGTCTGAAGGTCCAGGAGAGAAACTGGCCCCTGGGGAATAGGAGAGAGTAAAAAGCAGCAGGAAGAATACCAGCTTCCAGCTCTTCCTCAGGAAGGAGGTGGGTGAGGCTCACTACCCTGTTCTTGGGGGATGGGCTCGCTCTGGGCTTGTGAAAGCTCCTCCCCACTTGATTCCTCTGTCTCCCCCCCCACACACACACACTCCTAATTTTCTATTTTTTAATTTTCTTAGATTTATTTTATTTTGTATATATGAGCATTTTGCCTGTATGCCTGGTGCCCACAGAAGCCTGGTACCCACAGAGGTAGGAAGAGGGCATTGTATTCCCTGGAACTGGAGTTAGGGGATGGTTTTTATTCTTATTTCTTTCTTTTTAATTCTTTATTTTATCTTCATTGGTGTTTTGCTTGCACATATATCTGTGTGAGGATGTCAGAAGCCCTGGAACTAAAATTACAGACAGGCTTGAGTCCCTATGTGGGTTCTGGGAACTGAACTTGGGTCCTGTGGAAGAGAACAGCCTGTGCTCTTAACAGCTGAGCCATCTCTCCAGCCCACAGGTGGTTTTTAAACCACCATGTTGATGGTGGCAACTGAGCCCAGGCGGTCTGCAATAGCAGCAAGTACTCATAAACTCTGAACCATCTCTCCAGCCCCTCAATTTTTTAACTAAAAATTTTATTTTGAGTTGTGCACATGCAGGCATTGTTAAGTTTGTTATAGGGTGTACTATGTAACCCTCACTGGCCTGAAACTCTGTAGACCAGGCTGGCCTCAAATTCAGAGATCTACCTGCCTTGGTCACCCAAATACTAGGATTAAGGACATGTGCCACCATGCTTGGCTTAATGGCAGTTGTAAAGAATGATGGTCCTACAATCCTGTGTATCCTTCATCCATTTTCCCAGATTTAAATTCTTGAGAAATTGAAGTACAAGATTATACTAAGACACAGGGACAGTCTGTGGCCACAGAAACACCTTCTGGAGCCTATCTCCCAGTCACTCCTTAGGTACTCCTTATTGCTGTGATAAAATACCATGACCAAGGGAACTTATAGAAGAGTCTATTGGGACTTACAGTTTCAGAGGGTGAGTCCATGATCATCATGGTGAGGAGCATGGGCAGCAGTGGATCAGTAGCTGAGAGCTTATATTTTTAACTGCAAGTAGGAAGCAGAAAAGCTAATTGGGAATGGTATGGGCTTTTGAAACCTGAAAGTCTTCCCCCAAGTGACACACCTCTTCCAACAAGGTAAACCTAATCTTTTGCAAACAATCCAACCATAGGGGTCCATATCAAATATGTGGGCCTATGGGGGGAGATTCTCATCTAAACCACTACACTTCACTCCCTGGCCACCGTAGGCTTGTGGCCATATCATAATGCAAAATGCATTTAGTCCAGCTTCAAAAGTCCTCAGAGTCTTTTAATAGTCTCAGCAGAGTTTAAAAGTCAATCTCAGGGCTGGAGAGATGGCTCAGTGGTTAAGAACACTGACTGCTCTTCCAGAGATCCTGAGTTTAATTCCCAGTACCCACATGGTGGCTCACAACCATCTGTAATGGGATCTGATGCCCTCTTCTGGTGTGTCTGAAGACAGCTACAGTGTACTCATATATATAAAATAAATCTTTTTAAAAACGTCAGTCTTAAGAGACCTAAGGCAGTCTCTTCATTGTAACCCCCTGTAAAATCAAAACCAAAAGGCAAATTGCATACTTGCAACATACAGTGACAGAGAATGTACATTTCTGTCTGTTATGGTCCCTGAAAAGTGGGTGGGGTTTTTGTTTTTTGTTTTTGTTTTTGTTTTTGTTTTTGAGAACTGGATCCCACAGATTCTCTTCCTGCTCTGATCTTGGTGAGGGACTGAACACTTTCCTTATTTGTAGAAGGTGGAAGCCAACTCCTTCACTTCCAGGCTTCTTTGATGGCAATTCTCAGTGTCCTGGCTCTCAGCCTTTCCTCCAGCTGATAAAAGGTCTGGGGACCAGGACTGGAAACAATGTCATTGGCCAGAGCAAAGCCCTCTGCTCTTGACCATCAGCCTCTCTTCGGGCTCCAGCTGCATATAGAATATGCTGGATCCCTGAGATTTGGACCTGGTGCTTTAGGAACAGGGATCTGCACTCAGTGCCTTGGGTCTGACCTCACCATGGTAGATGCAGAGGGAATCTCCCTATGGCTTCATGGCCAGAAGATAGGAAGCTTAATTTCTTTTTTAAAAAAATTATTAATTAATTAATTAACATCCCCAACGCTGCTCCCACTCCAGTTCTTCCCTCACGGAGTCCCTTCCCCCATCCCCTTTCTCCTTCTCCTCTGAGAAGGTGCCCCCTCCCTCAGGTATCCCTCAACTCTAGCAGATTAGGTGCATCCTCTCCCACTGAGGCCAGACAAGGCAGCCATGAAGACCGAGCTGCCTGTCTGCTACATATATGCCAGGGGTCCTTGTTCCAGCCCATGTATGTTCTTTGGTTGGTGTCTCAGATTCTGAGAGTTTCCAGGGGTCCAGGTTTGTTGTCTCTGTTGGTCTTTCTGTAGGGTTCCCATCTACTTCTGGGTCTTCAATCCTTCCCCCTGTCTAATGTCTGTGGATATCTGAGGAAGCTTAATTTCTTACCAGGGAAGTACATTGTTAACACTGAGGACTTGGGTATGAAAATCTCCATTTATACCTGGCAAGGCAGGTAGAGACAAATTGTCCACAAGGCTGGTGGGTGTGTGAGATTCAGGGCTCCTTCTGTTACTTCTCTAATTTTGTATTTAAAATCACCTTAAGCCAGGCAGTGGTGGCACACGCCTTTAATCCCAGCACTTGGGAGGCAGAGGCAAGCGGATTTCTGAGTTCAAGGCCAGCCTGGTCTACAGAGTGAGTTCCAGGACAGCCAGGGCTACACAGAGAAACCCTGTCTTGAGAAACCGAAAAAAAATAAAATAAAATCACCTTTTGTGCATATCCACTTCCAATAGGTTGTATCTCTGTATATGAACTCTGTACCTTAGGGCTCCTGTCCCTTCCTGGCTGCTCAAGCCAGGGTCTGGGATTCAGCCACCTGGGATGCTGAGAGGACAAAGCCAGTGAGTTCCTAGGTATCTCTGGTACACCAGAACTTACAGATGCCCCAGATGCTTCAGAGAAGCATCTCTAGATGGAGAAGGAGCAGGAATCACACCTGTTTGATAGGTTTGAAGTATAAACAGTACATGAAGGGTCTGTAGCACATACATATGGAAGCTTAGTCATATCCACTCAGGTGCTCAAGGTGCTGTGCTTGAGAAAGAGAAGGCAGCAAATGGGCAGAAAGCCTGCAAGTGAGACCCCTCCTCAGATTAAAACATTCTCTCTCTCTCTCTCTCTCTCTCTCTCTCTCTTTCTTCTTCTTCTTCTTCTTCTTCTTCTTCTTCTTCTTCTTCTTTTTCTTCTTCTTCTTCTTTTTCTTCTTCTTCTTCTTTTTTGAGACAGAGTTTCTCTGTATACCCCTGGCTGTTCTGGAACTCAGCCCTGGCTGGCCTCGAACTCAGAAATCCGCCTGTCTCTGCCTAAAGGCGTGCTCCACTACTGCCCAGCTAAAACATTCTCAAGAACTGAGCTGGCTTGAACCTAGTCTCCCTTACCTGACAGTGAAAATTTGAGTGGCAGAGAGCTTGATTCATTGCACAGAATAAAAATCCAGGACTGAGTAAGATATCTGAGGCGCATCCACTGCCCTTCCCTTGCATGTTGACCCCCAGTTATCTACTCAAGCTGAGGTCTTAGATGTCTGAGTCTCCTCCTCCCTGCAGTGGTATTAAGCATCTCTTGGCTGGGAAATTATACCTCATGATCACCTATGTACCTGGCCCATTCACTGATCCCCTGGGGATTACTACCAGCATCTCTTTACAACAGGGGAATCAGGATAGCAAGGGCTTACTGTGTGTGCTGAGTGTTTGCTCCAGAGGCCACTGCTGAGTTGGCCAGGCTGCACATAGCTACTTGCATCTGGCCCTGAAGGGGGTGAGAAGTGGTGCTGTGTTATGTTAAAGAGCCAACTTTTAAATAGCCAGTGTTTCACAGAAATATGGCCTCTGGTGATGAACTGCTCCCTTTGTCGACCCCTCTCCCAGGGCTGCTGCTGGTTTCACATACCCAGCTAGCAGGGCAAAGCCGGTCCCTGCATCCTGTGTCTGTTGGTGGGAATGAAAAGAGCAGCTTGTTCCAGAAAGCCCTCCCCCTGCACCGCCCTTCCTCTAGCTCCGCCCAACTCTGTCTCAGGGCCGGAGCCTACTAGGACACTAATCTCAAGCCCAGCGGCTTTTAACCCCAGCAGAGATCCAGCTCACCAGACCGCACAGCTGTAGAATATGTAGAATAAGAGGAATAGCCTGTGTGGTCCTGGGACGGAGGTCACTGTCCGCCCCACGCAGTGAAACACCATCCGGGAAACTGACACGTGCTGTGTGCCTGATTAAGGAGCACTCTGTAGTGACCTCCGGGGTTAGGGTTAGGGTCGGTGTCACCTGTCGCTTCCCATCCCGTGCCAAGTAGGAACGTGGGCAGGAAGCCCGGGGTAAGCCTGGCTGTCCCACCAGCCTTTCCGGTTTCTCCCTTGCACCCTGGTGATCCTGGGATCCTGGTGCATGGCTGTAGTGCTCAGCCTTCTCAGCGGCAGCACGGAGGTCCCACAGTACTGACCCAAAGTCGGCTCCATGCGCCTTCGTCCGCAACCAGGGCCCCTAAGCATGGAGCCTTTCCTCCGGAAGCGGCTCACTTTCTTGTCCTTTTTCTGGGATAAGATATGGCCAGCAGGTGAGTCGGAGGAAGACATCCCCAGGATTCAGGGACACGACGACAACCCAGTGCCGGAGCAACCCGCTGCCGTTGAACCTTGTAGCTTCCCAGCTCCACGCGCCCGACTCTTCCGCGCGCTCTACGACTTCACTGCTCGATGTGCAGAAGAACTGAGCGTCAGCCGCGGGGACAGACTCTACGCCCTCAAGGAGGAGGGGGACTACATCTTTGCCCAAAGACTCTCTGGGCCGCCCAGCACCGGACTTGTTCCAGTCACCTACCTTGCCAAGGCTACCCCGGAGACGCCCTCAGACCAACCGTAAGTATCTGGGCTTGGGTGGTAGGGCTGCTAAAAGGCTGCCAAGCTCAGTGAGTAAGTCGAGGTTTTGACAGTAGGAAATGCCTGCTTACAGTCCATGAGGGCTTATTGAGTGCCTGTTGGCACTGGGCTGAGCAGACAGGTGTGTCAGGGCAGTACAATAGGAAGACCTGCTCTGCTGAGGGTGGACCCAGGAGTGAGCAAGTCCAGGGAACGAGTTTCTGGATAGAACAACTACTCATCATAGTCGCTGCAGGACCCTGCCTTCATATGGAGTTTGTTACAGTATACAGTGGGTGGCTGCCGCTTCTCGGGATCCCCAGTATTTCTAGATGCTACAAACCAGGCCGCAGCCAAGAGTTCACATGCCCCTGTTTACTTATTCACATTCACCCAAACTGGGTCTGAGTGTAAGGCAGATAAAGCCCTGCCTTACTTTGCTGAGTGGGTATGGGCTGGGCACTCACTGGCAGCGAGTGGCATACCAGGAGGGTCACACAGCAGGGTTCATGCTAGGCAGAAATAAGCTGAAGAGCTTGTCTATGAAACTGTCCCTGGTCTTACACCCAACTGGTCCTGGTCTGAGTCCTCAGGTCCTAGCATTGCTCAAATTCATCTCTAGCCTCCTGAGGACCCCTCAGCAGTTACAACCTCCCAGGAGGTTTTGTGTGGCCAGTGAGGTAGAGCTGTAGGAAAAGGATCCAGACACAAGCCCCATGCCTGTTTGCTGCCCCCCAGAAGTGAGTAGACTAGGCTGAGTAGCTGTTTTGGTGGAGGGGTCTCTCAGTCACCCAGGTATGGGAGACAGAACTTATGAACAGTCCTGTTCATGGTGCAGGCTCCATGGAAGGTAGGGCTGGGTTCCTGGAAGCAGGGTTGCTAGTGGAGAGCTAATGACTGCTTGACCTGTAGATCAAAGAGCTGACCACACTTATGGTATCATTAGTCCCAGACACCTGGCCCCATCATCTAGGGAAAGACCCCTGAGGCATATCCTCCACAGTTCAGGCTGTCACAAAAGCAAGCCCAGCTGTATCCCATGGTGGCTTGTACCCTGTCATTGCTTCAAGGAAAAGCTGGGACTATGTTGAAGAAACTCCCACTTCTGGTCCCCCCCTCCCCCCAGTTTTGCTATACTGAGGAGGGACCTCACTTCTAGGGACTCTTCACCTGCCAGAAGATCTTCTCAATTCCCTGCCCACCAAATTTGTGGGATCCAACCTCTCAAAAACCAACCAAACAAACAAACAAAAAGCAAAAAGGGGGGCCTCTAGCTTTCAGTAGAGAAGACAGGAAGCCTCGAGGGGCTAGACCTATAGCATCTGAAGTGAGTTTGTAGCCTTCCTAAACCTGTTGCCTAGCCCAGGCTCCATCTGTATCCTTACATTCCCTCATATCCAGTCAGCCTGCCAGTGCTAACTCCCGTTTCTCAGGCCTTGGCCTCTGTCCCCTTACTTGCTCATATCTTTCTGTCTCATCTCTCCAGCCCTAGCCCAGACCCACACGCCAGTTCCTCTGCTGTGTATCTCTAGGAGTGGGGCTGGCCTGTCTGTTTTTTTATGGGTTAACCTGAGTCACACTGAGTATCTCCTACTACCTTGCCTCTATCAGAAGGGACTGAGGGACTCAGCTCACAGGTCTTTTCATGCATTGCTGTGGTCCCCAACCCACTGGTCCCTGAAACCTCTCAGAAGTGGAAAAGCTTGGATGGAAAGTTGAGCAGGTTGTGGAATCTTGTCTGGGCCTTGGGGAACAGAGATGCATACAGTAGGTGGGTCTGGGACTGACTTTTTCTTTCTGAGGTTGCTTCTGCCTCCTGAGAATGAACGGAGTGACCAGGCATGGTGATATATGCCTTTAATCCCAGCACTTGGAGACTGAAGCAGGTGGATCTCTGAGTTTGAGGCCAGCCTTGTCTATGTAGTGGCTAGCCAAGACTACATACTGAAATCCTGTCTCAAAAAAGAAAGAAAGAAAGAAGTGAATGGAGCCATACCTGAGGTACCTGATATGACTTAGTACTCAGGGACTGGCCCACCTAGGCATGGCTCTTCAGAGGGCACAGGGTACTTAGAACATCCCTCCAACTTCTACTATCTGCCTCTGCTAACATCCTGCCCACCCTGGCTTTGTGTCCCTCTTCTGGGGCTCCCAGCTCCCAAGTAGCCAACTTTCAGATGAATCATGCCCAGACATGTGACACCTACGGTCTCTGGCCATACTAGAATTCTATGGGTACTACTGGGGCAGCTTGTTGGACCCACACAGTGATGCAGCAGTTTCAAGTTTAGGGTTTTGGTCTTTGGTGAGGCCTGATATTATAGTAATAGAACCAATGGCCCAGGTGAGTGGACAGTCATACCTGTGTGAAGGGGTTTCCGTTACCTGATGGTGGTGGCCTGGGACCCCAGCTTCAGGCACTGGGCACATTTTCTCCCTGGGAGACAGCAGGGCAGTTGAGGCCTCACACCTTGCCAGGGTCACAAGGCTGGGCCTGAAAGATGACTATTGTGTCCTGGATTTGCAGTTGGTACTTCAGTGGGATCAGCAGGACTCAGGCCCAGCAGCTGCTCTTGTCTCCTGCTAATGCACCAGGGGCCTTCCTCATCCGGCCCAGCGAAAGCAGCATCGGGGGATATTCTCTGTCAGGTACCTGAACAACCCCTCAAGACTTCATTTCCTGGGTGGGGGGCATCTTGCTCAGCTCTCCCAGGCTAGACCTCCTTGACTTTGGGGCAGTTTATTCCACACTGACAGCCTTTCATGTAGACATACTAGTTATCAAGTACTCTCTCCTCCTCCCTTCTCCCTTCCTCTCTCCCTCCTTCCCTCCCCTTCTTCCCTTCATTCTTCCCTTCCTCTCTCCCCCCTCCTTCCTCTCTCCCCTCCTTCCCTCCATTTCTCCCTTCCCTCCCTCCTTTCTTCCTCTTTCTTTCCCCACTCCCTCCATTTGCTACCTAGTAGAGTTAGCATTCCATTCAACATGTACCTATTTAACACTCTTTGTCCCCAGGGCCCCCTGACTGTCCTGGGGCCTGTAGCTTGACCATACCCCCTCTTGCATAGACTATTGTCCAACTCAGTGACCCCATGGTCAATCTGAGCGAAGCCACTTGGAATGCTGGGGCATGGGTGTAGGCAAGGCACTGGTTTCCATCTCTGTCTCCAGTCAGGGCCCAGGCTAAAGTCTGCCACTACAGAATCTGCATGGCACCCGGTGGCAGCCTCTATCTGCAGGAGGGCCGACTCTTCCCCAGCCTGGATGCACTGCTGGCTTACTACAAGACCAACTGGAAGCTGATCCAGAACCCTCTGTTGCAGCCCTGTGTGCCCCAGGTGGACCTGAGACTTTCTCCATATCTGGGGACCACTGGGAATCCTGTCTCAGAGTCTCTTGGCAAGCTTCTGGCCTAGACTTGACCAGGGAATAGCCAGTGCCTAATGGTTTCTTTATTCTGATGGAGTTGGCCCCTTTCACCAGTTTTATCTACTCTGAGGTTACTGGAAAGTTGGGGATCTCCAAGGGTTATAGTGTGCACCCAATTCTGCAGAGCATCAGGAGGAGTCAAGGCCAGTATGGGGAAGGCACCCACAGTTGCTCCAAGCCCTGAGGGCAGAAGCTGACAGTAGAGATACTATTTCCCCCAGTATCTGGTATTACTGGGTCCAGGGCAGCAATCTGGTTTCTCTGGTTCTGTAATGACAGCCCAGCCAGGGTTGTAATGAGTGTTTGTGAACGGATGTCCGGCTCTGGTAAAGGGCCACTTAAGTTCCCAAAGCAATTAGCTTCCTAGCTCTGAGCTTGGCCTCCTGGAGATCCACACTGGTCTCCCCTTTGTCCTAACCTGGGCCTGGAGTAGGGGTGCACTGTGTTGGGAGAGGCCAAGACCTGATGTTGGGGGGCTGGGGCTTTTCCTGAGTCTCACAGGGAGGCTAGGTTCAAATAGTAGCTCTGTCTTCCTGCTTACTCTGCTAGGGGAATCTAAAGCAGCATACTGAATGTCCCTTCCCACAGATGCCCTTGGCTCAAGACGAGTGGGAACGGCCACGTACAGAATTTGTCCTTCGGAGAAAGCTGGGTGAAGGCTTCTTCGGGGAGGTGTGGGAAGGCCTTTGGCTGGGCTCTATACCTGTGGCAGTGAAGGTTATCAAATCAGGTGAGGCCCTGTAGCGTTGCCCTCTGACCCTGCAGCCTGAGGCAGTGGTGGCCACGCACAGTCCTGGAGCAGCATCTTTCTCACAGCTGACATGAAGCTGGCAGACCTCACCAAGGAGATTGAGGCACTAAAGAGCTTGCGGCATGAGCGGCTGATCCGACTGCACGCTATATGCTCCCTGGGTGAACCCGTGTACATCGTTACTGAACTCATGGGCAAGGGCAACTTGCAGGTCTACCTGGGCAGTGAGTAACCTCTACATGGGCAGTGAATACTCCCCCTACCCCCACCTTGTAGCAGCCACATCTGCCAACCCTTACGATAGCATTCATGCCCTAGGTCCACGAAGAAGAATCCTTAGGCCTTTGTAAGAGACACATGTGGCCCAGGTTGCAGACACCGGGTCCTAATGAGGCCAAGGGTCTGGTCCAGGCCTAGATTTGACTAAAGGCTGTGTAGTCAAATCCTGGTATTTCTGAGGCTAGAGCTGCTGTACAGGCAGTAGAGGTTCCCTTTGTGTCACTGACCTCTGATATGTTGCCTTGGACCCAGTCCAAGTAGTATCTCCGTTGGCGGGTACAGGCAGGTACCAAGAAGCAGCGTTTGCTTGAGGCCTTGTGGTGACTTCCCTTTCCATGTTATTCATTGTCTACTGGGCCTTAGTAGGTGCTGCCCTCCCTCTCTCAGAGACAGGGAAACCGAGGCACAGAGGAAGCATGTGTGTGCACATACACTTGCCTTACCAGTCATCATCCTGTTTCCTTATGAGGATTGCCACCCAGCCCTGACCCCTGAGCCCCTCTCTCTGCAGGCCCTGAGGGAAAGGCCCTGAGCCTGCCTCATCTACTGGGATTTGCCTGCCAGGTAGCTGAGGGCATGAGCTACCTGGAGGAGCGGCGTGTTGTCCACCGGGACTTGGCTGCCAGGAACGTGCTGGTGGGCGATGACCTCACCTGCAAGGTAGCTGATTTTGGCCTTGCCAGGCTGCTCAAGGTCAGTGGGGCTCTGGGCTCCTAACCCCTGCAGAGGGGAAAACACTACTCTGAATTCCCAACCATTACACCTCATCTCCAGGACGATGTCTACTCCCCAAGCAGTGGCTCCAAGATCCCTGTCAAGTGGACGGCACCCGAGGCTGCTAATTACCGTGTCTTTTCCCAAAAGTCAGATGTCTGGTCCTTTGGCATCCTGCTGTATGAGGTCTTTACTTATGGCCAGTGTCCCTATGAAGGTAAGCCATCTGAGAAGAGATCATGACTCATCAGGGAAAGTTCAGTCTGAGGGAGATAACCTGGGATCCAGTCTGAGGGAGGAGATGTACCATGCCTTGGGAGTCACTGACCCCCAGAGGTACCAGGATAGGGGCTGGAGTACCAGCACAGACTGGTCATGCAGAGGCTAGGGGTGGAGTAGTCTCTCTGATGGTACCTAGGCAAAATCAAGGCAGCTGCTGTCTGGTCCTCTTGCTGGCCCCTTATCAGGAATGACCAACCATGAGACACTACAGCAGATCAGTCGAGGATACCGGCTGCCTCGCCCAGCTGTCTGCCCAGCAGATGTCTACGTGCTCATGGTAGAGTGTTGGAAGGGCAGCCCCGAGGAGCGTCCCACCTTTGCCACGCTGAGGGAGAAGCTGAATGCCATAAACAGACGCCTCCATCTGGGCCTCACGTGACCAAGTCTCCAGACCCTCAGGCAGTAGCTAGGGCTGCTGCTTCCTGAAGGGTGTCTCCCAAGGAAACATTTGTTACCAATGCCCACAGGAGATGCTGCCCACCTGAGAATGACAGCAGCCTCTGGGCTCTAACTCTGGGGCTCCTTCACTGACACTGGCTGGTACTTACACGTGTACACCAGATGATGGTTGCAGACTGAGCCTGGTCATGAGCACTCACTCAGATATAAAGGCTGATGTCCTCCTCTTGGCACAGTCTCCAAAGTGTTGATAAAGTATAGAAAAGGAGCCATAAGGATGTGCTGGACAGACGAGAGCCAGCTTGGCAGTTTCCTCCTTGCTCTCACCCGGCTCCCTTCTAGGATGAAGAATGAAAAAGCCCACTTTCCCCAGGTCTTACTGTGAATTGGGTTAAGTAGCCAACACTAAGGCTGGCTGTGTGCCAGCACATGCTATATACTCTTAGGAGACAGCAGCATCACCTGCCCCTACCCAGTGCCCCACAAGTTCTAGTAAACTGTAGGAACACAAAGTCAACTTCAATAAACATGTTCCGGTGGTTTTACATTCCAGTTCCCAGAATGGAATGCTGGAGGCTCTCAAACATGGGAAGGAGAGTTAAATAACACCCCGGAGCCAGAGCTGCATTACAGTGTGGACACCGTGACATTAATGGTGGACACTGCTAGAGCTAAGTCAGCAGCCCTTTCCATCTCCCTGGCCTGGGATTGAAGTCAGAAGGCTCTTCAGCTTCAGGAAGGGCAGCCTGGCTGTTTGGTGGTCGGCACACTTTTCCAGATGCAAAGGAATGGTGTTTTCAGAGTGTTTCTTTGGATGATGGGCAGTGGTTAAGAGGCAGAATTTTCTGATTGGTGAGATTAGGCAGCTATAAGTAGAATGTTGACAACTACATAAACTGATCTCTGGGGCAAAGCCCCCATGGGCCACTTTTTTGAGGATAATACCTTGAGAAGTTGGGCCCTGGATCATTCAACACTTCAGGGCACTTAGGGAGAGCATACTTAGGGGGGGGGGGGGGGGGGCTTTGCTCAGTGACCCAAGTCCATTCCACTCTCTTAGCAGTTGTACCCAGAAGGCTGTGGGGCAGAGAGACTGATAGTCCCTAGAGGAGATGGAATTTGGGGCCACACTGCACTCACCCAAGCCAATTTGCTCATGATCACTGACCACATTTGTACATTGGCTAAGAAGGATCTGGGAACTGAACCCCATGTGTAAAGTGACCCTTAGCTAGAATAAAGATTTTGGGGGTTAGACAGTTATGAGCTTTCTCACGGAAAGGCAGGTTTGAAATAGGATGGCCCTAGGAGCTTTGGAGACCAGACTGACATAGTGGCTGACATAGGCAGAGAGGCAGTGGAACTGGGCTGAGGCATGGCCCTGTCTCTGCCTTAGCCTACAGATCTGATTCAGGAAGGTTGAGGGGAATACTCTGCCACTGGCAGTTGGTTGCTTATGGGGGTCCCTGCTTTGCCAGCACACAGAGCAGAAGTATGGTCCCAAGGGCTTGCAGGGCATAAGATGATAGTATTATGATGTTAAGGGGCTACCAGGAGGGCTCTAGGGTTAAGATGGCATAGCCTGGGGAGGATGGTGCCGGGATTGTAGTCAAGCCATGGGAGCTGGTTTGACTGGATCCTGGCACATTCCTGGGTATCTAGTCAGCCAAAGATGAGCAGGTTTGGCCCTCCCGGGAGAGGCCAGGGACTTTTGGGCTACCTGATGTATCATTGATAGAGCTGCCCACGGGTCTCATTTAGGGACCTGTGGCTGTCCGAGACATAGCTTGAGCTCAAAGGCTCAAGACTTGAGGACCCTTAGGCAAACTGGGGAGGCAACTGTGGAGTTCTTGAGGCTGACCTCTGTCAGTAGCAATCCTCCTTCTTCTCCTCTTCCTCTATTGATTGGCCCTTCCTTATAACTTGCTGGGAACCGAACTAGGCTGGATAGGTGTGAAGCTACTAAGTAATGCATATTGCTATTCTTAATCCTCATAGGAAGCAGGTGAGTAGTGCTTTGTCTCTTCCATGAAAGAAAACCCGAGACCTGGCACAATTTTCACTGGTAGGACATTTGTTGAGCATGTGGGCCAGGATTTGATCTTCAGCATGAAGCACCACCACCAACAACAACCATGGCACTCCCCCACCTAAAAAAAAAAAAAAAAAAAAAAAAAAAAGAAAGAAAGAAAGAAAGAAAGAAAAAAAATTCAATCAATTAATTTAATAAGGTGTTATTTTCCAGGTCACTCGCCCTTAGAGACTTTTCAGTTTCCTTTCCACCCCTCTTCGTGTCTTTTCTCCAGGGTGTGTAGGAGCACCCCATAGTGAACACGACAGGATCAGCCAGAGTGAGAAAGGTAGTCAGGGCCACTCTGGAGACAGGGATTCTTTGGAGTTCTCAAGGTTCAATGGGAGGAGGAGGGACAGACTGGGGCAGTCATAGGTGGGGTTACTAGGGATTGGGGTAGCATCGGAGGTGAACTAAAAGAGAGCCTGGGGACCACAGAGAGGAGGGAAACCTGGGAAGAGGGTGGTGGGGCTGCAGAGGCCCCGGTGGGGTGGGCCCTTCAGAAGTCATTACTCACCTTTTGTGGCTGCCCCTTTTGTGTCCTTATCTGCAAGACAGGGTAATGCTTGCTTCTTGATCTTCGGTCTGTGGACTACAGACATATCTTGAAGATATCAGGAAGCACTCTAGCTCCGCCCACAGCCCACACAGATGTTCATGCTTTCATATCCTTTGTCTCCTCTTGGCTTGCCAGCAGTCATGTTGTGGTCTAGCATGCTGTCCTGGGTAGCTTTTCCAGGATAGATGGGTATCTGAGTGTCCTCAGCTCAAGGAACATGAGTTGTGGCAGAAGCTCAGGCTGGAGTATGTCCTTTGAGTTCACAGGTCTCATGAAACCCTTCTCCCTCCCCCCAAACCCTCCAGTTTCTTCCTTGTCTCCAACTCAAGCCCTGCCTGATTTCCTTGATGCCATCCCTAGATCTAGTCCTGTCAGAGTCTAGAGGGTAGACACCTGCTCAGGGAGGCGGCTGTCCTGAATGCCAAGTCTTTCACAACTCTCAGTATTTGTTAATGTGTGTTCAGAAGGGAGGCTTTCTCCTTGGCAGGAGGGACCAGCCAGTGTAAGGGAGTTTGTTTTTGTTTGCTTGCTTTTGTTTTTGTTTTTGTTTTGTTTTGTTTTTAATGTAGAAAAAGCATTGTTTTGCTCCCTACTCTGTTCTAGCAACCTGCACGCCATCCTTGAAATCTCCCGACCCCTGCCTCTCCCTATCCTTTAGCTCCAAGACTCACACCTCAAGGGTATAAGGCTTCAGCTGATACCTGTGTGCTACCCGTCTAATGGGGAACACACAGGTCTAGGTCTTGTCAAGGGGTTGTTTAGCTGGCAGGTTTTCACTGAATATGAGCACACAACATGGTTTTATCCTGTGGACCAAAGAATATACTGGGGCTAGAAAGTCCTTCGGGTGGAGCTAGGATAATCCATCTCCAATCAGTGCTGGGTGTGGCTGCTCTCCTGCCCATCATGACGACGTAGGTGTGACTGGCTTTCTGGGAAAAGTTCCTCCTACCCCTCCCAGCCATAAATGTCCACAAGCAGGCCACAGTTGGCTCTGCCACTAAGCCTGCCATGGTGTCTTGGGACAAGGCTCACCTGGGTCCTAAATACGTGGGCCTCTGGGACTTCAAGGCACGAACAGATGAGGAGCTGAGCTTTCAAGCAGGAGACCTCCTCCATGTTACCAGGAAGGAGGAACTGTGGTGGTGGGCCACGCTGCTGGATGCAGAAGGCAAGGCCTTGGCTGAGGGCTTCGTGCCCCACAACTACCTGGCTGAGAAGGAAACTGTGGAGTCTGAACCGTGAGTGGCCGTGGGGAGGTGGCACAGGGGAGGGTGGGTGGGCACTGGGCTGGACTGAGGAGGCTAGAGCGTGTAAGATCCTAGCTTGACATTCAGATGGTCATACTCTGACTCTTAACATCCTGGTGCATAAGGTTGCTGATGGGGCTATGCCCCTGAGTGATACTCTGGGATGAGGCCTCTACTTTGGATCCATCCTTGACTACTTCCCAGCCATAAGCACTGGACCCAGATGGGTCCAGAAGGGTCCAGTGTGGATTTTTAGGATGCTGGCTGTGAGGGAATTCAAGAGCTGTTGGGGGTGTGAAGTCTGCTCACTTTCCAAACAGCCAAAACCAGATGTGCAACCTAGTCAACTGGGGAGAGAGAAGGCTGCTGGGGCACACCTATCTATATCACCTGGCAGGGGTATATGGTGCAAACACAGTGGTAAGTGTTTACATGTTCTCTGAAGCACCCTAGTCCACTGTTCTTGGTCTCCCACATACCTGAGCCTTTGAAGGTTTTGAGGAATCACAGTAGTGACTGGTATGGGCATGTTCACAGCCACCCAAGGACCCAAGCTATGTAAGTTGCTCTGGGCTAAGACTAGGAAACCAACACCAGGGGTTTCTTACTGTTTTACTCCTGAGACCCTCCAATGACTCGATCTCACAATGAGCACCTATTGTGCTCAGTGGAAGATTGTGAGCACACAAACAAGAAATGAGAGTATCAAATGGTACCTAGGACAGTTCCAGAGACAGGGTCTCATGACAGGATTGAGGTAGGCATGGGTGGTGTGCATAAAAGAGTGAGGAGAACCAGGTAGTGGCACATGCCTTTAACACTCGAGAGGTAGAGGCAGGTGTATCACTAAATTCCAGGACAGCCTGGCTTAGAGAGAGAGAGAGAGACAGACAGACAGACAGACACAGAGACAGAGACAGACACAGAGACAGACAGAGAGATAGAGACAGAGAGACAGAGAGGGACAGAGAGAGACAGAGAGAGAGAAACAGAGACAGAGAGGCAGAGACCACGTGGACAACATAGCAAGGGCAAAGGCCCTGAGGTCCAGAGAATCTAGCACAGATGAACATATCAGAGGAGGAGCAAATCAGAGGAGGCAGAGTGGTTAGAGGGAGAGTGGGACAGATTCTGTAGCTTTGCAGGACCTGAGGAGGTGGACTTTAAGGGCTTGAGCTGGATGTTAGGCTCTTATGTGGAGCCCATGGTCCGACAGCTCTTGAGGGAGTTGGAGACTCCATGAGCAGAGATGACCCATGGAATTTCAAGGACTTTCACCTGCAGTTCAGTTGAGGTATTTCCATCCCTTGTGTTGGAAGCCAGTATGTATACATACTTTTGAATGGGAGACTATGTGCATGTATGCCACCATGTCTGTGCACATACATAAGGGTGTGCTTATCAGTATGTATGCAAGCTTGGGCAGGTATGCAAATATGAGTGTAGGGATGGGTATGCATGCAGGTGTGCATTATGAGGACATGCGTCGGTACGTTTTGAGTGCACACTTGTGTATGGAAAATATGATCATGCGTGCATTTGTATCTCGTTGCATGTGTGCACACAATGCACATGTGCAAATGGCTCTGTGGATATTTGAATGTGGATATGAAAGAAGCAGTGCTGGGGAGCTGCTGCTGAGACTTTTCTCCCACTTACTTCTGGGCCAAGGCTGGTGCCTACAGCTTAGGGCCTACAACTTGTTAAGAGACATTCATAACATAGAATTGCATACTTTTTTTTTTGAGGAGGGTGTCTGATCCCCAGGTGGTTATCATCCAGAACAGGATGGCAGGCAGTGTTTGCTCATCCCACTTCTTTTTTCTTTCTTTTTTTTTTTTTTTTGATTTTTCGAGACAGGGTTTCTCTATAGCCCTGGCTGTCCTGGAACTCACTCTGTAGACCAGGCTGGCCTCGAACTCAGAGATCCACCTGCCTCTGCCTCCCAAGTGCTGGGATTAAAGGCGTGCGCCACCACTGCCCGGTGCCCACTTCTGATCCTCTAGGATCTTTCCTGGTGTCCAGACACAGCCATTTAGGACTTTCAGGATCCATGATGGGCAGAGAGGCCTCTGCAGAATTGGAAGCAGCACAAGAGACAGTTTAGTTTGAGTTGGGAGTGTGAGACAGGAACCAGGAGGTATCTAGGACTCCGGGTAGGCAAGGCAAGGGTTGGGTCATTGAGAGACATGGTGGATATGGAGCTGGGGTAGGGATCAGCTAGACTGAAACTGAGCCTCTCCCCTGCAGGTGGTTCTTTGGTTGCATCTCCCGCTCAGAGGCCATGCACAGGCTGCAGGCTGAGGACAACTCGAAGGGTGCCTTCCTGATCAGAGTCAGCCAGAAGCCAGGAGCTGACTATGTCCTCTCTGGTACTGCTTCCCAGATCTCCCCTTGCCTATGCTAGCTCTGAGGCTTTTCCTCTGATTGTGAAGTCTTGGATATCTTCCTCTTCCGTTGGAAGCCTCAGCCTTTGAGGCAGAAAACCAGGCACTCCTCTTCAGGATGGGTGGTTTTCCTTGGCTTTCTGGCATGGCCTATGTGTCATGCAAGCCAAGATTCCCCAGGGGTTCCACTGTGCTTCTGGCCTAATAACCTAGGAGTGCCAGAAACAGAATAGCCATGGCTTATGACAGGAGTGCCAGGCAATGTCCAGGTTGGGAGCAGGGGCAGGCAAAGTAGGGGACATACAGGACAGGATGACTGCTTATGTCTCCTTCTGCTGGCCACCCACCCCAGTGCGGGATGCCCAGGCTGTGCGACATTACAGGATCTGGAAGAACAATGCGGGCCGGCTGCACCTGAATGAGGTGGTATCCTTTTCCAGCCTGTCTGAGCTTGTGGACTACCACAAGACCCAAAGCCTCTCCCATGGCCTACAGCTGTCCATGCCCTGCTGGAAGGTAGGCCACTGGCTCCTCTGTGACATAGTTGTCCAGGGTCAGACAGGTAGAGTACAATATGGGGGAGGAGGTGGGGGCTCAAGACATGGCATTCTCCTCAGCTATTGCTCTTACTACACTGGTTCACCAGAGCTCAGATGTGTTCCTGCTAAATACCAATCCCTGACCTTGGTGGATGAAGACAGTGGGAATTTTATGCAGGATATCAAGAGACTACTATGCTGGATCTGGCTCCAAATTTAAAAATAAATAAGGCTCCTCATGAGGGGTTGGGGCAAGTCCTTCCTGAAGACAAACTGGGCAACCCAATCCCCATTCCTACCCCCACTATTGCCCTTTCTGTCTCTCCAGCACAAAACTGAGCCCTTGCCCCACTGGGATGACTGGGAGAGGCCGAGGGAAGAGTTCACACTCTGTAAGAAGCTGGGAGCTGGTTACTTTGGGGAGGTCTTCGAAGCGCTCTGGAAAGGTCAGATCCGTGTGGCTGTGAAGGTGATCTCTAGAGGTGAGCAGGCCCAACTCAACTTGGTTGCATGCTACTTGCCTACTAGTTCTTCCAGAAGGCACTTCCAGTCTCCCCCCCACTGAGGGTATCCCAACATACTTACTAGGCACCTACAGCATCATGGTGGGAGTCATTTCGTTCAATTGTACCTGGTTTTGTTGTTGTTGTTGTTGTTTAAACAAGTTACTGGAAATGTGAGTTTCTCCTAAAAATCCCAACTTCACCCTCAGGTTTATGCCTGAAACCTCAAGAATCAGGTCAGCCAGGGATTTGAAAACATCCAGCTAGGAAATGTTGACTTTGGCAATTGTGACCTGTGGGGCAGTGATCTGTGACAGCACCCAGTTGAGCACAGGTCTACAGAGTGAGTTCCAGTTCAGCCAGGGCTACACAGAGAAACCCTGTCTCGAAAAAACCAAAAAAACACCAAAAACAACAACAACCAAAAAAACCTCTGAGAGACCCAGGGGAATCCACAAGGGACTAGAAATGTTATGCCAACGCTCCCAGGAGGCTTTTGGCTCCGGTCATGGTCACATACCACCCCTCCTCACTAGAGGCGTGGCCACGCCCCAGATAGAGGCGTGGCCACACAGCCCCAAGCCCTACCCATGTTAATGAGACACCTAGAGGCTTAGCCACGCCCCTTCCCAGTTACTATATCTGCCTCGCCTCTCCTACGGCGGGGTGGGGGTGGGGGGTGGAGGTGGGGGTGGGGTGTTGTGCAATTCCATCCACACTACTCTCCACACGATGAAAATAAACGTCTTAAAATTATGGACTGTCTCTTTATCTGGATCCGCCATGGAAAACGAGGGATCCAGTGCTCCATTAAGGAGCCCGTCTAATCTCTCGAAGAGGGCTTCCCAGCACTCCCAGATGGTAACCACTCACTCAAGCTTAAGCAGTTAGCCCAGCGCCCCAAGCTGCCGAGACCTGGTCCAGGTGGGAACCCCAGCTGAGCTCCGCTAGCCTGTCTGCAGCACCCTGCAGGGACTGCGGTGTCCCGGGCTAGAGAACCCACCACGGAGACGGCTGCACTAATTCCCTGGGAATGGCCCCCTCCCCCACCCACGGGCAGGGCCTGCAAAGGCTTCCCACAGCCCCCACCTGCCTGTCGGACTGTGTGGGAAGATGCTCAGTCACTTCCCAAGTGACTTCTGTCCCACCCAGAGCCGCAGCGCCTGGGACAGAAACATGGGGCTTCTTTCCAGCGCCAGGTTTGTTCCCATAGTGACCAAGTAAGGCATAGGAGGGCAAATAGACACATCAGTCTTGGGGCACTGAGGCCTTGGTGGTGGAGGCTTTAGTGTCGGAGACCAGTCTTTGTCTTCCTAGGCTGACCATATTTCCTGACTTGCTTCAGGAGGTCTGGGCCTCCTGCTTGGGGTACAAGTCAAGGGCTGTATTCACTAAGGTTGGTGTCTCTCAGACAATCTCCTGCACCAGCACACCTTCCAGGCTGAGATTCAGGCCATGAAGAAACTGCGGCACAAACACATCCTGTCGCTGTACGCTGTGGCAACTGCAGGGGATCCGGTGTACATCATCACGGAGCTCATGCCCAAGGGGAACCTGCTGCAGCTACTGCGGGGTAAGGGAAAAACTCCATTCTCTTTTCCTGGGGTGAAAGTGTTGGAGGCAGCAGGAGACACACACAAAGGAGCCAACAGATATGCAGCCCCTACCCGTCCTTGCCTGACCTACAGAAAACAGTCAGGAGCTCCCAGATAAGCTTGTTGTTTTGTTGTTCAAGAAACTTAAATGTCCTTTAATCCCAGCACTCAGGAGGTAGAGGCAGGCAGATTTCTGAGTTCAAGGCCAGCCTGGTCTACAGAGT
>JADRCH010000172.1:690422-724276 GCA_019843965.1 Rhynchomys soricoides
AAAAAAAAAAAAAAAAAAAAAAAAAAAAAAAAAAAAAAAGAAGAAGCTTAAATGTTAAAGTAGTGGTTGGGGGTGGGGGGACGACTGGAGAGATGACTTAACAGTTAAAGGCACTTATTGTTCTTGCTCAGGACCAGGGTTTAGTTCCCAACACCCACATGGTGGCTCACAAACATCCATAACTCCAATTCAAGTGGATCTGATGACCTCTTCTGACCTCCTCAGGCACCAGGCATACATGTGGTACACAGACATACATGCAGGCAAAATACTCAGACACATAATTTTTTTATTAATCATTTTATTCGTTTACATTTCGAATGATATCCCCTTCCAGGTTTCTCCTCCGCAACCCCCCCTCATCCCATGTCCCATCCCCTGACATAAAATATTTTTAAAAACTAAAGATGGAAGCCAAGCATAATGCATATGTATTTAATCCCAGCACTTGGAGGCACAGACAGGCTGCTCTCTGAGTTTGAGGCCAGCCTGGTCTACAGAGCAAGCTCCAGAACAGCCAGGACTACACAGAGAAACCCTGTCTTGAACCCTTCTCCCCTCTCCCCAAAACCCCAAAAATTAAAGATATAAAACAATCAAGGAAAGACATGCACACATGTATACATGTATACATGTGCACATACCCTCAGTAACGAGTACATGCGTTATATCATCACACTCACACTATATGCATGTGCACACACCTGTAACAAGTACATGCATTACATCACACACACTACATCACCTCATACACACAAATCTTTTTTAACAATGGCTAGGGAGACAGCTCAGTGGGTAAAGTGCTTGCTATGCAGGCATGAGGATCTGAGTTCAAATCCCCAGAACTAATGTAAAGGCAAGCATAGGAGCAGGCATCTGTTACCCTTAGGCTTCTACAGTGAGATGGGGGGCAATGGGAGAATTCTTGTTATATTTGCCTCAGTAGCAAACCACAAAACTGTCCTCGAGCATGTCACTGGTGAAGACAGTTGTCTTCTGACCTTCACACAATACACATTATACATTATAACAAAGGAAAAAAAGTAAATGATTTATTAAGTACAAGAAAAAAAAATCTACCAATTGGGGATCATAAAATTTGAAAAAGTACAGAAAAGAACTCTCCCTCACACATTAATTGTGGGAACTAACCCACAGTAAACTGAGGCTTATGTAGCTTGCTAGTGACTTGCCTCAGCCCACCAGCTTCTCTCTCTTCTCGAGATCTGCTGTCCAGTCACACTTATACACACTTATACCCAAACATATGTAAAACACTGACACACACACAAATACATTCACACATGGCACAGACACACCTGCACACACATAGACACAACTCATCTCACCCACCAGAGGATACCGTGTTTTCTTCAACATAAAGCCAGACCATCTCCACCGGTTGAGGTGCTGTGTAAAGATGCCACCCAACTTCATCCAGGAGAGAGAGGGAATGTGATAGCATAGGGGAAATTAACAGGCCTGGGTGTTATAGATATTAACATATTACCAGCATTTGGAAGAGTAAAGTTATGTAGTCTACATGTTTCACACAGTGAGCTTGATCTCAAGCAGTTTCTGCAGGAAGAAGTCTTCAGAGATGAAACTCATGCCCCTTGTAGGTGTAGCACTTGCATTATCGGTAGTGTTCAGTGGCTACATACCAAGAATATCTTGCAACAGTGCTTTTGCCCTTAGATTGCTTTATGATCCCCAGAAAGGGTGTCAGACAGAGAGTATATGTGTGCTCTTTGTCTCGAGGTACATAATTGCAGAAGCTCTAGGCCTTTCCACTTTGCAATTAAGCCAGACCAGCTGCTCTTTGCTGTAGCCTTGGTAGCCACAGCAAATGAGGACTGGTCTCTGGCCAGCTGACTCTGGCCTTTGATCACCCTACAGACTCTGATGAGAAAGTCCTGCCTATTTTGGAGCTGGTGGACTTTGCATCACAGGTTGCTGAGGGCATGTGCTACCTGGAATCTCAGAATTACATCCACCGTGACCTGGCTGCAAGGAATGTTCTTGTTACAGAGAATAATCTCTGCAAAGTGGGGGACTTTGGGCTGGCCAGGCTTGTCAAGGTAGGCCCCTCAGAGGTAGAAGACAGAAGCAGGATATGGGGCTTTATCTCCCAAGCCTTGAGCTGAACCTAGCCATAAACAAGATGGGTTCTTGATAGGGCGGTGTTAACAGGCAAGCAAGATGGCTTTATCTAAACAGTCACAGCCTTGTTCATGCCCTATTGGTCTAACTTTGAGTACCTAGCCAGACATAGCCACGTACCTTGAGGTTTTCCTGTCTTCGTGCATTGCAACTCTGCTCTTGTATTTCCCTGACCCAGAATCCCAGCGAATTGGCACTTTTACTGGTACGGTGATACACAGAGCCTAGCCATGATTCTGGCAGCATTGGTGACAGCTACCTATGGTAGCACTAGGGTGGTATCGGTGGATCAAACAGTAATAGGCAATGTGGTTGTCCCTGCACACCAGGACCTTGGAGTCCATGCTTGTCAGTGCTACACAGGAAGGGTACAAGTGGCAGCTCCCTCTAGTGTCAGGTCCTACCATAAGACATCTTACCACAGGAGGACATCTACCTTTCCCATGAGCACAACATCCCCTACAAATGGACAGCACCTGAGGCACTTTCCCGAGGGCATTACTCCACCAAATCTGACGTCTGGTCTTTTGGGGTGCTCCTTCATGAAATTTTCAGCAGAGGGCAGATGCCCTACCCAGGTATTGCCCCAAGAATGTCTCCAGGGGTGGACAAGCAGTGAGGTGGAGTCAGGGCAGGTATTGAATGGGTGACAGGGATGACAGGAGGTGCTTCCCAGGGGCTCAACCAGATCTCACCCCTGTTTGATTCTTTGAGCATACGGGAGCATGCTTCTGGGATCATTTCCTGGAGACACCGTCCACAGGGAAGGTAACATCCACGGACAGTGTGCTACAACATGTCCAAAGCATGATGGTGGTCATTCTAGCAGGAGTCAGCATCCAGGGAGGAGCTAAAGGGAGCTGGGTTTGGCTTCTAGGGATCAGAGGGTGGACATCAGTCTCCTAGCTCTCATTTTTCTTCTCTCACGGACCACAGGCATGTCCAATCATGAAACCTTCCTGAAGGTGGATGCCGGCTACCGCATGCCCTGCCCTCTGGAGTGCCCACCCAACATACACAAGCTAATGCTTGGCTGTTGGAGCAGAGACCCCAAGCAGAGACCTTGCTTCAAAGATCTGTGTGAGAAACTCTCAGGTATCACCAGGTATGAGAACCTTTTCTGAGCTCCTTGGACGTGGCCAGGACCTGCAGAAGAGGGCCTTGTGATTATCCTGGATGTCTACTGAAGGCATGCACCATCCTTCAGTTTACTGAGATGAAGGGATAGGAAACATATCAAAGATATCTCAGATGCTTCGTGTTGTCAAGGAAAGAGTAAAGAGGCAGCTATGTTCCTTTCCCGTTTATCCAGTTCCAGGAGGCAGTACACTGCCTGGATAAAATCCAGGAAGTCACTCTCCGGCTTCTTCCTCCCTTCTCCTGTGAAGACTCCATGTGACAAAGAAGCCAAGAAGAGTCTAGGCAACAGGCCTTGTGGAGTTCTTGCCATGTCACTTTTGGAGCTTGACTGATTCTGCACGATTTTTATGCCACATAAAACTCAGAACAAGTTTGCATGAATTTCTCTTTATAACCTTGGCTTTGCTGGAGGAGTCTCACCTAGGAAGCTCAAGACAGAGATGAAGTGATATCAAATTTCTGCCCCACAGTTTCTGGTGTCCAGTTCGGGTTGCTTGAGATACCCAATCACCTGGAGGCGGCAGAAGCAGAGGGAAGATGATGGAGCCAGTAAGAGCCAGAAGTTTTGTTTGCTTTTTCCAAGACAGGGTTTGTCTATGTAGCTCTGGCTGTTCTGGAACTCATTCTCTATACCAGGCTGACCTTGAACTCACAGAGATCTGCCAGCCTCTGTTTCCCAAGTGCCGAGATTAAAGGCACAGAGTGAGTTCCAGGACAGCCAGGAGCCAGGGCTACACAGAGAAACCCTGTCTGGAAAAACCAAAAAAAGAAAAAAAAAAAGGAAAGAAAGTTGTTAAAGTAAAAACCAGGAATGTTTCCAGACCTGTCAACCTGAATACAGTATAGGTTGACCTGTTGTCCTCAACCTTCCTAACGCTACGACCCTTTAATACAGTTCCTCATGTTGTGGTGACCCCCAACTGTAAAATTATTTTTGTTGCTACTTCATAACTGTAATTTTGCTACTGTTATGAATTGTGAATATTTTTGGAGATAGGATCCCCTTTTGTCAAAGGGGTTACAACCCACAGGTTGAGAACCACTGAGCTAGACTTTTTTTTTTAAACCAGGGTTTAAACAAGTTTAAATCTACTGTGTATTTAAAATGCTAAAAGGAGATATGAAACTCAAGGGCAGAATACAGAGGAAGGAGAGAAGGGGATGGTCTTTGCTTCTGTGGTATGGGTGACATTTGCCTGACTTGTTAACAAGAGCAATTTAGGTGCTGATACATTGTAATATTTTGTAACTGCTGTGTGGACGGGAATGTAAGTGTAGTGAAAGTTAAATAAACTTTTCAACAATAATTCTATCTTATAAAAGGCATCTTACAACCTTAAGTTTGTTTAGGCTTGGGAAATGTAGTTAATAATTCAGCTTTGGAGTCATTCCTAAGGAAACACACTTAGGCTGATCTGCTTATGGCCTTCTGTTTTTACACAGGATGTAGGTAGCTGTGCTTGGGTCTGTAGCATGCAGAGCTGTGAAACGGAGGGCATCCTGCTATAGTGCCTGCAAAGGTTTTCTTCAGTGGCATGCTGGCTGCCATAGCTTGTGGGTGCTAGGGACTCTAAGAGTTAAGAATGACAATATATGTAATTAGAACCACTAGAAATAACAAGGAAAACCACCTATGTGCAAAGTGCACAGGGAAAACTCCATTTGTGGTAAGGTTATATTTAGCCTTTACAGAGAATGATCACTGAGTGCTAACATAAGACTTGTTCGAAATTATGAAAAAGAAGAATAGGGAAAGCTGATGGATTATTATTGTTTTGTTTTTTGAGACAAAGTTTCTCTGTGCAGCTCTGGCCATCTTGGAACTAGCTCTATAGGCTAGGCTGGCCTTAAACTCAGAGGTCCACCCACCTCTGCCTCCTAGTGCTGAGACTAAAGGTGTGCACTCCCACATCCAGCTTGTTGATGGATACTTTTTCAAAGTGTCTTCCAAAGGCCTGGTGGAATGGAATCTTATCTCATATAGTCAAAGCTAAGGATTGAGAGGCTTTATTTAGAGTTCTTTTAAATAGTTTAGGGGTTGGGACTGTAGCTCAGTTGGTAGAGCACTTACCTAACGCACGTGACATCTTGGGTTTCTTCCCTAACAGTGCATACACCAGGTGTGGTGGTGCATACCCCAGTCCCTCTTTTTTGGGAGGTAGAAAGAGGAGAATCAAAAGTTCAAGGGCATCTTCACCACAAATAGTTCAAGATCAACTTGTGTAACTGTGGGCTTCTTCTCCTGACCACTTTGTTCCCAGAAATAATGTCTCTGAGACTAATTATTTACTAATAAATGCTTAGGCCAATAACATTGGCTCTGTTCCCCGACTAGCTCATATCTCAATAATCCAGTTTATTCTAGTCCAAGTTCTTCTACTGGTTAGTTTCCTCTCTGGGTGAATCACTCAAGTCTCACTATTCTCCAGAATTCCTCTCTCTGCTGGAACTCCCATCTCCTATTTCCTGCTTCAGCTCATTGGCTAAAGGGTTTTTTATTGACAGGCAAATGCTTTTACACAGTGCAGAGATTCTCTCTATAAACTTGGGCTATATAAGACCTTCTATTAAAATATCCCCCCCCCCAAGGAAATAATTTTAGTAATAATATAGTGATACAAAACTAGTTTGGCATTATGAAAGATGTCTACTTACAAGTTCTTGAATCTTAGTTGGACTCAGGTGACTAGCCTAGGATTTGTGCTCAGTCTCATGCTTTTTCAATGTTGCGTGTGACTTGGTCTTTGATTACTGAAGGACAAATTTTGCTCACAACCACATCACCTAGATTTCCTTTAAATATCTTGTTATTTAGCTTAGGTAACTAAGTTCACACCTAACCAAGTATTTGACAATTCTGAAAACAAACTCTAGATTCAATTCTAACTCTACACTAACTTTTCAGTTTCTAGAAGGGGACTTGCAGCCTCAGGATTTCTTTCATAAAGGAGAGCTATTAAACTAGACTTATTTGATATGCTATATAAAAAGCCCTGTCAAATATTGAAATATGAAACCTTCAGGTTGTACTTACAGGTGTTAATGCATATGAGTTGTAGAAAATTCCTGAAAAATCTGGTATATCCAGGGTGTCATCAGTTATATTCCTGTTACACTAAAACATGTATGTGCCACTGAAAATTATTAGCTCCTCAGGTGAGGCTTAATTTTCTTTCACAAATGTTTACTTTGACTCTTGAAGATGAAAAGTGTCTATCAGCTGTGTCTCAAGCTTCTTCCAGGTGTTTACATCAGACAAGTGTCCACATTATCTTAGAATCACCCTGCTCAGTGTTTCTATTCATGAAACTGCTGGGCTCACTGCTATTTCCAGATAAGTCAGAGCAAGAATTTATCATCAGTGAACCGATGTTTTAATTTTTTTTTTTTTACGACTATATTAAAGGCAGGTTTATTGGGAAACTGCTTTCAGGCAAGTTCACAGGCCCCAAGGATTGAGGCCAGGGGTGGGAGAAAAAGAAAGGGCTCAAGAGAAAAGAAGACAGAAAGCTAATTTTTTTTTTTAAATGACTTTAAATTTTTCTGGTTCTGAAGTGTTTGTTTTCTAAAGGAAATCTTTTCCCTGTCTCCAACTCACCTTGTGAAAGGTGAAATATGTATCTTTCTCCCTCCTGATTTTTTTTTTTTTTTTTTAAAGAACCTACAGTGTGTTACCAGGTACTGCATGTGAAAGACAAGAGGACAATTCCAGTTATTGTTCCTCAGGTGCCATTCTTTTAAAGAAAGGATCTCACAAATCTGCACCCCCAGCACTGAGTTAGCAAACACCACATCTAGCTCTTATGGGGATTCCAAAGTTCAAACTCAGGTCTTCTCATTGGCAAGGCAAGCCTTTGCCAACTGAGGTTTTTCCTCAGCTCCAGGTAGACTGAGTAACTACAGTAACTAAGGGTGACATCATGGCAGCAAGGTGGCAGCCACATGGCAGTTCTTGTGGGAAGAACTGGCCTGGTTCCTAGAATGCCTTACTATGAGAAAGGCTGACTTTAGAAGCCTCAGGGATTTTTCAAAGAGGGAGCTACTCAAACCTACAGGTGCTGATGCAAAAACCTTGTGGTATAACCTGGATGTGGCAGCCTGGCCCAAAAACACTTTCTGAGAACAAAGTCCTGGCACCCCAAACACAGGTGCCTGATAGCATTGTGTGAATCAACCCGGCACTTGTAAACATGTCAGCCAGACTTTGCTGAGATTGCAGGGCTTGTTCCAGAACTGAGAGTGTACCCAGCCCTCGGCCTATCTTTTCAGAGGTTTTCATCACTCAAGATCCAGAGTATCCCAAACCTTTCATTTACTATTTTTTTCCCTCTTTGTCGTTTTTTTCTCCTTTACTATCTTAATGTCATTCCTTATACTTTGATTATATTCTACAACTTTTCTCTAACCCTTCTGAAAGTCACTAAAACAGCCACTTCTCAGATTTGCCAGCTACAGCTGTACAGCTGACAAGACTTCAGAGAAACCACAAACGGGAACAGAACAGATGGGAAGATGTAACAATGCTCCTTGTCGCCTGGAGCTGTTGGCTGTTCCTAGCTTCCTGCTCTGACAAGGAGTGGCTCAGTGGGTCTCATCAGGACATTCTGGTCTAAGTAAAACTCATTTCCTGTTCTGAGTTCAACAAAGGTGCAGAGTCTCCTCCAGCGACAACTTGCTCAGGAGTTAAGGGCAGCCTTCCACAAGTGACCTGGATACCCTCAGGGCAGGCAGGAGGAAGGCTCAGCTGTCAGAAGCACAGGTCTTAGTTCCCTGGGGAGAGTGCAGCTGTTTACAGGGTGAGGTAGCAGGAAGGCCACACCTAAGACTCCACTCTACCGTGCAGATTTAAACCACCTCCCACAGCTCATATGACCTCTTACCTAGAGGCTAGACTACCAGTGGTTGGAACCATCTTTCAATATGAGCTAGTATCCCCAGCCTTGGGGAACCATCCTTGCAGCATGTACTGGGGAGGGCCTGACCCAAGGTCATCCACCAGGTTCCTGTGTAGAAACTGGGTCCCTTCAGCTGAGAGCTTCCCCTGGACTGTGCCCAGGGGCCCACTTGAGAGGAAATCTCACCAGATGCGGGGGTATTTACTGGGAAGGGTCTCAAAGGAGCTGTCAGGAAGACCTGGGAGCAGTACAGCATCCAGCAGGAAGCAAGACAGGATTCAGTAATGTCTCAAATACACCAGGGGAGGATGGCTGTTGTGAGTTTATTTTCTGCTTTGTGCAAGACACAGTTAGAGGGTCAGGAAAGCTCAGTGCTGTGAACCAAGAGGGGGCTCTCTCCAGCTCCTGCTGGTGTCTGTTGTTCAGCCTTCCTAGTTTACAGGGAGGGTTTGAGAGGGTAGGCTCCGGCCTAGCACCACTTAAGCTTGGGCAGGCTGCTGATTCTGACAGGTCAGGATGGGGCCCTGGGGTTGGTCTGGCCAGGATGGATGACTGGCTGCTTCTTCATGGTTTCAGGAGCCAGGCCACAGGTGATAGAGCTTCTGGAAGCCTGCGGGGATTCTGCCGAGCTGTAGGGAGAACATAAGTCATTGGGTCAGCATCTGCTTTAACTGGGGCCACCCCCACAACCACATGGAAGACTGACTCACTGCTCAGGCGACTCCAACACTGTGGCCATGAATGGGAGGGTGGATTTCCCAAAAAAGAAGCTGGCCCACCAGTGGCCCGGGTCGGCTTTGGGAAGACCTGAGGAGCAAAGGAGGATCATGATGGGGTTCAGGCCCTCTCCACGTTCCCCATTCCCCCTCCCCAACCCACCCTACTCCCGCCTTAGGACGTGAACTCTGCCCTTCTGCTGGCTGGTTCTGCACTCACCCGGGGAGTGGGGCACGGAGTCCCCCGGGTACTCGGCACTTCCGCTGGAGCTGTTGCTGGACGAGGAGCCCAGGCGTCCTGGGAAGGGGAGGCGGGTCAGCCACAGGGCCCTGGGCCAGCCCTGGGCGGGGCTGGCGAGGGGCTACTTACGCCGATAGTAGTCATGGGTAGCCACGAGCGAGCCGCTGGAAGGGATGGCTGCCATGCTTCAGGGCCGAGGCACTGCGGAGAGCAGAATGTGGGCCTGGTCACCGCACACCGGAGTGTACCCCGAGTCCCCCGGGTCCTGACAGTGCCTGGCTTCCAGGCGGCTCCAACCAGCCCGGGCCGGCTGCTCGGTGAGACAAAGGAGCTTTGTATGCTCCTGGGCCCAAAAAGACGCGCCTCCCCCACCCCGCCGCCGACCGCCACCACCATTACTACCGCTGCCCTCACCTCGGCGGAGACCCTTCCTTGCAAGCTTCGGTGCAAGGTCACGGGTGGCAAAGTCTGGGGCGCTAGGCCACGGAGCCCATTTGCAAGGATAACCCACGAAACACCACTACTTTAGGACCCACGCGGGCTATGCGCACGCGCATACTTAGTTGCTTTCCTGCATGGCAACAGACGCATCACTGTGGGGCGGAGCGCACATCAAGGCCCCTCCTCCTTCACGGCTGCTCCACCCATGAGATTTTTGAGCTCTCCTGAAGACTATTTGACCAGTGGTAACACGAAGTGGTCCCGCCCTTCCCTATTAGACTCCACCCGGAGCTGAGCAAGGATCCGCCCCATCTTCTGCAATGCTAAATTCTGCAAAGTTCCCCCTAACCGCCTTGATCAAACATCTGTGGTCTCGCTCCAGGAGAAGCCAGCTCTGCTGCTTTTTTCCTACCTGGTTTGGACTGGAACCGGATAGAAGAGGTTAAAGAATCTCATGTGCTCCTCAGTCTGTGCCACCCTCTCGGACGTGACCCCACGTAGTCCTGTGTGGTGATCTTGTTCCCTTTACTTGTTGTTCGCTGCTTGCGTTGGTCCCCGCAGGCTTAATTTTCCACATACCTCACTCTGACCCTTGACTGAGTGGGTCTGTTTAACATAAGTAAGCACAAGGGGCCGCTGCCCCCGCGCGCCTCCCTACCATCGCTGTTTTCGGGCTCACTGGATGGTGCCTGGAGCCCCCAAGCGGTCTTGTAAGGACTAGCCTGCCCTTGGTAAGCTGAGGAGCCGTCTGTGTCTCTTTCAAGTCCTGGCTCGGTTCACCATTCCCAACCTGTGTTCTGTTTGGAGAGGAGTGATGGAAGACAAAGTACAGACGGCGCCTTGGGGACAGAGAGAGTTCAAACAGAGGCAGTCTCTAGTAGCCTGCATCGTTGGTTAGAGACTCGTGTTTGGGGGGAATCAAGTGCTTAGAGCTCTAAGGCTGCCCAGTGTACCCTGTCCACCCTTCCCTTCCCCGGAAATCATTGTTCTGCCAGACCTCCACGGGGACTGGAGGACCATGAGCCAGCTTCTCCTATAACAAAAGATGCTAAACTTCATGGGAGCTCAGGGAGAACCTAGACTAGGCTGGAGCTACCCCAGGAGAAGGCTCTCGTGTCCCTGGGGTCTCAAGGAGGCTTTGGCTGGGACCTTTGCTTGGATTTGTTGAGACCTACTCTGTGCAAACATTGAGCCAGGCTCGGGAAAACCAGACAAGAAATGACCGAGTAGGGAGTGCTGGTTTAGAGGCCATAAAGAAGAAGGGTAAGGTATAATGAAAGAGAGGTGGGGGCAGTTGACATGACAGCAGTGCAAGAGAGTAGGCCACTGATAAGGCCAGTCCAGGTGACATCAGGAGGGTGAGACCTCTGTCTTCATGATGCCATATACTTCAGATTCTGTGACTTACCCTAGACTGTCCTGGTCAAGTGTGCGGGCATCTCCAGCAGTTATTAGCTATTTCCCCTAGTGAAACATTCCCTTTGGAAAGAAAGCAAAGGGTATATCCTATCGCATCTTCTTATGCCTGCTCTTTTCCGAAGGGAAATAGAGGAGCAGTGGATCTGGGGAAGAAGGGAGATGGGGAGGGCAGGGAGAAGGGGAAAGGGAGGCTGCAGTAGGGATGGATGTATTGTATGAGAGCTGAATGAAAAACCCTTCCAAGAATACAAGAGACTTGCTGATGATGGCACATGCCTTTAATCCCAGCACCTGGAAGGCAAAGGCAGGCGGATCTCTGTGAGTTCGGAGCCAACTTGGTTTACAGAGCTAGTTTCAGGATGGCCAGGGCCACATAGAGAAGCCCTGTCTCAAAACAAACAATTACAAGAGAGTTCCAGGAGCTCACAAGAGATTTACCAACACTTACCTCACTCTTCTCCAGGTTACATAAGCTGTAACCAATTGCTAGAGACAAGGGGATGCTTCAGCATAGTTGACTGCAACCTGGAAACTCAGCAGCTTCCATGACTTGTCACCCAAGCTGATGTGATCTGTGTGATTCAGCTCCTTAGTCACCTACACTTTTATAAGTAACCCTTACATCTTAATAGTTTTCTCATTGTCATGACAAAGGACTAGACCAAAGTAACTTAATGAAGCATACAGTCCGTTGCGGAGGGACATCATGGCAGCAGGAATATGAGGCAGCTTGGTCATCTTCTGTCTGCAGTTAGGAAACAGAAAGATGAAGGCTGGTGCTCACCTCACTCTCCCTTTCTTTGTTTATTCAAGAACGCAGCCGGTGGGATGGCGCTGTCCACAGGTAGGGAATGTCTTCCCACCTCAGTCCCAATCTGGAGACTTTCTCACAGACAAAATGCACAAAGGGTTGTTTCCATGGTGGCTTGAAATCCCAAGTCAGCTAAGACTAACTACCACCTACCCATGCTTCCATCACTAACTCTAGTAAACTCATTGGTTCACAAGCTAGACTTGGAATTTTCTCTTCGGTCTGTCATTAATGTCCTGCCTGCAGTGAACAGATACTTGTTCGTGTTCCCCAGGAAAAGCTATGTAATACCTGTGTGGTTTAGACAAAGGCTAGAGAGACCAGGCTGAGGGGAGGGACTGTCAGGATCCAACTGCAAACAGCTTTGGCAGAAGGCCTCATACAGCTTGCTCAGATTGGGAATGGACTCACATTGTTTATCTGAAGTATGAACTATCTGCTCTGATTTGGGGACATGGTGGTTACTCAGCAGGATCACAGATGAGTCAGATATGAGAGTGGGCCACCTCTAGGGGTTCAGGCAATATACATAATACTGTCCCAGAGTGAGGCTGAGGTAGAGGACAGTCAGGGGTTTAGGGTTTTTATGGGGGTGGGAAGGGCAGGGCTTTTGCTGTGACTGGCTCTAGCTTTGTCACTTGTTTCTAGGGTTGGGTTATCTTTCTATTCATCAAATGGGTCAGAATGCAGAGATGCATTCACTGAAGAAGCAGTGGCTGCCCTTGGCACCTCAGGAAGTAGAGGTTGAGTAAGACCAGCTTCACACCTCGTGCCCAGAATTTGCAAAGTTCCTGAGGCTAGCAGGAACTGTAGAGCATTGGTCTATTGAGGTGAAGAAGGTGTTTGCACCTGTTTGGTGCAGAAGGCAGTGCTTTGACCACTTCCAGCAGGAAACAGGATGTATGTAGCTTGTGTATAGTAGTCTGTACTATTCTGTTCTGGGGATATGCAGCCTCTCTAAATCTGCTCTGTGGGAGTAAGGTCAGATCCCTCTTGGGGCCTTTCTGACTGTCTTAGGACTGGACAGATTGGAAAGGTGCAGTACTCTGATGGGGTTGGACAAGTTAAGGCTGTAGACATGCTATGCCCACTTCCTGCCAGGTGCTCTCCCTACAGTGTCCTCTTGGGAGCTGAGTTTGTGATCCAAGGTGTAGACTGTGGGTCAGCACCTGGGAAAAGAAAGAAGAGAGGCCATGAGAGTCTCCCACACTGGGGCAAGCTAGCTGCTTCACTTGGATGGATGAGACTGGGGGAGGCTCACAGTGGGGGACCCACTGTCGATTATCCCCAGCTGGACAATAAGGCCTTCTGTCTCTCCCAGGCCACCCTTGGATATGATCTCGGCCTGCCTAATCATCCTCATTTTCAGCATCAAGTATCAGCATCTGTAGTAGAGTCTGAAGGGAGTGTCTTTCATCTGTCTGTCTCTCTCTTTCCTTCACCCTCTCCCTCTCCCTCCATTCCCCCTTCCTTCCCTCCCCTCTTTCCTATCCAAGATGAGTTCTCACTCTCCTATCCAGGCTGGCTTAAGACTCTTGAGCTCAAGTGAGTCTTTTGCTTTAGCTTCCCATGTACAGAGGTCCCGGGCATGTACCACTGTGCCAGCTTTGGGATATTCTTCATTTTTTTCTTGTAAATATGGAATAATTCATGAATTTGCATGTTGTCCCTGAGCAGGAGCCATGTTAATTTCTTCATTGTTCCAATTTCACTATATGTGCTGCCGAAGCAAGCGTGGGATAATCTTTCTTTAAAGTGGAAAAATGCTATCTGGTGAGATGGTTCAGCAGGTAAAGCCACTTGCCCTGCAAACTTGGCAACCTGAGTTAGGTCCATGGGTCCCACATAAAGGTGGAAGGAGAGAACTGACTCCACAAAATTGTCCTCTGACTTCTACACATCCTGGTTAGTGTGTGGGAAGAGGCTATGGAGCTCTGTCCTCAGGTACTCCCCAGCATCAGTGCAGACAGTTTGCTGTGACCTCAGGGTAGACACTTCATCCTTTTTACCTCCTCTGAGCTAGTGAGACTGGCTACATCACCATCCAGCTCCAGATGTTGACCTGTCTCTGAGTGGTGGCTCGTATTGGAAAGCAAGGGTTAGGAGCCCTGAAGTGTGGCCTCCCACTGGCTGTTTGATCTGGCCAGCAGCTGACTTTCAGACTCCACTTCTCCTACGAATGACCACACATGAGTGGATGCCTGCCAAGTAAAAAGGATGAGGTTGGAGAACTCCAGCCCTCTCTCTGCTTGGTGGATTTTGTAGGCTGCAGCATCTGCAGGGTTTGGGTACTGACTGGGTCAGGATATAGGAGAATGTAAAGGGTGTGAACTTTGGCCTCTAGCTGTAGGAAACAGGAACATAAAGCTATGTGTATGTGTGTCAACTCTTGGTGGGCTGTACAGGGGTTGGTTAGCTGGGTGAGATTGCTGCCTAGATGCTGACTTTAGACAGATGACACTAATGGCCACATATGAGATGACCCAAGTGGATGATGACCAAGATTTCATACACAGTGGAAAGGAAAGGCTGGGTCTGAGTCTACATTGTAATGCCACTTGCTACCTGCCACTCCTGAGCCTTAACCTCCCTCTCTCACAGATGGGTTCACAGGATTGCCCCCCCCACTTTAATTTGCTTATTTTTTAATTAATTTTTTTACATCAAATGTTACCCTTCCCCCCCCCCCCCATCCCAGGTCTTAAGCAATGGAGATCAAGCTTATGTTTACCCCCTGTACTCTACTCTAGCCACAGGCATCTGGGGTAGAGATGGGAGCTCTACCAAAGACTGAGGTAGGACTGGGATTCTCAGGGCTCCTTAGTCCACTCTTGGAGAATGCAGTCTTTGCAGTGGCCCAACCAGAACCCCTTTGCTAATGGGTCTGGCAGGACCTGGTATCATCTAGACGATGTAACTACCTGCAGAGCCAAATGAATAACTAATGTTTACTTAGGCCTTGCAATATAGGTGGTAGTTTATGTAGCCATCTACTTTTAACTCTCTCAACTTCCTGTCTATAAAATGCAAGAGCATCCTACTCATGGGTGCGCTATTTTGAGGTTAGGAAGTTTCCTATAAATACTAAGATCTATGCCTCATGCATTGTATGTGCTCAATAAGAGCTAGATATTGGGTAGGGAAGTAGCTCAGTGTAGGAGTGCTTGCCCAAGGCCCTGGGTTCAATCTCTAGCAATGCACACACATACTGACTGCATGGGTGAGCACACACACACACACACACACACACATGTACACACACACAGGCACACACAGGCACACACATGTACATGCACATACACAGGTACACACACACACACACACACACAATGGCTAACCCAAGCATTCACTTCAGTGTTCTAGATTCCTTCTTTCCTTTCTACCTTCTGAGATAAGGTTTCATGTAGCCCAGGGTATCTTCTAACTTGCTCTATAGCCAAAGATGACCTTTAACTTCTGATCTTTCTCCTTCTACCTTCTGAGTCCTGGAATTTTAGGCATGTCCCACCACACATAGCCTAGTGCCCTGGATTTCAACCAAAGACGTCCAATAGACAAGAAATGTTTATTCATCAAATGAATGAATGAGATTAATGAAATACTGAATTATAGGATAAAATCCAAAAAAGGACCAGGAAAATTTCAATTTACACAGGATGTGACAAACAGCAAATTCTAGCTCTGAGATTACCCAGATGTTGGAATTATCTTACAAAGACTTTTCTTTGGAGACTCAGTTGTATTATGTGATGTTTTTCTGGAAACTGTCTTATGAGAAGATGTTTTTACTGAAGCAGACATGGGGGAGGATGTTTTGCTGAGAACAGACATGGTGTTTTTCTGGAGTGAGCCTGGATAAAGAGCATGTGATGTTCTGCTAGAGCTGATGCTTGAGAGAACACATGATGTTTGGAAGGATATAAATATAGCCCAACAGACAGTGTATGACTCTGTGTGGTATTGGTTCCCTTTGCACTCTTTGCTGGTCATCATATGTTGTGAATTCATGGAGAGAAATGCAGCAAAGAACTTCTGGTGGTGTTCTGGTGGCATCTTGCCAGCTTCCATGGACTTGGGCTGATTGGCAGACCCTGCTGTTTCGTCTGGAATGAACTGCCATTGCTGATTCTCGAGTGGTATTTTCGAGTATAGAAAGCTACCATTGCTGATTCGTGTGAACTGAACTGCTGATAACCTGACAACGCAGATTGAATTTGCTCCAAAAAACTATTTCTAAGTAGGTCCACATCCTCCTTTGCCCTGTCAACCTTTTCCTCTGGTGGGGGGTGGGCTTGAAGCGAGGTTAAAGTATTTAAGTAGGTTTTGGAGCTGTAGAGATGGCTCAGCAGTGAAATGGAAACTTAAGGGTTCTTTGGAAAGTTGGTTGGATGGTGTTTTGCTGGGGCAAACATGTAAAGGAGTGTTTAGCTGAAGCAGACACAGGAGAAAGGATGTTCTGCTAAAACAAGCATGTAAAAGGACAGGTGATGAAGGATTCTTTGATAACAACATGCATGTATTGGTCCGCCTGCTCAACACCCTCTAAATCTTCTGTCAGCCTAGTTTCCCTGTTACCTTTACTCTTAGCTCATTGTCTCTAAATCTGCCCTTGCTTAGTTGCCTGGTTATCTTCTGTGAAGCCCATTGGTCTTGCTGCCCAAGAGGCTTTTGGGCTGTCCTTCCATGGGCCACTTTCCCTTTCCGCCTACATTTTTGGAGTTCTCCCATGCAGCTCTGAGTCTGTTCCATCTCTCGCCCCCCAGTATGTGGATTTTCTTCTTCCTGCCCTCTCCTAGCCTTCAGGAACCTGGAAGTCCCACCTCTTTCTTTCTGCCCAGCCATTGGCCACTGGCATCTTTATTGATCAATCAAGAACCAATTGGGGACAAGGACCTTAGCCTATGGACACCCAGATTTCTAATCAAAGCATGCATCAGAACCACCTCCCTACTTGTTGGTTTCCCATCTTTGCTGAGAACTTTTCCTGGCATCCCTCCAGGTCCCTCCTGCTGACTTGTGCTGAAGCTGAGGCCTGGCTGTCTCTGCTAGATAGTACCATTGCTGCTAATTTGTGTTTGCTCTCCCGACTCTACCGAACTGGACTACTGGTGTATCTGTGAAGTGTTTGCAAGCAGATAGAGCTGCTGCTGCTAACCTGTGAACTGACTGTTGATTTCAGACAACATGGAGGGGGAGTTGCTCCAAAGAACCTTTCTAAACAGGTCCACTTCCCCCATATCCTTTCTTTTCTACTGGCTCTGGTGGGTGGTGGGCTACAAGGGAGGTTAAATTGTTTAAGAACCTTCATTAAAAATAGGTATATGGAAAAAAATTAAAGCTACACAGCAGCTAAGAGCACCGACTGCTCTTCCAGAGGTCCTGGGTTCAATTCCCAGCAACCACATGGTGATTCACATCCACCTATAATGGGATCCGATGCCCTCTTCTGGTGTGTCTGAAGACAGCAACCGTGTACTCACATATGTAAAATAAATACATCTTTTTTAAAAAGTCAATGTTGGTTTTAGATACCAGCAACATCTAGTTAGAAGCAGAAAAAAAAATGTGTGTGTAGGTCAGAGGTCATTCTTCAGGACAGGTCCACTTGTTTAAAAAAGAGAGAAACGGTGGTTGAATGGTAAAGCTTTGAGCATTCCAGTCCCAGGACTAGTACAGAGTCCAGGCAGCAGGGATGGCTGTGACCCTTGGAGCCTCACATGGCAATGAGGATGAGGAAGCTGATTGTCAAACAGCCAAGAACCATGACCTCAGACCAGGCAAAACCCACAATATCATAGAAAAATGACTGCTTAAGAGGTGGGTTAAAGCCAGGCAGTGTTGGCACACTCCTTTAAGCCCAGCACTTGGGAGGCAGCGGCAGGCGAATTTCTGAGTTCGGGGCCACAGAGTGAGTTCCAGGACAACCAGGGCTATACAGAGAAACCCTGTCTCGAAAGAAAAACAAAACAAAAAAGCAAAAAACAAAAAGGTGGGTTAAGTCAGACGATGGTGGCCACACACCTCTAATCCCAGCACTCAGGCGGCCAAGGTGACACAGAGAAATCCTGTCTCGAAAAACAAACAAAAAAGATGGGTTCCTAAGCTAGGTGTGGTGGTGCACTCTTTAGACCCCAGGAGGCAAAGGCAGCCTGGTCTACATGGGGAGTTCGAAGATAGCCAGGGGTACATAGGGAAATCCTATCTCAAAAACCAAAATGTGTGTGTGTGTGTGTGTGTGTGTGTGTGTGTGTGTGTAAAAGACAGAGTGTGTAACTGGGATTTGGGTTTCACTGACCAGGCTAGCTGGTGAACCAGCACTGGATCAATCTACCACTGTACTCCAACACAGACATTACTACTGTATACCAGCTTTTTAAGTGGGTGCCGTGGACCAAACTCAGATCCTCATGTGTGCCAACTTTCCAGCCCCTAGGAGCAGAAAAAGACAAAACAAACAATCCTGTGCCGAGGAGAGAACTGGAAGGAGCCCCTGATCACAGGTTGTGACTCAACAGTCAGGCATGCCAACCCCCGAGCCGATGTGCCAATTTCATGGATTCCTGGTGAAAATCAGCCCTGTGCTTTAAACATAAACAGACGCTCAAGGTAAGTTAGAAAGACAAATTAGAATCACAGAAGTAGAATATATACTGTGCTGCTCCAGTTTTAATACTGACTTCAGATTTACTGTAAAGCCAATTATTTTATTTGTCGAGAAGTTTTTATGTGTATGTCTGTGAGTTGTGCACACAGGTGTGTGGTCAAACCTGGTAACTTCTTTGATCATTCTCCACATTATTGAGGCAGGATCTCTTGTTTAATCTGGAGCTGGCCAATTCTGGCTATTTTAGCTAACCAGCTTGCTCCAGGGATCTCTTGATTCTGACTCGTGAATACTGGATGAAGAGACTTCCATGCCTGCTCAGCTTTTCTATGAGTTCTGGGGATGCAAACAATAGTCTATTTACAGAAAACAAGGGCTTATAATTTTTCTTACTGTCATTTCTTAGTATGTCAATATGAAATTAGCATATTTATGGGTTGTATTGTATTAGAATGCTTGATTTTAGAAACAGCTGTTTGGGATGTTTAGGGACAGGATAGAGACAGGAAAAATTCTCTGGGAACACAGAAAGGGGAAGAAGCCCCTTGCGCTGGAATCCAGTTTGCAATCCTTGCTTCCTGAAAGAGAAGCAATTTTGACACAGCTGGTAAACTCAAAATTGCCTGCAGAGATAGTGCCTGTCCTAAAGACATCTCAAAGGAGATGTCAAAACTAGCAAACTATGTTTACAAGGGGTGAGACTGTGTGTTTAACTGCTAACACTCCCCTAGTCCCTAAGTCTAAGCAGCATGCCTCATAAAATCATCTTACAATCTCAACTAACAAACAACAATGCAATCCTTGGACTGGAGAAGTGGCTCGGCAATTAAGATTGATTTCAGTTCTTTTCAAGGTCTAGAATTTGGTTTCCAGCACCCATGTTGGGGCTGCCCACAACAGCCTGTAATTCCAGATCCAGGAGATCCAAGGTCTCTCTGGCCTCTAAAGTTAGATTATTAAAAGATAGCTGTAGAGTAACACAGGATGAAAAGAATGAGAGGCGTAGTCTAATTTTAGGTGGGACCATGTTTATTCACACTGAGGGGGCATCTTTAGTCACCCATGTGTGCTGATGGCCAAAATGTCTCCACAAGAAGATGAGATGCAGGTTTCTTACAAGGGCAGAAAGTACTTCCATATTCTACAAGAAAACTGGGAAATGTAATCTTTCAGCAGGGAACTACCATTCCTAACTCCAAGAGGATATAAAAAATGCAGGGCAGGAGCATTATCTCAGTTTTCTGCTGAGGAGGGCCTCGTCAGAGTGGGTAGTTCTGGGTCCATTGAGGAAGGACCCACACAGCAGGGAAGAATCTTAACTTGATCAGCTGCAATGAGTCACTCAGTTATCATCCTGCACACAATTTGGTTACAGAGTAGAACTGAGAGGTTTTCCAGGAAGGTTGGGGACACTTTTCGGTGTAGGGAGGAATGGAAGTGGGAGAGAGAAAGTGGGCATAGAGTTGATTCAGAGCACCAGTGGCTAGTCCGATTGCCAGGACCGTTGTACCAAAATGAGCTGGGAGCTATAGATCACCAGAGGAAGGGAACAGAAGAAAATGGAGGACCAATGTGAGGAATTGTATCTGGACTGGGATGAACGGAATGTTGAGTTGCAGCCTGTGATCACTCCAGTTCTCTTCTCACTTAGGGTTTCTATTGCTGTGAAGAGACACAGTGACCACAGAAACTCTTATAAACAAAAGCTTTTGATTGGGAATGGCTTATAGTTCAGAGGTTTAGTCCATTCTCATCATGGTGGAGAGCATAGTGGCATGCAGACAGACTTGGTGCTGGAGAGGGATCTGAGAGTTCTACATCTGGATCTGCAGGGAGCAGGAAGAGACAGTGAGACACTAGGCCTGACTTGAGCATCTGAGACCTCAAACCCCACCCACTAACTCCAATAAGACCACACCCATTCTTACAAGGCCACACTCCTAATAGTGCTACTCCATATGGGACTATGGGTACCATTTTTATTCAAACCATTCAAACCACCACATTGCACTCCCTGACCTTCATAGACTTGTAACCACACCACAGTGGAAAATGCATTTAATCTAACTTCAAAAGTCCCTCTGGTGGTTTGAATTGGAATTGCCCCCACAGAGTTTGAATACTTGGCCTGTAGGGAGAGGCACTATTAGGAAGTGTGACCTTGTTTTTGGTGTGGACTTCTTGGAGGAAGTATGTCACTGTGGGGCTGGGCTTTGAGGTCACTTATGATCAAGCTGCACCCAGTGTGGCACACAGTCTCCTTGCTGCTTGTGGGTCAAGATGTAGAATTCACAGGTCTGTCTCCAGCACCATGTCTGCCTGCATGCTGCCATGTTTCCCACCATGAGGATAATGGATTAAACCTCTGAAACTGCAAGTCAGCCCCAATTAAATGTTTTCCTTCATAAGAGTTGCCATAGTCAGGGTGTCTCTTCACAACAATAAATAAAAAAGTCCCCATAGCCTTTAACAATCTTAAACTTAAAAGTTCCAAGTTCAAAGTCTCTTTGAGGCTCATGCAATCCCTTAATTGGAATCCCCTGTAAATTCAAAATAAAAAAGCAGATTACATACTTCCAACACATAACAGAACAGGATATACTCCAAAGGGGAGAAAAAGGAGCATATGTGAGCAAATACTGACCAAAGCAAGATGGAGAAACAGCTGCCCAAACTCCAAACTGCATTTCTATGTCTGATTGTCAAAATGCTTCTCAGATCGCCAACTCCTTTCAGCCTTTTTGACTGAATCGTACTTGCTGTCTGCAATACTTCTTTCTCCTGGGCTGGTTCTACTCCCTCTTAGCAGCTCTCCTTGGTAGGTATCCCACTGCTCTGGCATCTCCAGCATCTTGGGGTATCCAAGGCAACCCAGGCTTCACCTTCACAGCTTCACACAGTGGTCTCTCTGGACCTCTATGCAGGGCCACCTCTGCCACACACCTGGATTCAGTGGCTTTCTTTAGTTGTAGAGGAAGATTTCATAACCCCTCTCTTGTATCCTTGACCCTAAAGCCAGAACCAGCTGATGCTGCCAGGTTCTGCTGCTTGCTAGGGCTGGAATATGGCCCCCTTGTTCAAATACATTTGCACAAGCTTTCTGTTTTCAGTGGTTTCCTTTTACTATCTAATCCTGGCTGTCCTGGAACTCACCCTGTAGACCAGGCTGGCCTTGAACTCAGAGATCCACCACCACACCTGGTCCTTTATTTTTTATTTATTTATTTATTTATTTTTTTGGTTTTCTTGAGACAGGGTTTCTCTGTATAGCCCACTTGGGATACACTTCCTCCAACAAGCCCGCGTCTCCCCGGATAGTACCACTCCCTATGTGCTTATGGTGGCCATTTTTATTCCAGCCACCACAGCACTTAATTAAAATTTTCTGCTCCTAGGGGCCAGAAAGTTGGCAAACATGAGGGTCCGTTTCTCCATAGCATCTAAAAGGTCTTTTAGCAGATGCATGAAGAACAAGAGTAACTGCTGTAGGGTGAGCTATTGGGAGCGCTTTCGTGAAACATTTTATTTAAGTAAGACATTTGATAGACAGGATAAAACATGATTATGAGGATAGTAAAGGAGAAAAGAAGGGATCTAGGGGAGGAACCAGGATAGTGGGGAACCAGAAGCCCTTATAGGAGGAGACCATGGTTGAAATCTTCTTGGGCCCCTGTCTCTAGGAACCATTTCAAAGCAGTTAGGATTTGTTGGCATGGAAGCAGAACTGTTTAAAGAGGTCAAAATCCCATCTCACTAGTTAGATCTAATCTTTTTAATCATGGAGGCCTGCTGCAGTCAAGGAGTTAAGCTTGTCCTATTAAGCCCATCTGTGCTGGTGAGACAGTGAGGTTAATTGAGGCAAAGAAGGTTCCAGTCTAGCTGTTTAAGTTCTGAGTCCTCCAAACAATGCCCAGAGCAGCAGGAAGAGGGATGAGTTGGGTATTCCATGGCTCATTAGTCTCCCTTTAGAGGTTACCTGAACTGCTTTCAAGGGGTTGGGGTGCAGATCTCTTAGTAACTGTTACAAGGCTGACATATGGTCCATGAAGAGAGCAGCAGTAGCTCAGAAGAGGGCCCATCCAAGGGGCCATGAGAAAACTTAGCAGTTAGTGGAGATCCAGAGCATAAGTTAGGCAGAAATAACTGAACAGCTTTGTGGGGGACATTAAGAGACAAAGTTACAGGAGGAAAACTTTTCCGGCAACTTTAACATGAATCAATGTAACAAGGTTAAATACATAGGTAACATAAAGTTAAATGCAATTGTACAACTGCCTGGGCTGTAGAAGGCTGTAATTAAGCTGTTTGTTTACACCAGAGTCCTGCATGAGGAACAAGTACCCAGAAGCTTTGTAAAGGAAGTCAGTTAAAATCAGAATCTAAAGAATGAACTGAACAGAAAGTGTCGAAAGATATTCCTTGTTTTTACATATGATAGAAAACTTTATATATTTGTTTTAAATATTAACCATACTGGTTTTCATTTAAGGAACAAAACCAGAGTATCTTAAGTAAAACTAATTTTTTGGTTAGACACAATTAGATAAGATGAGATTTAAAATAATTTGGGACTATTAGCTTAAGTCTCAAACTCCAGGACAAATGGCTAAGGTGCCCGTTTAAGATATTAAAGTGAACCTGACCACACGGTTCTCCTAGCATCTCTTAGCCCCTACCTGTTACAGGGTTCTCCTATCTTGCATATCCCATCCCCTACCCTGAATTCTCCAGCCCAGGGGAGAACCCTCACATAACCCAACCATTTTGGTTACCCACCCTTTTTGTACCCTCTTGGCTGCTGATCCTGGTTCCTACTCTCTCCACATGGTCTGGCTCGTCCTGGTCGTGTTCACTCTGGACACTCCCAGGTGTCTCTGCTTCTGGCTAAGCTCTCCCTTTTGTCTACAATAAACTTTCTCCCCCACGATACTTAGGAGTAGGCATGTCCTTTCCTTTATCTATCTATCTATCTATCTATCTATCTATCTATCTATCTATCTATCTTTCTTTCTTTCTTTCTTTCATCTGGAGCCGAAACCATGTGAGCAGCATAAATGAGCTCCCTTTGAGGGATTCTGGCTGCTCCAAACCAAGCTGCTGATCTGACTCCTAAGCTATGTACGGATCATTTGTGTCTGTTGGCCTTTGCCACCCACCAAATTTGATTTTGGAGTCCTCTTCAGACACTCCTTCCCTCCACCTTGTCTAATCATTCATTCCCCCTCACCGACTCAGTAACTGTCCTCTCTCTGGCTCCTGGAGCTTACTACCTGCTTTGGGGTACCCACCATGTGGACATCTCCCTGCCCATGTGGGCAATTCTACTTACTAAGACGCTTGCTCCTCTGTTGGAACTCCCTTTTCCAAAAGACTCTTCCAGTGCATCTTTCCTGTTGTTTTCTCTTCTACCTGCTCTAATCACTGGTCGGTCTGTCTGTCTGTCTGTCTGTCTGTCTGTCCCTCTCTCCCCTCTGTGTCACTGCAGAGCTCCTGCTTTCTCTACTTTTACTACAAAGGCCACACTGGTGTTCCTTGAAGCTTCCTCTCACCCTACCCTGCCCCTGTCATGTGGAAAGGGATGCCTCTCTTCTGTGATTTGGGACATTTCTCTCTGACAAGTTTCTCAGTCCACTTGGGAATGACCTGGATCTCAGCTCCTTTCTGGAACTTCCTCCTCCCCCCTGAGGAACTGCCTACTCCCAATTCCACAGTTTTTTTAACACGGTCCTGAGTCTATGATCCTTAACATTCGAAGGCTTTATCACACTGATAACACACCTTAAATGATCGTATCTAGTATTTGAAACCATGACAATATTTGTTCACATCAAAATTTTCATTTTTTATAGCCAATTTTTTAAAAATACTTGATTTTGAATATTATTTTATATTAAACAAACTTTAAGTTTACTTTAAACTTGTTTTACTTCACTCTCTTTAGGCTTAAATTTGACAACATATATACAGACTATTGAGATCGGATATAAATGTTGGTCTTCCCCTCCAAACTTGTCCCTGTAAATCAGTGATTCTTAACCTTTGGGTCACGACCCCTTCAGGGGTCAAATGACCCTTTCACAGCGTCTCTTAAGACCATCCTACATATCAGATATTTACATTACGACTCATAATGTAGTGAAATTACAGTTATGATGTAAGAACTAAAGTTTTATGGTTGGGGGTCACCACAACATGAGGAACTATATTAAAGGGTCTCAGCATTAGGAAGTTGAAAACCACTGCTGTAGATGCATTTCATTTGTGTAGCTGGGCTTAGCTACTTTGTGAGTTCTTCTTTTTTCCACCCTTTTCCCCTCTGGTTTTATCCCCTAATACTAGATAGGAGAGAAAGAAGGATGAATGGAAGGAGGGAGGGAGGGAAGGAGGGAGAGAGAGAGAGTGAGAGAGAGAGAGAGAGATCCTTGACTCTAATTTTTTTCTTCTTGTTTTTTATTTGAGCATGACTACTAACAAACCACAACCAATCCCCCTCAATGACTACCAACCACCAACTCTGCCTCTCTGGGCCCTAGCATTTATATACCCTCTGAGAACTTCCCAGCATTCCAAAATGTCACACAATTGCAGAAACTGTCTGCTGCTGACAAAACCATGCCTCTGCTAAAGCATGAGGCAAATCACAGTCAGCTGCCATGAAGCAGCCCTGTTTCCCTTCACCTGGGATTAAAACAAAAGCAAGTTCTTATATTTCTGGGTTGGGTTTTTGTTTTTGTTTTATTAAGAAACTAGAATTCTTTTTGTAAAAAAAAATATTTATTTATTTTATATATATGAGAACACTGTTGCTGTTTTCAGACACATCAGAAGAGGGCATCAGATCCCATTACAGATGGTTATTAGCCACTATGTGTTTGCTGGGAATTGAACACAGGACCTCTGGAAGAGCAGTCAATGCTCTTAATCGCTGAGCCATCTTTCCAGCCTGAAACCAGAATTCTTAAGAATGTCCTACACATCTGTGCTGAGCATGAATGATGAGGTCATCAGCCAAGATGGTGGCAAGCCTGTAGGGTTGTTATCTACTCCAAGGTGAGCCTAGGCCATCAGTCAAGATGGTGGCAAGCCAACAGGGTTGTTATCTACTCCAAGGTGAGTCTAGGTCATCAGTCAAGATGGTGGCAAGAAAGTGGAACACCTAGATGAACCTATCAGGCTCATGATTTTCTGTTACAGATTTTAAGCTAACTTTTATTTTATTTTATTTTATTTTGGGGGAGGTCTTGGAATTTTACAGCTTTTTAAGACCACACTTACAGGTTCTTAGATAAAGTAGTTTTAGAGATTTAAGAGACTGGCATTTAGTGAGTTAAACAACTGTGGTTGTACTTTTGTCTATTATTTGTTGTGTTGTTTTGAGACAGAGTTTCTCTGTGTAGCCTTGGCTGAACTAGCACTTGTTCTGTAGACTAGGCTACCCTCAAACAGAGATCTGTCTGCCTCTGCCCCCAAGTGCTGGGATTAAAGGTGTGTACCACTGTGCCCAGCAGTTTTGTTGAATTTTAAAAGTTTGCTTTATCTTTAAACATTGTTGCAAATTACAACCTTTGAGTGGCGTGATTTAGAAAGCCACAGAATCAAGCATGGTGTGCTGATGCATGCCTTTAATCCCAGCACTTGGGATACAGAGGCAGGTGGATCTCTGAATTTGAGACCAACCTGGGTATACAGAGTGAATTCCAAGATACCCAAGGGTACACAGAGAAACCCTGTCTCAAAACCAACCAACCAAACAAACAAAAATTTAAGAAACAAACAAACAAACAAATCATGTGCTGGAGAGAAGGCTCAGCAGTTAAGAGCACTGACTGCTCTTCCAGAGGTCCTGAGTTTAATTCCCAACAACCACATGGTGGCTCATAGCCATCTGTAACGAGATCTGGTGCCCTCTTCTGGCCTGCAGGCATACATGCAGACAGAATGAATTTTAGTTTGGAATCAGTATAGGATTCCAACAGTCCTGTAAGTACTTCAGTCATTTGTGCCATCTATTTATGTGAAGCACCATACTAAGCAAAGCATTGCAGATTATAAAACCAAAATGTCAATCCACTCTGAAAAATTATGCCGTCCTGAAGCGGAAATTTCTGGTTGTGTCATGTGGTACAGACTCATGTGATGTTTTGCTGAAGCAAGACCGGTGCAAGACCAGAGGGCATGTGATGTTTGGAGAGAATATTAGTAGGGCTCAACAGACAGCGACTGGTGTTTGTGTTGCTTGCTGTGCAACCTTGTTGGCCTCCCTTCTTCGCAGATCTTCTCACTTCATTGAGGGAGGCATCGTGGAGAACATCTCTTGGCATTCCTGCTGGTTCTGGTCGCTCCTGCTGATTCATGCCAATTTCTGCTGGGTTGTGCTGCCAGTACTGATGCATGTTTGGTGACACTTTGGAACTGGACTGCTGGTATCCTGACAATGGAGATTAAGATTGCCCCAAAGAACTGCTTCTAAGCAGGTCCACATCCTGGTGCTATTTACCATTTTACTCCCTACTTTTGGTGAGAAGAGTGGCCAAAGTGTTTGACAACCCTTAATAAAGTAGGTTTAAAAAAAAAAACAAAACCTAAGCCTACAGTGTTCTGTAGTATCAAATGTTCGGTTGAGATTTCATTCCTTATGGAAAAACAAATATGCGTACCCATCTCATAAATAGTAAAATTTGCTTTTGTCTATTAGAGGAAAGCACAGGCAAGCAGAATGACTAAGACCAACTAATGTAAAAACAACACGCCATTCCAGATGCATATGGACCTACTAGGTTACATCCAAGTTAAAAACTGAGTTTGTATCATCAGTATTACTTTTAAGAGACTGGGGTCCTGAAAGCTTCACATCAGCCTGGAGCCACTGACACTGCAGGTGTACTCTGCCACGCTGGGAAAAACCCATTGAGAAACTATAGGATAAACTAGAATTCTTTCTAGTATTTTCAAAACACGAATCTGACAAAGAACTTGTGTCCATAATCTATAAAGAACTCTTAAAACTTGACACAAAAAAAGATAAATAGCTGAATTTAAACTGGATCAAGGACTTTAGATCTTTCTCCAGAGATCTACAAGCAGCCAACCATTATGTGAAAAGGTATTCAAGGTCATTGGTCACTAGGTAAACTTAACTCTTCTTGTTGGCTGATAGCCTGGAAGCCCCTGTAATGCATGTGCCTTCCTGGTTTCCTCCCATCCAGCAGGAGCATCTGTCATGTACGTTACAAAACAGAGCCTTGAGGTACCAGTTGCAATGGTCTAGCTGCCCACCCACAGTCTCAGGGTCCTGTGACCTAAGACAGGGAAATACTCAAAGGTGTGAATCATTGGAAACTTCATCCAGGCTGAGTCTACCACATGGCTGAATAGAGAGAAAATTCTAGAAATCAGTTAGCATTGAGCAACAGGGGGGTCCAGCCAGTATGGATGGGCCTCCTTGTTTGTTGGTTTATTTGTTTACTCGAGGAAGGATTTGAATTTATAGTAATGCCTGCCCTAGTTATATTCAGTACAGGTTCAGTCTGAGCCCTTTGGAGGCCTTAGAGGAAGATGGAGACTGAATGCTAAGTGGCAGTCAGGAAGAGTCACATGGGTAGCTCTGCCATCTCGGAAAGCAGTCAGTGTAACTGTGTTAGCTGCATGTTGATTGAACGAGGGCCAGCAGAGAACCCAGAGTCACTTCCCAAAGCTTTGTGTGTAGCAAAAGGAAAACCAGATATGTGAGAAATGAGGGCGGTGCCACAGTGAAAGAGGTCAGTCACCAAGGGCTGCCAGCTGCTGCATGACTGGTCACTGTTGCCTGGAGAATACATTCTTCCTGGGTCCAATGGGCATATTGATATGCATCCTGTCCATGATCACAGGGGTTGAATTTAGAGTCAAGAGGCAGTATGCCAAAATCTTTGACCCTCTGTTTCAGAACTATCACACAAGACATGTTTGCACCTGTTTATGGCAGGCTTGCCTGTAGCAGGGTAAAACTGTGGGATAGTATTCAGCCACAAAAATAAATGAAATCCTAGACAGTGTGGCTGAATCTCACAGCTGTGGTAATGTACATTGTAGTGTAGATTGTGAATACCTTCAAAGGTCCATGTGTTTGAAGGCTTCGTCCCTAGGGTGGGACTGTTGGGAGAGAGTGGTTTCTTTAGAGCAAAGGTCTTTTAGGACTAATGGAGTGTGCTTTTGAGGAGGATTGCGAGACCTGGGCCTCTCTTTTCTTTTTGCTTCCTGGATAGGAGGTGAGAAATTTGGTTCTTTGGTATATTCCTGCCACGGTGTGCTGCCTTGGTATGGGGCCAGTTCACCATGGACTTCCAAAGCTGTAGGCAGATGACACTTTCACTTTATAAGTAGCTTGTGTCAGGTGTCTGTTATGGTGACCGGAAGCTGGTGGTGGAGCAGGGAAGGGAGCCAGACAGGATGCAGGTTGGAGGCTCCAGTGTGTTGTTTAAAGACAGCCCCAAATGAATCTGTGTCAGGGGTCCACACAGTGGTGGCCATTGAGACGTGTCTGTTACCCAGAGGGGCACAAGGGAGTGATCTGGGTGTTGCTTCCAAGGGTGAGTTCTCTGGAAACTCAAAGCATATGGTCTCCCCGTGCAATTCCATGTGTGTTCACCTACTTTTAAAAGGATCTGCATGGGACCAGAAAGATGGCTCAGCAGTTAGGAATATGTACACTGCTCTTCTGGAAGACTATTTCCATCCCAACATGGGGTAAGTTACAACTATCTGTAACTCCAGCTCCAGGGGAGTCTATGTCTCATTTGTACACACATGCACAGACAGAACCTAATACACATACTTTAAAATAAATCTCTCTCTCTCTCTCTCTCTCTCTCTCTCTCTCAAAGTACTGCACCCTCTCCATGTTGTGAACCCTCTGTGTCCCTTTGCTCCCAGACATGTCTCTTGATGACAAATGGGACGCTGGCCTCCCAGGGCTTCTCCTGGACCATGTAGACTGTAGGTACTCCTAAGGTTGGCCGTCCTCTGTGCTCTGACCTGAAGACTCCTGGTCTTCCCCTCTGTTTCTGGGTGTACTGGACGCAGCACCCTGCTCTGACCCCAGCAGTTGGTCTTCTATGTGATCTCACTGCCTGCAGAGTGTGGAAAGTTACTTGTGTCTCACAGTGCCTGTCATACTGGTTTTCAGAGATGAACAGCTCTTAGCTCCTTGAATGTTGTAGGGCTGGGCTCCCTAGAGAAGGAGGGAGGAGCTTCCTGCCTGGTGAGCTGCTGCTCACCATGGCAACAACTCCCTGTGGCTGTGGGCTCCCTGACAGACTGGGGATGCCTTAGGCACACAGACCTCATGCTTTGGGGTTAGTATATTTGGGGTCTTGGCTAGCCTAAAATCAGGTGTTTTCCAGTCAGGAAGGTACTAATTGTTGTCGAGGAGAGGCTCCAGAGCTCCCCTCATCAAGGAGACAGTTTATTTGCTGCCTCAGGGGCACACTCAGTCTCCTGGTAGCTGCGTGGAAGCTGATCCCAAGAGAGGCTTCCTAGGATGCAGGCTCAGGTAGATGGCTGGTAAAGGGCTCTATGACCAAGGACTATGCTCTGAGACCAGAATGCATACATCTAGCAGCCCAAATCAGGGTGGATCTCCTGGAAACTCTCAAACTAGAAGGTGTCCCAAGCTTGACCCTGATCCTGTCCCTAAGACCCTTTATAAGCCACTTGATCCCAGTAACATACATCTGTTGGACATTGACTCCAGGGGCCTGTCCTGGCCATGGCTCACAGAAGGCACCCGCACAGGTGGTTAGCTGGGCACTGCAGCTATTATTAACCTGGCAGTGACATCACCAACAGCCAATGGGAGGCAGGTTTATTTGCAGGGCTGGCAGCTTGATAACGGTTAATTTTAGCTGGATCTTCATTTCCAACATTTGTGAAACCCCCACCAGCCAAAGAGGTGGTGCTATATCTCCCTAAACAGCTTGAAGATGGCAAATGGGGGTTCCTGGAGAGGCTGAGGAGGGACAGAGTCTGAACCCTATCCTTCATGCTGCCCCTAAAAGAATCCCAGTTTCCTGTAGCCTCTCCTTGCTTGCGCTGCCTCACCTCTGGCAGCTTCCCATGGCCACTGTGACCAGGGCTACTGAAGGGACAGTAGAGGTTGTGGCCACAGGTGAGACCCAGGCTTCTGTCTGGAAGTTACCCTGTCTTAGTTCAAATGCTTTGAGTGACCTACTAGTGTGATCTCAGGCACTGAGCTTAGTTTTTCTTTGCCCAGTTTCCTCATAGGTTTTGGGATCTCCAGGCCTACTTACAGGACCTGCTGTTGTTTAGTATTGCAGACTTCTTCGTTGTTTAAGTGATGCTAAGCATGCAGTTAAAGAGGATAGAAGCCCGACATTCTGGCAAGGTGTTCAACCAGGCTCTACAGTAGAAGGCAGGAGAGCTGTCCACAGGCACTTTTTATGATAGGATCAGGCTGGAGCCCTCAGGACCTAAATGGCCCCTAGAAAGCCCCATCCCAGCTCTACTTCCTGGAGATTCAGTCCCAACACTGAACTTGGGAGATACATGCAGTTTGAAGCAATAGTTGCTCCATTGCTGGAGCTATTGAGTGTCTGGCAATTGCTCAGTGCTGCTGGGTTAGTGGCTCCTTGGAACTGCCAGCATCAAGGCTATCAGTGGGCTGAGTATGTTATTGCTTTAACACTGTTAACTCTTAAAGATTTGTTTTCTGCATATTCCCAGGGTCTCTCATCCCAACAAAGCCTTCAGGGATTTGTAGTGGAAGCAAAGTGTGTCCTAATGACAGGGAGGTCGTTTTGGTCTGCCTCCCCTAGGTCAATATATAGGTGTTTCAGGCAGGACATGATCTCTGGTCATCAGGGTTCAGTCCTCTAGATGGGTAAACTCCTGGCCTTGGGTCTTGCAGGCTCACTGCTTCCCAGATGTACTCAGAGGGAGATGACTCCAAAGCTGAGGGACTGGTACTAGACAAAAAGATTTCTGGGTTTTGGGCCTCATAACTGAGCCCACTCTGCCTCCTGAATCCTAAACCAGGCCCGGTTGTCTCCAAGCAAGGAGGAAGACATTCGGGGAGAGATGAGTTGGGCAAGTGGGTGGTGTAAATGCTAATGCCTTGCCAGGCATTTATTTTTAATTCCTGGCTCCCAGTTGACGGTCTCAGCAGTCTTCAAAAGTGCCAGGTCATCCGAGAGGCCTGCTGAGCCTCTGGCTGCCCTCTGCCAGACAGACAGACCCTCAGGCTTCTCCTTACTCTCCTCATACTTGATAGCTGCCCTAACAGGGCACCCATCTCCAGGAGCCACTCATGGGCACTGCCTCAGTAGGAGGTGCTGGGCCCTGACCTGGGTCTTCTGTGTCTAGATCCATTCTACACCAGGGTGGAAGGGATAGGCATAGGTCTGCTGTCACTCAGCATAAATACTCAAGGAGCCTCTGCTTCTTACCTGCAGGGACAAAGTCTGGTTGGGTGAGGACAGGTGGCAGCATTGAAAAATGGTAATGTCTGGGTCAAATGACAAGATAGGCATCTCTGAAGAAGCCCCTAGTGATACTTGGTAGCCACAACCACCTTAAGGCCTATTTGGTTATCCTAATCTTCCTAGAAACCTCCAGGGCTCTCTACTTCCTACCCATGGGGCGTGAAGGAGTGTGGGGTCTGAAGCCTGTTTGGATGTTCTTGGTGACCTTAGCTAAGACCATCTGACCAGGAATCAACCAGGAGTATGTCTGGGTCGTGAGAATGAGCTTCATAAATTCTCTACACCTAAGGGAAGAGGTAGAAAAAGCCTCTTACCAGGGCTTCATAACAACGTTGGATCTGGGCTAGACTTGCTGATGGTCTCAAGGGCCTGTCATGTAGGGTCCATGTGAATAAGCACCTGTACTTATTCAGGGGGTTGGGGTGGGGGATCATGGAAAACCTCTGGAAACTGAGCTTCATGTTCACGGGGACTCAACCATGAGCAGGACCAGCAATGGATGCCCACATCAGGGCTTGCAGGGATCGTGACCTGGGCTTGGGCCTCTTCTTCCCTGGTCTACTTGCTGGTTCTCTGTTTTGTGTTCCACCTTCCTGGGGACATCTTTATGTTGGATGTACTTTTTTTTCTGCTCTCCAGCAACCATTGCCTCTGCTACCCCAGTTCTCTCTACAGCTTCTTTCGCTTCTCTCCATCCCTGCCCCTCCTTTCCTGGCTCTGTTTCCCTGCCCCCACCTCTGCGCGCTGCACCGCCCTTTTGCCTGTTTTTCTCTCCTGGTCTGCGCTCTCGTTCGCTGGTTCTCTCCCTCGCTCGGGTGCATCTTTGCAGCTGCGTCCTCTCGGATCCTCATTACGCCTGCCCGCGTCCGTGGGTGCACGGCCCCTGCGTCCGCGCATAGTTCGCACTCCATCTGCCAGCCTCCCGGCGCCCTCCTCCCCCCTCCGGTACCGCATTGCCGTACTGCAGGGGCGCAGTGCATTGCGCCGGCACCGTCAATAGGTGGACCCCCTCCTGGAGAGATAAAACCGCCAGCGCCGGCGCCACCAGTCCCTCTGACTGAGACCTCGGCTCTGGGTAAGGACGCACAACCCGGTCTGAGACCCTTGCTTAGGTTTTCAACCAGGGTTAACCTCCCTGGGAACCCGTCCCGGGGTAGAGGAGGACATGCGGCACCTAGCTGGGCTGCTCCCCTGGGCTGGGGGTGGGGGTGGGGTTGTCTCTAGACCGGGCATGGTGGGTCCCCGTGGCAGTCGGGTAGTGAGTCCCTTAGGCGATTGTATACTTGGTGACAGTAGAGGAGGACCTTCTCCTGAAACCTGCCATCATGCTGTCACCGTGACCTTGGGGCTTGCCTGGGCTCTGCGGAGCTTGACAAGCTGGTCGGAGCAGATGCTGGCGGGGTGGTTTGGGGCTCTGGGAATGTCCGGGATTTGTCAGAGTAGGGCGCGGGGGGGGGGGGGGAGGTGGTGAAACCTGAGGACCCCTATCTCGTCCTACGTGGCTCCCACCCTAATGTGCACCCCGCACCCCACCAGGCCTGAGCTTTTCGGTTGACCTCTGAGATGCGCAGGTACTGAGACCTAGGGCCTGGACCAGATGGTAGGGGAGAGGGTCAGGGCATCTCTGAGGGCACTTGTGAAGCTGGGCCAGGTGGGATTTTTATTCCTCTGGCTAGAACAGGAGGACATTCACCTCTCGGCCCTGATGGCTGCCCCCTGCCTGTGGGGAGGGCCTGAGCTATTCTGGGCCTATGCCTGGGCACCATCCAGCCGTCTCTTCTGCCAGCCTGTGGGCAGAGGGAGGAAGATGGCGCCCTTGCCCGAGGAGGGGCTGAGGAGTGCTGGCCTTCTCTTTATGGTGGCAGCAGTTGGGGGTAGGGCAGTGTCCCTCCCTCCTTGTGTGTGTGTGTGTGTGTGTGTGTGTGTGTGTGTGTGTGTGTGTGTGT
>JADRCH010000172.1:724567-1031679 GCA_019843965.1 Rhynchomys soricoides
TGTCCCTGGCCCCACAGAGTTCCTGCCCAGCATATACCCTCAACCCTGAGCCAGAGCCCCCACAGTGCCAGCCCCTCCCTCACCCAGACAGAATGGGCAAGGAGAAGACACACATCAACATTGTGGTCATTGGTCATGTGGACTCAGGCAAGTCCACCACGACAGGCCATCTCATCTACAAATGCGGTGGCATCGACAAGCGGACCATCGAGAAGTTTGAGAAGGAGGCAGCAGAGGTGAGCACCGTGGGCCTGGTGCTTTCATTGCTCAGTTTACCTCCTTCAGTGCAGGGGATATAGGTGTCTAGTAATTGGGATGAACAGAGCAGTCTCCTTCTGAGAATGTTGCTAGATTTGTCTCATACTGAGGGAGGGGGAATTTGTGCCCTCTCCAGGTCCATTAGAAGGCTCACTCTTTTTGTTTGTTTGTTTGTTTGTTTTTTCGAGATAGGGTTTCTCTCTGTAGCCCTGACTGTTCTGGAACTCACTCTGTAGACCAGGCTGGCCTTGAACTCAGAAGTCCACCTGCCTCTGCCTCCCAAGTGCTGGGATTAAAGGCGTGAGCCACCACTGCCTGGCAGCTCTGGACTCTTGATCTCAGTAGGCCAGTGCCAGGGGGCCCTCATGCCTTATCCTCTTGCTCCCCAGGGCTGAAGCTGGGCTGGATGTGGTGCTGCTCTCACGTGTCTTTTGACAGCCAGGGCTCAAGGATGCTATTAATAGCTGATTGATGGGCAGCAGGCTTGCCAGCTCCACTTTCTCCAGATAAGCTGAGGAGGGTTGCTGGTCCAGGATGGTACCTGGAGTGTGTGTGTGTGGGGGGAGGGGGTCTTGGTAGCTTGTTCCTGGTTAAGAATGAGCAGTGGTTGTAACTGGATTCTCTTCTCTGCCCCTACCCCTGCTCATTCTGAGAAGAGCTGGCTCCAGGATAAGGGCTAGGGCAGGCCTGAGGACATCAACTATCTATGCAGAGCTCCTGCTCCAGTGTGTATATGGGGCTTTGAGCCACAATTCTGTGTGTCTAGGCCTGATGCTTTTACCTTTTAGGAGGTAGGGGTGTGCTGAGGGGAGGAGGTAGGAGGGAGCTGAGGGTCTGAAGGTCACTTGGGTCAGGTCCCAGTGGGTTTTGTCTAGTTCTGTCTGGATAGTCCCTCCAGGCTGGGCATCATCCCTGGAATGCAGAAGCAAGCATGTCATGTGAGATTCTGGTAGGGAGTTGTATTCAGCTGAGCATCAATGACCATAGCTGTGGTCCAGGCTGTAGGAGTCTCACCAGGAGTCTGACCCTGGCACAAGTTTGCAAAGACTAGCCAGCCTTGCTCTTAGTGGGACTTTTCCTACTTCTCCTATTTTGGTGGGAGTGGGGAGGGGAGATGCCTCAGAGTTATTTGGAAGAGCTACAGGAAGAACTGGAACCAGACTTTTCTCAAAACCTTAAGCAATCTACCCATTTTAAAATTTTTTCCTTTTTAAAAAAATAAGAGAGTTGTTTTGTTTTGTTTTACCGTCCCAAACCTAGTGAGATAATTGATTTCTAATTGGGTGTAGAGCCTTCTTAGCCTCAGGTGGCAAAGATAGTTTGGCAACTCCCAGACCCTCACGCCCTCTGCTGGGGGATTTGCGTGTTCACAACTATTGTGGAGGGGAGTGGGGGTGGGGCTGGTTGATCTGGGCGGCCTCAGGTGAGGTAGAGCAGGGTTTAGGGATCAGCACCAGAGACATGGGACAGAGGTCCTCGGTTCAAGGTGCTTTAAGCCAAATGTCACCTCTCCTGGCTGCTCCCATGGGCCAGGGCAAGCATAGCAAGTGGATGTGACTCTAGAGTCCTGTGTCCTATCCTGAGTTGTACCCCTACCCTTCCAGATGGGGAAGGGCTCCTTTAAATACGCCTGGGTGCTGGACAAGCTGAAGGCAGAGCGGGAGCGCGGCATCACCATCGACATCTCCCTCTGGAAGTTCGAGACCACCAAGTACTACATCACCATCATTGATGCTCCAGGCCACCGGGACTTCATCAAGAACATGATTACCGGCACATCCCAGGTATGCAGGGAGGGCACCTAGCTCAGTGATGTAGGGCCCAAGAGCTCCCCTGAGATGTCAGTCAGTGTCTCTTATACTTCCTGCCTTGACAGAGCCACGGCCCATGTCCTGTTGGGCACGAGTCCCTCAAGAACTGAGTCAGTGCTTTTATCTCAGCTAGATGGGAGTGCCTGCAGGGTTACCTCACCACTGCTGGGGCCAGCAGTCAGACAGAGGGGAAATGTAGGCATATCCTTCACAGACAGATTTTTATAGAAGAGCCCACAGTAGAGACAGTAACATATGGGTAGAAAAGCAGTCTGACAATCACAGGCAGAGAGGACAGAACCAGAGAGGATCCAAGGACCATAACCCTGCTGGTAGTGGAGTTGATGGCCTGTCTGGGACTCCTTAACTCAGGGTCTGGTGGAAGAGTCCCCTGCTGCCCTTGAGGTAGATATCCTGAATCCCCATCCCCAGGCTAACTGCCCAGGACCTATTATGTGGGTGGTAAGGTTACTACGTCAAAGGCAGGGCCAGGGCTCACTGTGTCTGACCTGTTGGATAGGCGGACTGTGCAGTGCTGATCGTGGCAGCGGGTGTGGGCGAGTTTGAGGCAGGCATCTCCAAGAATGGGCAAACCCGGGAACACGCACTCCTGGCCTACACTCTGGGTGTGAAGCAGCTCATCGTGGGTGTCAACAAGATGGACTCCACGGAACCAGCCTACAGCGAGAAGCGCTATGATGAGATTGTCAAGGAGGTCAGCGCCTACATCAAGAAGATCGGCTACAACCCAGCCACGGTGCCCTTTGTGCCCATCTCGGGCTGGCATGGTGACAACATGCTGGAGCCTTCACCTAATGTAAGTGAAGATAGTATGGTGGTGGCAGTACTGACCTTCCCAAGAGCCCAGAGCTCCAAGGCTCCAGGTTAGGGTGGGCCATGCTCTCTTTGTTCTTGCTGGGTTTCTGTGAGCACTGTGGTGATGAAGGGTACCTCCTAGTAAGGGACCTGCACTTGGAGTCCTCTTCCTCAGCCTCCTTATGAGGCCAAAAACGGAAGATAAGGCCCTTTTTCTAGCAAATGATGTTTCCACCAAGCCACCCCTACAGACACTGCCTGTTGGGCTCCAGATTGCACTATGGGGGAAGACCAGTTTTCATTTCTCCCAAGCCACTGCTCTGGGTTTGAATACTATTCAGGATCAGCAAGGCCACATGGTCCTTTTCATCTGCCTCCCCTGAGGTCTGAAGTGGGTTGGTATCTAGGAAGCAAGCATGTCCTGAGGCTGGCCTGGAGAGTGGAGGAATGTGTCTGGGCTGGCTACGTGGAAGCTTGAAGCTTAGACAGCCTGCAGCTCTGGGTTGGGACTCTCTTACTTGGGAGTAAAAAGGAGGACATTTCTTAGAGAGGGTCTGGGACCTAGATCTTGGTCTATCCAGAAGAAACCCCTGTCCTAGAAAGGTGGGCACTTAGCTGTAGCCAACTTTGCAGCTACCCCAGTGAGTATAAGCATAGGCTCTCTGGAGATAGCTGGGGACCCAGTGCCTGGAGGTATATCAACAGAGTTTGGCAGGCAGGGGTTCCTCCATCTTGTTCTTGCTGATATATGATTATCAGGACTTTAGAATTCCCTGGAGACCTCTGACCAGCAGAAACCCCTCTACTCCCTACTGCTCTATTGTGCTCTGTGGCTCTGCTCATCCATACTTTGAGAGCCATCTATTGACCTGAGGTACTTGGAACTTGGTCATGAATACTAAGGCAGGAGGGAACAAAGCCCCTTGGGTGCCCCTTGTTTGTGGCAGGTGGACCAAGAGGAGCTCTGTCAGGGGGGTTTCAAGTCATCCTCCAGAGAGGCTGTTGTAGTGGTAGTGATGGTGGTGGTGATGATGATGATGATGAAGATGATAGACCCTGAGCTTGGAGATAGCTTGGTAATGAGCAGAGCTTCTGGGGTTGGGACGGAGGATGGAATTTATCCCTGACATGGCCATTGGCCAGTCTTGGGTTCCCTACTCCCCAGGTACTTGCCCTGTCTAGGGCTGTGATTGATCAGGTCCCAGAGGGATTAGGGAATCAGGTCAGTCTGAGTGGCCTCATTTGTAAATGGTGGGAGCATGACAGCATAGTCTGGGGAAGCTGTTTTCGTTGTTTGCTTGTTTGTTTGCCCCTTCCTTTGTTCCTAAGCTGTGTTTGTTCAGGGTCCCTGTGAGGCTAGGAAGGAGAAGGGATGAGGAGCAAGCGGTGAGGCTCCCTTCCCAGGCTTTCTTTAGGCAGGTCCTGGAGATCTGAGGCTGAGGGTTTGTTTGGTCAAGTGAGTTGCTCTATAACTGGCACTTTTTTTTTTTTTTGGTGCTACCTAGATGCCATGGTTCAAGGGCTGGAAGGTAGAGCGTAAGGAAGGAAATGCAAGCGGTGTGTCCCTGCTGGAAGCCCTGGATACCATCCTGCCCCCCACCCGCCCCACCGACAAGCCCCTTCGTCTGCCGCTGCAGGATGTGTACAAGATTGGGGGTGAGTGAGGGCTCAGTGCTCGGGCTCACTGCTTCCTGCAGGTGCTTGCACACTCTGCCCCAAGCCTTGACCCCAAACCAAACCTTGTCATCGAGGAATCCCCAAGATGGTTGTCTCCACCTTTCTCCTTACTCCATGTACTCTTACACACCATCCGTTTACACATCCATCTTCTTGTTCTATCTATCCACCACATCCACCTACTCAGTCACTCCACCCACCCGCCTCCACAGTGACCCCTCCCACCCACCGCCACAGTGGCCCCTCCCACCCACCTCCACAGTGGCCCCTCCCACCCACCTCCACAGCGGCCCCTCCCACCCACCTCCACAGCGACCCCTCCCACCCACCTCCACAGTGGCCCCTCCCACCCACCGCCACAGTGGCCCTTCCCACCCACCTCCACAGTGACCCCTCCCACCCACCTACACAGCAGCCCCTCCAACCCACCTCCACCCATCCTTTGGTTCACTCAGCCTTCACTAGGATCCCTTTCCCACTCCCTAACCCTCCAGCACTCAGCCAACAAGCTAGGGACATAAGATGGGAGTATTGAACTGACTTACACTTCGCCTGCAGGGTGGAGGGTGCCTGTCTCATAGGAGGCAGTCCTAGTCCAGGAATGAGAAATGCAGGTCACATGGGTCAATAAAAACCAAAGCCAAATATGAGACAAACAAAGGGACAGGAGTGAGAATATCACACTCACACTTACTCCAACACAGAGCATGACTGTTGGCTTTTCTCTGTCATCCCATAATGCCACCCCACCCCCAAGCTTCCAGGAGAAGATGGAGAGCCCTTCCTCTCCCAGCCACTTGCTCATTAATGTATCCCTGTGGTAGCCAGATTGTCAGTGTGAGCAGGCCTGTCAGAAGTGCTGTGGCCAGATGCCTCTTCGGGCAGAACCACCGTGCTACAACAGGACTTAGGGAGTCCTGTGAGGGCAAGAGTAAGCCCAGTGCCATGCATGGCTGGGCCACACACCACAGGGAGGAGTTCTCACAGACGGAGGAGTGCTTATGGTGCTCCTATCCTTGAATCCTGGGAACCAGGGGAAACTCTCCTTCTTCTGTCCCACCCTCTGCTTATCTAGGGACCCCCTGTCTACTTATCCCTCCATGAGACTATCTCCCTTGACCCCTTCAGAGAGGAGAAAGTCCTGAGCTCTGTGTACTCTCAGGCTCTCCGATGATATGTTTTGCCCTGCACCCCTCCTCGGGCCTGCCATCTCACAGTACCCTTTCTTGGCCCAGGCATCGGGACCGTGCCTGTGGGCCGAGTGGAGACAGGTATCCTCCGGCCTGGTATGGTGGTGACCTTCGCGCCGGTCAACATCACCACAGAGGTGAAGTCTGTGGAAATGCACCATGAGGCCCTCAGCGAGGCCCTGCCTGGGGACAACGTCGGGTTCAATGTGAAAAATGTGTCTGTGAAGGATATTCGCCGCGGCAATGTCTGTGGGGACAGCAAAGCTGACCCGCCTCAGGAGGCTGCCCAGTTCACCTCTCAGGTTGGTGGCTGCAAGAGGGAATGTGGACATTCCTCCTTAGAATAGGAGAGATGGGAGGGGGTACCAGGGAGCAATGGCTGCTGGCCCTTCTCCTGACACTGAAGAAGAAGGCCCTCCATTCACCTGAAGGCCACTCAGGGTTCAAAGGCTGAATGGATGCTCAGAGTCACCGGCAGGTAAGCAGGACCACAGCCTCTCTGGGCAGGCCTTCCCTAGGATAGTTGGTCTATAAAAAGGCTTTTATTAGCTTGCTGCTTGGGGTATCACTGTAGACTTTTTTCTCTTAATTTTATTTTATTTTTTAAAAAATAGATCTACTTATTTAGTGTGTGTATTCATGAACACATATGAGTGCAGAGGTCAGAGGGCAACTTGGAATCAATTCTCTCTTCCCATCTTGTTGCTCCCAGGGACTGAACTCAGGTCTTCAAGGCCCAGCAGCAAGTACCATCCTTTGCACCCAAAGCCATCTTGCTGGCCTCCTTCTCTCTATATTTTTACTGAATGATCTTTCTTTTCTTTTCTTTCTTTCTTTCTTTCTTTCTTTTTTTTTTTAAAAAAGATTTGTTTTATTTATGTGAGTACACTGTAGCTGTCTTCAGACACACCAGAACAGGGCATCAGATCTTATTACAGATGGTTGTGAGTCACCATGTGGTTGCTGGGAATTGAACTCAGGACCTCTGGAAGAGCAGTCAGTGCTCTTAACTACTGAGCCATCTCTCTAGCCTCATTGAACGCTTTTTCATCACCTCTTCATGGGACAAGAATTTTTAGGACAGTATTATTGAAATGTAATAGAAGCATTGTCTTTGAGGTCCAATTTTGTCCTGGCTGTACAATGTGTCCATTCTGTCATGGTCCTTTCAAACAGTGCAGCTATCTTTTGACTGCCTTTGTTACATGCTTAGCAAGATCAGGGTGGGGTCCCTGTGGCCTGAGTATTCCTTGCATAAAAACATAGGGATCCGGAGATGACCCTGTGACTGGACCCACCCCACCTAACACTGACTCTGTCCCAGGAGACCTTCCTCACCGCTAACTTCAACTTTGCTCCCAGGTTATCATCCTGAACCACCCTGGGCAAATCAGCGCTGGCTACTCGCCAGTCATCGACTGTCACACAGCCCACATTGCCTGCAAGTTTGCAGAGCTAAAGGAAAAGATTGACCGTCGTTCTGGCAAGAAGCTGGAGGATAATCCCAAGTCCCTGAAGTCTGGTGATGCAGCCATTGTTGAGATGGTCCCAGGAAAACCCATGTGTGTGGAGAGCTTCTCACAGTACCCACCCCTCGGTGAGCCGGGCGATCCAAGGTGTAACCCAATGCGGTACTGACGGGCGGGGACAGGGGTTCCTTTACTATGGCAAACTGAGGAAAACGCAGCATTTAGTAAGAGGTCTCATCGAGCGCACGCGCACGCGAACACACACACACACACACACACACACACACACACACACGGTGCTTTTTTTTTTTTTTGAAGAAGCCTAAGGGACTTCTCCGCGGCCAAAAGCAAGTCTAGTGATTTCTCCCCCAGCCCCCGGCCCCTCACGACAGGACGGCCTAGTTTGCCCTAACTGAAGAACTATGTACTTGCAGCTGTTCCCGGCTACTGGGACTCTTTGGCAGTCAGAACAGCTTAAAGGGGCATTAAGCTGTTCTGCGGACGCCCAATGCACCTGCGTACTGCATCCTGAGCGCCCCCCGCAGTTTACGCATCTCTCCCCACAGGCCGCTTCGCCGTGCGCGACATGCGGCAGACTGTGGCCGTGGGCGTCATCAAGAACGTGGAGAAGAAGAGCGGCGGCGCCGGCAAGGTCACCAAGTCCGCACAGAAGGCGCAAAAAGCGGGCAAGTGAAGCGCGGGCGCCCGCGGCGTGGCCCTCCCCAACGGCGCCGCGCCGCGCCCCCAGCCCCGCCCCCGGCACTGGCCCCGCCCCCTCCCCCGCCCCAGGCGCGGCCCCTCCGCCCCGCCCCCCCGCCAGGCGCATGTCTGCACCTCCGCTTGTAAGAGGCTCTACGTCAGCGACTGGATGCTCGCCATCAAAGTCCAGTGGAAATTCTTCAAGAGGAAAAGCGCCCCCGCCCCAGGCTTCCGCGCCAGCGCTCACCACGCTCAGTGCCCATTTTCCCAATAAACTGAGCGACCCCAGAGCCGTGTGTGCCTACTGCTGGGGTCCTGTTTCTCAAAGTCCTGTCGTCCAAGATATTCAGCTGCCAGGTGACCTAGCCAACTGCCCTCCTAAGCTTCATGGGTAGGCGGTGGGGCCCGCCGCGTGGGTGCTAGGAACCCCCAGCTAGGTGAGGATGGGAAAATCAAATGACTTTGATGGCTATGACCCGTTTTGGGTGCCTCGTTAAGATGTGCAGGACTTAGGTGGAATGTGCAAGACCAAGTAGAACCAAAACTGACTGGGTGTCCTGATGTACCCCACAAGAAACTGTGAAACCCGAGAGCTCCTCCCCATGAGTGGGCACACACTTAATTCCCCTAGGTTTCTGGATTCAGACAGAAGTCCATCTTGCTCCCACTCCTGCCTGCTGAACCAGCCCCATGTCTGTTCTAGTCCCCTTGGTCCGGATCCTCAATCCTTAAACTGCAGCAACACCAGCCCCAGAAGCCAGGAGGCCAATGACTTATGTCACATGGGCTGGGATTGATCCACCTGTCCCAGAACATGCCATGACTTCAGTGGCCAGGCAGGACAGATGGTAGGAATACTCTCCACTCACTTTTGTCCTAGGAAGCTGTCCTCCCTGTCCTCTCAAGGCCTACTCTTGTTATTGCAGGTCGAGGCTGGGTAGGGTGAACAGAGTCCCTCCACAGGGTCAGAGTAAAGCTCTCTGGTCCATATTCCCACATGTTCCCCTTGTGTCAGTCTCCTAGGTCTGCTACAAATGGACTTTGGAGGCAGATAATGGTGCGATCAGCGCCCTTGGGCAGAAGGGAAACCACTGTAGTTCTCCTGCTCTCCCCTCCTGGCTTTGTTGGCATGTCTGGGCTAGTGGCCCAACCACTGTAGTCTCTGCTTTTTGGTTATATGCCCTCATCTCTTCTAGAGTGTGGAATCTCTTTCCTATAAGGACACCTGTGACTACTTAGAGCATGTCTGGAGAACCTAGATAATATTCTACCTTCTCAAGTGCATCTTCAGAACCCTTCCTTGCACATAGTTGCTGTTCTAGGTTTCTGGTGTCAGGCTCCTGATACCTTCAGTACACTTAGCCTCTTTACTAGATGAAGACAGAGACAATACAGCTATGATGGGCAATTCTGACATCCAAAGAAATGGGCACACAGCCCAAGGAGTTCTACCTAACCACAAAGCAGAATGGGTACCTCAGCATCCTTGATGGTAGAATAAGAAGGGAGGAAGACCTTCATGGCCAGGGAGTGATATGTTTGGGAAGGTGGTCACCCATGGCTGTGCTTACAATCCACAGACCCATACAGGATGGGTTTGAACTAGTGAGTGTCAGGCCTGTGAGAGAAGACTATTGGATTCAGATACCCAGGTGAATATGAACTTTAGAGGGACATCAGCTACTTTTTAATATAAAAGTTTGAGACAGATATAGTTAAAAAAAAAACAGAGTCCATTGTTTGTCTGGAATTGTGATTTGGAATTCTTATATTTTGTCTGATGACCCCATCCAAAAACACCAGGTTTCTCCTAGACATCTGGCTAATTCTAAGTCTTTCCCCGGCCACCATTATTGACAAGATGGATCAGGTAGATAGTGTCAATCACAGGAAGTTGTTTTAACACTTAGTCCTCTTAGAATTGGGAAAACTATGGAGATATATTAGACTGAGACAGGACAAATGTGAGATATAGCCCCTGGCTGGAGTTAAAGGAAGCCTGGTAAGCAGACAATGCCTCATCCTCCTGTGCCTGGTTGCTAGAGCAAACTTTGGTGTCCTCTGGGAACCCTGGCTACCCAAACACTACAGGTTGGCCCAGTTCTGGCCAGTCAGCTGATCATGTTGGCATGTGTTGGAATATACAGTACATTACCAGGCAGACACATTCCAAGGATTCTCTGGAGGTCTGAAGATAGCTAGTTACAGCCCTGGTCCTCCCTGGATCCAGTCATGGGTAGGTGACTATCTATTGGCTCTGGTGTCCTAGAGGACCATCTAGGGAAAGTCTTCAAGCCTTGGGCCCCTCTCCAGGGTTGTGGTGATAATGAAGGCAGGCACAAATTCCTGGATCTGAAGCCTGAGGGGTTTTGAGCCTAACTGTGGTCTACTCCATCTGAGGGCAGAACTTCATGGTGGACTGGAGGAAAAAGAAACCCCTCAAGTGAGCTTCTGGTGTGGTCACCTCTGAGACTGCCAGGACATTCCCTTTGACCTCTGAGTTAGGGTTCCCTATGCCCAACCCACCTATATCTCTTCAGAGGGCGAGGGCTTGATTCTCTACTTCCCACTGGGTTTCTGGAGAGTTCCAGGAGCTGCCCATACTTAGGCCAGAAAGAACATCAGAAGACAGTGACCACGCATCAGAGCTGAAAGATAAAGGGGTAAGAAATGCATCTACTTGCCTGAGGGATACCCAGCACTGGTTTGAAGTATGACCACACAGCAACCATTGCACATCCCATGCCTCTGCTGTGGCTTGGGCCAGGGCTGAGATGAAGAGGAATTTAGAGCAGAGAGAACTCATGGCAAGTGGGAACTGAGGAAAGATGGTACACACAGAGAGACTGAAGGCTGGTTCCTGGCCACAGGCTTGGGGTACACAGTAGACAGCTAGACTGGAAGGTTGAGGAATAATGATGTATCACCACAGCTGAGGATGCCCGAGGGCCTGGCAGGGGTGACAGTTTTAGGGTTTGGTTATCATTTGGCTGAAGAGGAACTCAGGCTAGGAAGGTGACCATGATAGCAGCCTCTGGGGTAAGGGACACAATCCTTTTTATTTTTTTTTATTTTTGTTTTTTTGTTTTTGTTTTGTTTTGTTTTTTTGAGACAGGGTTTCTCTGTATAGCCCTGGCTGTCCTGGAACTCACTCTGTAGACCAGGCTGGCCTGGAACTCAGAAATCTGCCTGCCTCTGCCTCCCCAGTGCTGGGATTAAAGGCGTGCGCCACCATTGCCCGGCTAAGGGACACAATCTTGAGGCACATTCCTGAGGGCAGAGTATGGGGTAGGGTGAGGGCTGGGGAATGCCATCCTATGCTGGGTTAGTGAATAATTTACAATGAGCTCCACCAACGCTGACCACCAGCCTCCTTGCACACTTTGAAGGCCTCTAAAAGATTCATGAGGCAGTGACAGAATTGATGGGCCTCAGGGTTGCTGAGTTGGCCAAATATGATTTGTCTCTTGCCTGGCTTCCTCAGGAATGCTGCACCCTCCTGTAATGTTTGCAGAGGAGCCTTTCTTTCCTTCCTCAGGATCCTGAGGGTGACAGGCTGCTGTCTGGATGGTGGCTTCTGAGTCCTCCTTTAAGGACCGAGCCTTGTGGCAGCTTTGGACCCTGAAGCAATTCACATTCTGTGATCATAATAATGACCTTCTTTGACGATAGCTGTGGGTACCATAGGAGCTTCTGGATGGGATTGTGGGTGTGAGCATTAGTGCATGCCAATTTGTGCTTGGTGTGAGCCTGGGCCCATGTGCATGTAGCTTAGTTGTGGAGCTGCATATATGTAGGGCTGTGTAGCAGAGAACCTGAAGGCCTGTTTCAGGGATGTTAGATGTAGCATATAAGTGCACATGTATTTGCCTGTGTCATCATGCTTATTTGCCGTTAAGTGTTTTTTGTGTGTGTGCATGTGTGTGCGTGTGTGCGTGTGTGTGTGTGTGTGTGTGTGTGTGAGAGAGAGAGAGAGAGAGAGAGAGAGAGAGAGAGAGATCTAGTGCATGCGTGCATGTGCATGCGCACGCAATGGGAGGGGTCTTCTGGGTGGCTGGACCAAAACATCCCTGAGGAAGCTGTTTCTGTCATGTATGAAGCTAGAGTAGATCAGGATCGTATATATGGACCTGGTGTCCATTTCTAGACTCTGTTTATTAGTGCAAGGAAAATCATTCCCCGGAGATGGTGAATGAGGACTGTAAATGGAGTCTGGTGGGGAGCTGGGAAGTGCTGACTCAGTTCTGGCTTCCTCTGCTGTGCCTGATGTCTCATTTGGAGCTGGCTGGGAGAAGAGGAAGAAAGCCACAGGCAGTAATCAGGACACTGAGGTTGCATGGGGCCAGCGCTGCTCAGGTGTGGTATTGGCTATGATTCCTGCTGGTGTGTTGGTTAGCTCAGTCCCACCAAACCAGAGTCAGGGTTTAGATGGAGGCTCTGAACTTGATAGGAATCCCAGAAACGATGATAGAGGGAGAATGTGGAGTCCTACTTTCATTCTCTGTCCCTGAGTGACAAAGGAGAGCAGGCAATGAGGCTTTTGTCTTGGCTACAGTGTAGGGGTTGGCCACTATCTGGCTTCAGTTCCCTCCTCCTCCTGGCACTGGCTCATGCTGTTCTTTGGAAGATGCTACAGCACCAGGATTGGGAAGACTGCAGTTCCAAAGGGTTATTTATTTATTTATTTTAACAAGAGGACAGACTGGATGGGCTGGAGATAGTGATGTAGCAGGAGCTGAGGGTGGAGCAGGAACTAAGGTGCATCAGGGGTTGGGGACTTTTGTAGAAACTGGGGGTGTAGCAGGAGTAGAGTACAACACAGGCAAGGCTACAGTTGGAGCTAGAGGTATAGCAGAGACTGGGGATACAACAGGAGTTGGGAGTACAGAAGGAACTGGGGGTGTAGAGGGCTCTCAGGGTGTGGCTGGAGCTGGCTGTGCAGCTATAAGAGGGGCTTGTAAAATGGGTTTGGGGAAGGACTCATAGGGCAAGGAGAAGATGCCAAAAAAGGCTACTACCCTGCCTGGTTCTGGGTGCCAACATCCTGGGTGGGAAGATCCTTCAGCCCAGGCCTATCTGTGCAGGGTGAAGGGCTCTTTCTTGTAGTTTCAACTCCTAGAAGGCTGAGGCCTCTTCCATCTGGCATTTCGGCTCTTTGGTACCCTCTCGCCGATTCCCTTTCCCGATGCATCCCTGATGGCTTCGGTGTTGTTTTTTTTTTTTTCCGTCCTGAGTGCTGAGGAAGGCAGAGCCTGGCAGAGATGCGCCTAGCCAGCCAGAGTCGGCTCATTTATTTTTACCTTAACACTTACATAACACCTCTTCTGCAAGGCATCGTTTCAATACTTCACAAATCTCATTCCACTGTCATAATCGTGCGATGCAATTGTCTTATTCCCGGTACAGGTAAAGAAATGGGGGCTCAGAGACCTCCCCCAAACCACTCCTGTCAGTTAAGCTTATTGCTGTGAAACACTGGTCCTGCTGCCCTGCACTGCTCTCAGAAGTGCTCCTTCCCACCAAGCCTGAGAACAGAAATGGCAGTTGCTTTGCTGAAGTTAGATGCTGGGCTCATGCCAGCCCTTGCTGGATGTCCTCAAAGCCCTTCCTGGGGCTGGATTTTCTTCTTTCACATGTCTCCACTCTGGCCTCCTTTCTCAAGAAAGTTGTCATCTCTTGGCTTTGGTGTACTCAGAGCAGTGTTGGGGACAGTGAGGCTGTTTCATGCTGAGTTATAAATGGCCATGTGCCACAGACAGGCACATTTTAAGAAGGATACATTTCTGACATTACTAGGAGATATAGTTCCTCAGAAAGCTCCCTGACCCTATGGCTCTCACAGTCTTCCCCCGCTCCCTTACCCTGCACCTAACCCTGGTGCAGGGGTTAATTGTTTTGTAGATCTGACTTTTGGGAAGGGGCTTTAAAACTCTACTTTCTGATTGGTTGTGGTTTTCTGTAATGATGTCAGTCTGTTACAGAAAGATGTTTCCTTGTTGAAGAGTGAGAACTACACTTATTTGTATCAGGGCAAATATTTAGAGTGTTGTACTGGCTAGTTTTGTGTGTCAACTTGACACAAGCTCGAGTTATCACAGAAAGGAGCCTCCCTTGAGGAAATGCCTCCATGAGATCCAGCTGTAAGACTTTTTCTCAATTATTGACCAAGGGGGAGGGCCCATTGTGGGTGGTGCCAACCCTGGGCTAGTAGTCCTGGGTTCTATAAGAGAGCAAGCTGAGCAAGCCAGGGGAAGCAAGCCAGTAAGGAACATCCCTCCATGGCCTCTGCATCAGCTCCTGCCTCCAGGTTCCTATCCTATGTGAGTTCCTGTCCTGACTTCCTTTGGTGATGAACAACAATGTGGAAGTGTAAGCTGAATAAACCTTTTCCTCCCCAACTTGCTTATTGGTCATGATGTTTGTGCAGGAATAGAAACCATGCACCAGGGTTAGGTGCAGGGTAAGGGAGCGGGGGGGGGGGGGAGACTGTGAGAACCATAGGGTCAGGGAGCTTTCTGAGGAACTATATATCCTAAGACAAATGTAGTTAGGGATTATATTGATTTAGTAAAATGGTTGCTGTAGGTTCTCCTCTAAGATCCATGACTTCACTAGCCCTGAGTAGTTGGTTAGGAATCCAGCACCAAGCATGATTGCCTTCTTGTTGAATGGGTTTTAAGTCCAATAATAGAACTGTATGGTTACCACTGAGGTATGTACCCAGCACTCACAACTGCACCCTTAGTGGGTGCTGTTGGTCATTGTTGTGGTTCATAGGCATCATAGCTGGGTAGGACTGACTGTTGGTTGCTTGCTTCCTTCCTTCGGAAGCTTGCATGGTGCCTTCTAGATCCATGAAAGCGGCCATTCGAAAGAGCAAGGAGGATCATATGAAGGGGTTTGGAGGGGGAAGAAGAGGGGGAAATGATGTAATTATCATCTCAAAAATAAAAGAGAAAACCAAAAACAACTAAAAAGGAAGGATATGGTTAATCTAAATTTCTTAACTTTAGCACAACAGATATCTGGGCTGGATAATTCTCTTGTAGGGGTCATGTGTCTTGACACTGTGGCACCATCCCCAATCTCAACCTATTTGATGATAGTGACATCTGCCCCCATCCTATGGTGAAACTAAAAATGTCCCCAGACACTCTTTGGGAGTAAAACATCCCTAGTGAAAATGATGGTCTAACAGGATATCAGCCCTGTGGGATGGCAGTATTAGTGATTTACGCTAGTTTTGGGGACAGGTAACCTCGATGCCCTGCACATTTTACTGTCTTGCTCCTAAGAGCCAGCTTTGGGTTTACATAGCTTTCCCTCTTCCACTGTAGCCATGGGAGGTCTGTATTGGAACCATGGAAGAGGAGAAACAAGAAGAGGAAACAGGGGTGTGAGTCACTGTCAGCACCCTCCTGCCATTAAGCAGCTAGACGTGGCTAGGAAGGTCAGGCTGTTTTTTCATTTGTCCTGTTCTAAGAGAAAGAAGGCTGCGATTCTCTTTCTGATAGAGGAAGATTGGGGGCTTTGTTGGCAGCTGTGGCAGAAGAACCTGAAGCCAAGACTTAAACAGAGAACTCTATGTGCCAGTTTTAGAGGTGTACACCCAGGAATGAGGTGTATGGGAGGATCTGCCTCTGGGCCTGAGATCTTTTCTGTGGTCTCATATGGCAGAGAGCAGAGAAGGTACTTGGGACTTAGCTCTTCCCTTAGCCCTGGACTAGAGCACGGCCTCCACCCTCACCATTTGCTTTTCCCCAGAGGCTCTGAACATACACAATCACTTTGGGGTAGAGCCTCAACAAATCAACCTGAGAGACACAAACAAATTGAGTTTAGCCCTTAGACTGCTCAAGGTCATCCAACTTGAACGAGCTACAAGACCCGGGGGGGGGGGTGGGGGTGGGCGTTACTTTGTAGCAAGGATGGCCCTGCCTGTAGTATCACCTTGGCTTTGATGATAGAGGAAGGTGAACTTCCTGGATGCTGGGATGTAGCCCCAGGGTTCACAGGAAAAGGCTGAAACTTCTGTTGAGTCTTCTCAAGTCACCTGAAGCTGATGGAGCATTTGCTAACTTTGAAGGATTGGTTGGGGAAGGAACTCCAAAGGCCTAGAGGCCCTGCCCAAGGCTGGATAGCACTGTTCAGCCTACTGGTCAAGCAAGGCACTCTAGTGAGCTTGAGATGACTATAGGCAGGAGCCAGCAGCAGATTGCCTTGTGTGGGAAGGTGCTGACCACTTTGCCAGCAGGAACATCTCTGGAGAACAAAGCTCCAGCCACCCACACCCTCCCAGGGTACACTCCAAAGGCCCTAAGCCAAGCAATTCCTGGGCTGCCTTCCAGGGTTCATGTGGCTGGAGGCTCAGAGTGACATCAGTCCTAGGCCAAAGTGACCATTCACTGGTGAAAGTGGGCAAGTCATTCTGTGAACTAGCCTGTGAACAGTGAGGGGCTGTAAGGTCCTGAGCCAAGTTGACTGCACAGGGAAGATGAGCATGTGGTAGGCAAGTGAGTCATAGTTTCATACTGACAAGGAAGTAAAGTTGGGAGAGAAGGCAATGGAATGGGGATATCTGACTTCAGGACCTTCCTGAACAGAGGCACAGAGTCCATCCATTCAGGAATAGCACTCTAGGCTGAGGACACAGTCCATGCAGTTATATGAGAGGCATTGTGGTGCTGTGACTGGTTAGTGCCTGGGGATAGAGGCTGAAGTGTTCTAAGAGGGGGTGGCAGGCATGGCCTCAGAGATGAGTGACCATGAGTTGGAAACTACTCAGCCCAAATGAACCCTGGGCACGCAGCATGGATTGCTCCACAGTGGAGCCTGTGTCATGCTCTCATTGAGACAGGAGGCCTCTGTATTCCTCACTTTTTATCTGCAGTACAGAGATTCTTTACTTGTCTGGGATGTGAGAAAGGGTGGATAGGTGCTAGTTTCAAAGCTGGTTCAGGAATGGAGGAGGAGGAGGAAGAGGAAGAGGAGGAGGAGGAGGGAAAGGGAGGGGGGAGGGGAAGGAGGGGGAGGGAGGGGGAGGGAGAGAGAGGAGGAGGAGGAAGAGCAAGAGGGAGGAGGAAGCTCAAGGACATAAGGCTATCCCAGAAGAGGGCAGTCAGAACTTTCTAGAAGCCTGGAAAGCTTGTCTTGGTGCCTCTTTGGACACTCCTAGGGCTACCACCATTCCCTGGCTATTGCCATCTCTGTCACTGCAGCAGGGACACCTACTGTGAAAGTACTATCAGTGGCTGGGAAGGACAAGTTCAGTTCCTCAAGTAATTAGTCGTTTTGCCAGGAGCTAGTGCAGCTTGTTGAGAACTCAGGTCCTTAAAAACCAACCAATCAACAAACCGGGGGGGGGGGGGGACTTCTATAAATTAAATACTTATTGACTTCAACCAGTAAGTGTTCCTGTCAGATTTCAAAAAACAAAAAACATAGCACTTTTATATCTTGTCTTTCCTTCACTGCATTGTTCTTTATGATCCAGACCAACAGTCTTTCTTCTTAATAGTGGAAAATTCCTTCAAGGGGGGCCTTTCTGCCTGGGTAGGCACTTCCTGTCGTCCAAATTACAGGATTAAAACAACCACAGCTCTGCCTAGCCAGAGTGACTGAGAACCTGTCTCTTCTCATTTCCCCAAATTGAGTCTGTTTCCCAGCTGGCAGTGTTCTCCCTTCTGGTCCTTAGCAGCTGCTCTGTCTTCCGTGGAAGGAGGTCTCTGTTGGAAGAGATCCCCATGTACTACTGACTGTGAAAGCTGACCCTTGGAAAGAGGGTGACCGAACTCCTGGGTGTGAATGCTATTATGTAACAGTCAGGCTTGCTCAAACCATCAAGCTGGGCTTCCTAGCAGGGGCTTTGGATGGCGTCAACTGTTTGCACATACTCAATGTGGCATCACTGGAGGGTTCTGACAGTCTGGCCAGCACAGACATGGAGGCAGCACAGCCTTTCCACATTCATTCCCTGTACTTGGCATCTGTAAGACCTAAGTCCCAATCTCAGCTGGAGAGAAAAAGAATGGTAGGTTTCCATCCAGAAAGCACTGGCATCCCTCTGACCATATTGCTGTATGTATCTCTCCAGAGAGGTGATACGCTGATGGGCCTCCATCATGAGTAGTCGAAATAACCATGGCTCAAAGACCCTTCACCCCTGCAGGCTCTGGGACAGTGGGTACAAAGCTACAAGTTTACAAAGGCCCAGGCAGAAAAGATACGGCCATAGCCTTTCAGATTTTTTGCTTCTCCCTTTAAGATTTACTTTAAGATATATTTCCAATTTATTAAGATTACTTTTAATGTGTATTGGGGTTTTGCCTTCATTTATCTCTGTATGAGGGTTGTAAATCCCCTGCAACTGGAGTTACAGACAGTTGTGACCTGTCGTGTGTTTTTTTGGGGGGGATTGAATCCAGGTTCTCTGGAAGAACCGCCAATGTTCTTTTTTAAAATTTTTTATATTTTTTTAAACATTTTATTTGTATGAGTGCACTGTAGCTGTCTTCAGACACACCAGAAGAGGGCATCATATCCCATTATAGATGGTTGTGAGCCACCATGTGGTTGCTGGGAATTGAACTCAGGACCTCTGGAAGAGCAGTCAGTGCTCTTAACCGCTGAGCCATCTCTCCAGCCCCCAGCCAATGTTCTTAATGGGTGAGCTGTCTCTCCAGCACCTTGACTGCTTGTTGCTTGAGACAGGGTCTTTCTAGCCCTGGTCTGTTGATACTCTTCCTGTCTTAGCCCCTGAGTGCTGGGATTACATGTGTGAGCCACTATGCCTGGCTAAATACATTAACTTAAAAAAGATGCTGGGGATGGGACCCAGGATCTTATGCATTCAAAACAAATACTTTTACCACTAAGCCATGTCCCCAAATTATTGTTTTGTATAGAAAGGCATATGAAAGAGGGCTTCAAGGGCAACCGGTATTGGCAAGCACTTTAAACTGCTCTGTGACACAGTAGGAGCCAATGCGATCTTGTGTTTTGATGGTCCAACATCTCTACCTGCCTCATGTAGCTCAGTAATAGCAGAACTGGGAGCCACCGTCCTACATTCCCTGCTCTGAGGATCAGGAGAGAGGAACAAGCTATCACAGGCGGGCTGCCAAGGAGGTGCTGAAGGGACAGCGCCCGGCTGAAGGATAGCTCTTTGATGCAGCTGCTAGTGCCTGCAGCCTGCACCAGAGATCTCCCCAGCTGGAGCTGGGTTATCATGTGCATCTGAATTTTTCCACCACCTCTCCCCCTCTGGAATCTTGTTACTGCAGTCTTGGCAAATATGGCCCGAGGCTGTAAGCCTTCCCCATATACTTTTTTTTTTTTTTTTTTTTTTTTTTTTTGGTTTTTCGAGACAGGGTTTCTCTGTAGCCCTGGCTGTCCTGGAACTCACTCTGTAGACTAAGCTAGCCTCCAACTCAGAAATCCGCCTGTCTCTGCCTCCCAAGTGCTAAAGGCGTGCACCACCACTGCCTGGCTCCCCACCTACTTTTAAATAAAATGAAATTTCTGTTGCTTCCCTGAATGAGTGTGCACGACCCATTTTCCTGGATCTTGGGGAGGCCAACCGAAAGCTGGTAACTGAGCTGCTGACAGTGCATGGCCCACAGGTGTGCAAGATGTGGTATTAAAAAAACCATAAATGATTAATGAGCCAGCTTCCTGGGAAGAGATCTTAAGCAGAGGAAGGAGGGAGTTATAAGCCACAATAAAGGAGTCACTTTCTAGAACCTTCTGAAATGTGGCAAAGCTGTTGGTACAAACAACATTGGTAGAGAACAGAGATCTGGGGAGCGCAGAGATCTCTATACCAATCTTACTTCCCTATGAGCTTTCCCATTGTGTGTGTGTGTGGGTGTCATACTCTGCAGTACCAGAAAGTTTGTGGGCTAATGCCTCATAACGACTTCAAGAGTGTGTCCCCATTTTCCCTGAAAAGAGATGAGTAAGTTTGTGTCTGTTGATGTTATGAAACGCTAGGGAACCTTGAACCTTGCCTTCCTTTCAGTGCCTCCTCTTGGAACACATTTCCTTCCTAGGGAACCAGGACTTTTTATTCCTAAGGGCTCTGACTCACCCCCATACCCAGACAGGATTTCTCTGTGTAGCTGTGGCTGTCCTGGGACTCTCTCTGTAGACTTGGCTGGCCTCAAACTCACAGGGGTCGGCCTGCCTCTGCCTCCCAAGGGCTGGGATTAAAGGTTTGCACCACCACTGCCCGGTTGGGACTCTGACTGTCCCAGGAGGATGGATGAAATGAGCTAGGCCCTTCCCAGTTGCCATCTATGAGCTGTAATCACTTATTTAGTTATTTTAAAAATATTATTTTGAGATTTGGTCATTTTTATGTTTATGGGTATGTTTTGCCTGCGTGTATGGTTGAGTACCACATGCTTGCAGTGCCAGAGAAGGCCACAAGAGGTCGTTGCATTCTCTGGTACTGGAGTTAAGTTCTTAATTGTCATGTGGGTATTGGAAACCAAACTCAGGTCCTTTGGAAGAGCAGTCAGTGCTCTTCTGAGCCATCTTTCCAGCCCGACTTATAAAAACTTAAACTTCTTTTACAGAGACTTGAATGGAAGATGATCTAGAGGTGATGGTAAAGCTAGCCCATGCAAGGGAGTGGGCCAGTACTTTCCCCCCCTTGTACCTCAAGGCCTCTTCTGACTGGGTAGGCCAGGCCTCCTCACTTAACCAGGACCAGTTGGCTCAGTAAGCCTGGAGGTAGGCATGGATTCTGCTCTAGACACTGCTCTGGCTACCCTGTACAAACTTCCTTGCACACCCAAGAGAAATGGAGCCCCGATGGCTGGCCCTCTTGATGCTAAGAGCCAAGATCTCCGGGGGGGGGGGGGGGGCTGAATCTTTAACTCAGAACTTGACAATGGCCAGGAGCCTCCTCTCCCAAAGGTGTCCACTTCCTGACTCCAGGTCAACTCTGGTCCCACTTTGGGATCCCTCAGAGAGCTGGAGCTGGGCCACACGGCTTTCTTGCGTAGCTTTGCCCTTCTTAGAGGTGACAGCAAGGCTGGACTCCCCGTCAAGGATCACAGGGATAGGAGAGCGGGAAGGTTTGTCCGGTGGCAGTACACCTGGACAGGCTTTCCCTGCCTGCCACTACAATGGCGTCGTAGGGGTTAAGGCGGGCGGGGCGGGGCGGCGGGAGGAGCCCTCGCGGAAGCGGGCCAGGCACCGAGGCGCGCGCGGAGCCGGGTGGCCGCAGCATCCCCGCGCGCGGCCGGGCCAGGTAGGAACGAAGAGCCGCAGCCGCCTCGGCCATGCGGCTGCCGGACCGGAGGCCTGGGCTGGGGCCCGCGCCACCCCCCGCGCGCCGCCCCCGCTGAGCCCGCGCCCGATAGGGCGCCGCAGGCACCATGGTGCAGAAGTCGCGCAACGGTGGCGTGTACCCCGGCACCAGCGGGGAAAAGAAGCTCAAGGTGGGCTTCGTGGGGCTGGACCCCGGCGCGCCCGATTCCACTCGCGACGGCGCGCTACTCATCGCGGGCTCCGAGGCTCCCAAGCGCGGTAGCGTTTTGAGCAAGCCGCGGACGGGCGGCGCAGGAGCCGGGAAGCCCCCGAAGCGCAACGCCTTCTACCGCAAGCTGCAGAATTTCCTCTACAACGTGCTAGAGCGGCCCCGCGGCTGGGCGTTCATCTACCACGCCTACGTGTAAGTGGCCCGCGATGTGGTGAGCGGTGGGCCTGGCAAAACCCTGGCCGAGCCACGGGTTGATAAGCGCAGCAGCGGTGGACTGAGGGGCCCTGGTGTGCGTGTCCGCGCGCGCGCCTGGTTCGCGTCGTGGGCGTGGGGTTTGGGTCGTGGCACTGCAGTCTCGGGTTAAAGCAAAGGACAGGGATTGGAGAGTGACTTTGGAGATCATTCTGGAGTCAGGGACTGTTTTATTGGGGTGGGGGGGAGGTTACGGCCGCCAGGCTAGGTTGTACCAGCCCTTCCCCCGCAGGACGGGATGTACTGGCGCCCCAGCCCCCCTCAGCCGGAGAGGCCCCTCCCCACGGCCCGCAGCGCGGAACAAAGGGCCGGCTAGGAGGGAGGGCGGCTCAGCTCTAGGTCTGAACTCATTCTCCCCTCTGCATCCCCGTGGGGTCTCTCCGACATCCATGTAGGGGCAGTGAAGGGAACTGGCCTCTTCTCAGCCATTCTCCTAACCTCTTGCTACCTCTCTGAGCTTCCGGGTTGCAGAAATGGGGAGGGGACCTAACATCACATCACCTCAGCTCTGGGCTGAGGGCAGTTGCCTGCACCCGTCTCCGGAGGCCCACTCTTCTTGTTCCCTATACTCCAAGTAGTCCCTTTGCACCTGCTGATGATCTTTCTACACGTTCTGGGTTCTAAATCCCTGAGAGGAGACTATTATCCCCTAGCACTGCCAGCTTTGGGCCTGGAAGGGACTGCTCCTGTTCTCAAGTCTGGGACTCCTTCTGGGACAGAGCCAGCAAGGGTTGAACCCTGTTTCATGTACGTGTGTGTGTGTGTGTGTGTGTGTGTGTGTATAACCTCCCAGTGCAAGGACGCTGGCTCTCCTATTCCAGTAGAACCAGGGACAGAGGAGGAGCACTAAGACTCGGCCATTTTGTGTGAGAAATATTTGGGGATGGGAGTGAGACCCATGTTCAGGAAAAGTCTCTATTGAGGTGTCACCTGTCCTGGCCTTGGCAGGATATGTGTCTCATGAGTGGGCCTGGGAGTATTCTGCATGTGATAAGGATAGGTTTGGGGACAGGGAAATCCTGGCTGCCTGCACAATGATGTTCTGGAGGTAGCCACAACCTGTATGTATGTATGGTGTGGTGTGGTGTGTGTATGTGTATGTATGTGTGTGCGGGCCCGCGCGCACTCACACACGCCTGTGCTCCTGTGGATAGTCCCGAAATTCTTCACGGCAAAGGTTTCACCAGTAAGGCTGTCCAAGGGGAACAGCCTGAGTGTCAGCCCCCACCCAGAGAGGCGAATTTGATTTTCCCTTGCCCAGGGTACTGTGTTTTTCTTTACTCCAAGGAAGAGTCCATGTATCCCCAATGGTCCTGCTGTAGCCTCCACCTCCTTGCCTGCCTTGGGGCCCAAACATTTCTACCGTGGCTGACTGTAGATACCCAGGTTCTGGCCTGAGGTAACTCTTGGGACACAGACAGGATAGAATCCTGTGTCTACAGGGCTGGGTGTGGATGCCCAGGCTGGCAGCATTATCTAGGATTCCTTTTTTGGGGAGAGGGGTCTGTAGCCTCTATGGGACCCTGTTCTATACCTAAGTCTGACTAGTCGGTCTCTCTGTTTCAGCTGTCTGCATCCTGCTTCCTAAAAGTAGCAGCATCTAGAGCTCAAGAGTCCAGTGTGGGAGGTCCTTGCTTTACAGGATCTGTGCCCCCTCCCCATCTACATTACCCATCTTAGAGCAGCTCCTGCCCCTGCAGTGTCCCACACTTTAGGGTTTAGACCATGAAGACATACATCCTGCTGTAGGTTCCTTGGCTTCTATACTTTGTGGCTGGGTCTTGCAGGGAGATGTCTCAGAATTGGGGGCAGGAGAGAGAGCACTAAAGAAGAGCAGAGTCTCTGGTTGCTAACTCAAGGCCAGACACAGTGTCTAGTCCCAGAACCCCCTTTCATCAGTAAGGTGGTAACAGCCACTCCTGGCTTCCTGGACTTTGTGAAAACCAACTGGTATCTTCCAGGATGCCTATTGATTCCATTGTGAAATGTGACACATCTCTGATGTCTTTGCTGCTCATGACCCATGCCCCCAGTTTCCAGGCATGGAATCCTTCACACCAATCTTTGTCTAATTTAGGAAGCCCAATAGTTTGAGATTCCTGAGCACATGGCAAACCCTTGTGTGGACTGCTGGCCGGCATGGACTGGGCCATGATATGTGTTAGGCAATGTTTGGTTTGTTCATTAGTTAGCAAGGATGACACAGCCCCTTCTGGGGCCTGGTAGCTAGTGGGGAACAGATCCAAGGCTCATAGAAGTGAGTCTCTCATTTAAGCAGTATTGGGTTTTCCTGGGCCACTTCCCTTCTTCTTTTGGCCATCAAAGCCTTGGTAGGCAAGGTCAGACTCACTGGCTTCAGGGCTCTTCCGTTTGCCTTTTACAAAGCAATACCATTATGGACTGCTTGTGGGAGGTGTTTTCAGAAATATCTCTGCACTCAGACCTGAGGTCACCCAGGCAGAGCCATTTGAACTACCCAGTTCCCTGTCCTCCAAGAAGGGTGAGCCACATGGAAGACAAATCTAGGCAGAGGTGGGAGTATTATGGGAACCTTAGAGGAGTCATGTTCATCCGATGTGCCTGAGAGAGCTGAGTGGGATCTCCAAGTAGCTCAAGGACATAGGCAGAGGTTGCTGGGTTATGATGCCCTACCACATTCTAGACTTACTGTCTGCTGGCCAGAGGAACATGAGGGGGAAACAGGCTGAAAATGTTCCTGTGTTAGCTGAGAGGTGAGAGTGTAGACAGCTTGTTCTTTCCAACATCCAGCCCAGTGGACAGCTAGAAAGACATGGCATTTGAAACAACTAAGTGGGAAACCAAGTCATGGGGGCTGTCCTTTGGGTTCTGGGTTTACCCATAGCTCAGCTCTTTGGGCTGATCACCAAGGCCCCTCTGTGCACAGTGTACAGGTAACCCTGTAGAGACCTTAGGAGCCCCAGAACCATTGCCATAGGCTGTCCAGACAGGTGTTACTTCCCATTTCACAGAAAAGGCAGCATCCAGGACCTCAGCCTTGTTTAAGGGTCTTTGCGCCCAGACAGGCCTCCTTCCCCAGGAGAATGGTATGTCTCTAGGCTGCTTTGCATTTCCTTCTCATTCACCTTAACTGATTGTAGCTCTGAGGCTGGTAAGAGCCATGGAAGTTGGAGTAGGTGGGTCATTTGAGGAGTAGGTACAGGCCTGTCCTCATCTGAGGCAGACAGGGGAGGTGGTTACTTGGAGTACCGAGGTCTGGTCTCTGACTTATGGTATGTGGCAGTGATCGGGAGAAGAACCCGGATCACTGAATGGTGGCATGTGCTCAGCTTCTCTCAAGTAGCAGGCCTTCCTGTAGCCTCATTGATTGAGATTCAGAGAATCTTATGGAATTTTCCCAAAAGATGGAAATACCTCAGAGAGTTGTGGTTTCCAGGAAAACCTGTGTTTCTTATGGGGCCTGGGTTTGTTCACCTTCCCAGGCCTGCTCAGTTTCTAATCCTCACTGATAACTTAAAGGACAATGAAGAGATAGAACAACCTGCAGTCCCTTTGCCTTGGTTATATGTAGAGTAAATCTTTAAGCATCCTTGCATCTTTAAGAGATGATGGATTAACAACTAGGCAGGGAGCGTTCTGGGTAGGGTTGCAGATGAGAGCAGAGAAATCTCGTTTTTATGGATACCAACATGAGTAGGATATGTAAAGCCATCTATATGGAGACTTGGAAGGACACACAGCATATCACCAGCCTGGAAAACTTCAACATGGAGATTATTAGGTGCTGGGAATGCTCCCAGATGCTGGCCTTGATTCTGAAACTACTTGAGTCTGGAGTGTTTCCAAGGAGCCAGTGACAGTGTTTGATAGTACAGCTGGAGCCCAGTGGTGGGGCCTTTAGTGTCTTCCAATGAGCAAAATACACAGGCTTTTGTAAATCCTCATGATCTTGGCTATTCTAGTGTGCCCTGGGTGAGGTGTTCTGATCCCCTGTTAATGCGAAAATGGGGCTTGTATGGTCCTCAGCACTTCCTAGTGTGAACACTGAGTCCACTACTCACCGTAAAGTTGAATCTAGGGAAATGGGTGAGTCCCTAGGACTGAGGGCTCCTTGGAGTACTTTATAGAGTGTACTAACAGCTGTATTTGAGCATATGAATCCTGAATTGACACGTAAAAGGATGGAGAAGGGATGTGGTGTGTGCTCTGAACCATCTGTGCATCCCTGCAGTTGGATGGAAGGGTTGGTCCTGGCCCTGATCCTGGTCATATCCTTTAAAGGCTGAAGTGACATTAGAGGGCCCCATTTTGGGAGGAGAGTGAGCTCTGATCTGGCAGCTGCTGTCCCCTGGTAATGCAAAGTTGATAAAGAACAATGCTTCTTTTCAAGGACCTTGGTGTGTACCCCAGTTCTTATTATTTCTAATAGTGCTGAGCTTGGCCTTGGTAGCCCATGCCTTTAATCCCAGCACTTGGGAGGTAGCGGCAGGCGGGTTTTTATGAGTTTGAAGCCAGCCTGGTCTACAGGGTGAGTTTTGGGACTGTCATGGCTACACAGAGAACCCTGTCTCAATAAATAAATAAATCCAAATAACCAAACAAAAACCAACCGACTCCCCCCAAACCAAATACTGCTGAATAAAGCAGACCATCTTACCATGTACCTATCTATGTGTCCTCCACCCACCAAGGATGCACCTTTGTGCTATAGCTGCTGGAGGTAGGGTTGGTAGGGGACTTTTGTTACCTCTCAGGGGTGAAGGATGGCAGGGTTTGGGACTGAGGGCTCTGGATGGCCCTACTTCCATTGATTAGCTCCAAAATCTGAACTCCAGTTTCCAGACTCTGATTTCCTTGTATGTAATATGTGAGTGATATTCCTGTCTGGGTGCAGGTTTGAGTCACTAGACACAAAGATTTGTAAGTGCTGATGTTCACTGGCTTGTGCTGCCTGCGGTTCTTCAGAGTGAGACCTTGTCCAGTGGGGTGTGGAAGTCTTGGGACTATGGCTGGCCCAGTTGTAGACAGTGACTCTTAACTTCCCATTTATCAGCCAATCCTTAGACAAAGCCTCAGGATACGGTCTGTACCTTGATCATGGCAAGATGATTTGGGCCACTGTTTAACAGGAGACACAGATTTAGAAGGTTTAGACATGAGATCTGAGTGTCAGAAGCTTGCCAGTGGGCCAGCTCCAAGAGTACCCACCATTTTCCTAGAACCATGAGTTTGTGTGTTGATTGGCAGTTTAAGATGTCTTCCTCTGTGGAACTGAGTTGCATGCGTTACCACACCCTAAAGGTTGGGTATCAAGGAGAGGAATGATTTTGGATTGAAAAATATCGTGTGCAGGTTCTATCAGTAAGCCCCTCAGGTTGCAGGGGAACTGCTGAGCAAGCCCTGTAGACATCTGTTTTCTACCCAGAGGTGGATGAGTTAGTTGGCTTGGCTGAGTCCCCTTCACAGTGAGCACTGTCCTCTGTGTGTGGATGCCTGCCAAGCACGGCCCTTTCCCTTTCATGGCTGGAACTGGGCTTTGCTTTCAGACAACAATTTGCTGACAGCTCCAGGATCTTCTTCAAACAGTGCCTCGCTCACAGTGACGCACCAGGCACCAAGCCGTCATTTGGAGGAGGAAACCCAGTAGCATCTGTCCAACTGCCTAACAACAGCAGAAGCAGTTTATCTGATTTGAGATGAAATGCAGGGTGGTGGTGGTGGTGGTGGTGGTGGTGGTGGTGATGGTGGTGGTTGTATTGAGTCTACCTGTGACTGTCCCCAAAGATCAGTTTAGCAGTGACTCATGGTTGTCATGCACTGCCCAGCCTGTACAGCTAGACCCCCCACGGGGGTCTCTGTATGAAGTGAAATCCGATTTCTGCTTTCTTGCTGACTTTTTAAATAGTTCTCAGAACCCTAGGTGTGTCCTATAAGTTCTGCACAGGTACTGTACTTCATGTCCATGGTTCCAGGGCTGGGTCTTACGAACAGCTGTCTAGTGTGGAGATCTGTTCAGAATTACTGCCTTGTGCAGGACTGAAGGCAATAGGAGTCCTCCTGGCATCTGCATGCTCTCTTTTTTACTGTATGCTTGAAGGTTTATATGTGCATGTGTATAGAGGCCAAAGGTCAACCTCATTTGCTGTCACTCAGGAGCTATCCATCTTGCTTTTTGAGACAGCCGTCTCTCACTTGGGTTTCACTGGGTTGTCGCTGCTTCCTCAGTGCTGGGATAACAAAAATGTACATCATGCCTGGCTTTTGAAATACCAGGGATCAAACTCAGGTCCTCATGCTTGTGTGTTAGGGACTTGACCGACTGAGCCATCTTCCAGTCTCAATTTCATTCTCTCATTCATTCCTGGAAGGAATGGGACCTAGTGGGTAAAACTAAGTGATATTCTAGAGGGACACTCTGAGAAGGAGTTGGGCTCTTGAGCTATATAGCAGGCCGCTCCCATTCACTCCTGCTGAGCAGGTGGTCTTGGTCTGAGAATAGAGACCCACCAAGGGGAAGCTCTTAGCTTGTTCCCTGATCATCCATCCCTGTCCATCTTCAGTTGGCTGAAGGGAGTGGCTGCTAAGCCTTTGTGGAGGAAGTGAGGATTCTGGGACAGTGGCTTCTCTGCATGGAAAAAAGGAGGCAGGAAGTGTTCCAGACACACCCTCGGTTTTCTTTGGGGCTCTGTTGGGTGTCCAGCTGGAATAGAATTAGGTCTTCCATTTCTTTTTTGATATTGGGAATAATTTTGTGAACACCCAGCAGGGCTGTTATTCTAGAATGTTCTAGTGGGGGTTGCTTAAAAACTGCATAGATTTCCTTGATGATCTCAGAGGTGTTAGCAACCTCCACGGTATCACTTGGGGTGCCATCCCCTGAGATCCCTCCTTTCCCCTAAGTAGAGGGGCTCTGAGCCAGATGTAGTGGTGCTGTGTGATGCCTGGAGGGGGCACACCAAGGGTCTCTGGAGCACCAGGGTCGGTGGGAGACTATTCAGATGTTCTATTTATTTTTGTTTGTTTATTTTTGAAGAGTTTATACATAGATACAGGGTGTCCTGGTCATACCCATTCCTATTCCCTCTGTTTCTCTCCTCAACTATCTCCTCTACTTCATGCCCTCTCTTTTTATTTTGTCTTTAATTTTTAGATTTACTTTTACCCTATTTTGAGCAAAGGTCTTACCATGTAACCCTGGCTTGCCTAGAACTTGATAAGTACACCAGGCTGGCCTCAAACTCACAGAAATCTGTACTTACCTCCCCAGTGGCGGGCACCACCACACTTGGCTATTTTATTTTTGATAACCCACTTAATCCAATTAGTAGGGGCTTTAACACATGGGTGTGAGGTTACCCACCAGGGCATGGACAACCTACCAGTGCCCACCTTCCAAATACAAGAGATCCCCCCCCCCCCAGCCATCAACTGCCAGTAGATTCTGAGCTGTGGGTGGGACCTTAGGAGCCTCTCCTTCCTCTGTGTTGGAATTATTAACTGGCTTGATCTTGTTCACATCTTGTGAGTTCATGTGTGCAACAGCTGTGTCATGGCCAAGGTGCATTTAAAAACCTTCCTCTCCATCACCTGAGCCCTACATTCTTCTGTTTTCTCTTCCTTGATGTTCCTTGAGCAGTGTGTGTGTGTGTGTGTGTGTGTGTGTGTGTGTGTGTGTAATTAGGACAACCTTCCTTCCAGAATGGGTAAACTTCACACAAAACACACATACAGAATACATGCCAGAGGAAAAACCTGGAGAGGTGATTCACTGTGCAGTGACTCCCCAGGCTGGCCTTCTCTCTAGTCAGCTGTGTCTCCTGGTTTCTCTCTTCAGATGTTCCTGGTAACATCTCTTTGAGATGTTATTTATGCACATTCCCAGGGTGCATTTGTACACCACCATGGAATCTATAATGGCTGTACACTTGCCACCTGCACCTTGCCAGTTCTGATGTTTTCCTGTGCTGGGTGAGAAGGAGGTACCGAAGCCCCACTTTCAGGCCCACTGCCTGGAGCAAGTCCTAGGGTTCCTTGCTGATGGAAATGAAGGACATACCTGAGATCTCACAACTGCTAGCATTGCTGCTGTGAGGTTCCCAGATGCCCTAACACACACCTCTGAGCTATAGAAGATATTGCAAGAAGCTTTTTGACTGCTGCAAAAATGTTCTCATCCAGGATATTGTTTCTCCTTAGGCTAGATAAATAGATATTGGTGCTTGCTGTTTGTTACATTTGTAGAAAGCCTCTGGTGGGAGACAGCATGTAGAGCAAGGGTCTAGAACCATGCTTGACACCCCTCCTATTCAGGTGGCCAGCACAGAAGAAGGCCTGCTATTCTTGGGGAGGAGGTAGGAGTTTCTGTATTCCTGTAATTGAGAAGGGACAAGAGAAGGCGGGTTTGGCTCTGTGGTGCTGACCATGGTCCTGGACTCAAGTGCACAGAGTCATTTCCTTGTGAGCGGAAAGCTCCATGGTGTGATGAGGCTTGGGTTACTCTTGTTAGCCTTGGAAGGGGCAAGAGCTTGGGGAATTATTTCTAGAAGGTTCCAGGGATTATGAGACAAAGACACATGTAGGTCTCCTTCTTCCTGGGTCAGCATTAAAAAAAACAAAAACCAAAAACCAAAAACTTCTTCATGATGGTGCTCCGTGACACCTTATTAAATTACCCAAGTGCTGAATTCTAGCATGCAGAAGGAAATTGCGTGGGCAGACAGCTCTGCAGGCTCTGGTATGACCAGCTTGCTTTGTCCCTTACAGAAGCACTTTGTTATGGGTAGCATTTCTATTTATTATACGCCCAACGCAGGAAATTAGGGAAATGCTGGAAAACAAGAGGTGTGTTTGTGCTTCCTGCTGATCTCCAGATCTCTGTCTTTCATCTGGATTCTCTCCTGCACTCACAACGCACTGGGATTTCCTTATGGATCAGCTGTTCTGCAGTGTCTTTTCCTATGGATCATTGGCGCTTCATCTAGTTCACTTGGGAGCACTCGGTTTAGGATAGTGTCTGAGTCAGTATCCTGTGTGCCTGTATGTCTACACATACCTTTGTTCACAGGTATGTCCTGTTCAGGTGGGCCATTTCTGCAGGATGTGCTTCTGACTGTAGCCCTGTCTCTTGTTATGCTCATCCAGATCATTAGGAAAGCTGGTGAGGAGCAAGGGTAGCCCAGGAGAGGCTCATATCAGGAAAAGGTCCTGTTTGAGGGGTGAACTCTCCATCATTGGAGCTGTGCATGGCTGGGAGAGAGTATTTAGTAATGATCAGGAATCAATGCTGTGAGCTTTGGAGCCCGCCCAGGAGCACAGCTTGGGCAGGAGGCATGGGCATGCCTGTCTATCAAACGTGGGATAGTGGGTGGGGAGGCCTGTGAGCTACTCTGTCAGGAGAGCCATTGTTAGAGTACCCTGAGCACCTGATGGGCCTCCTGGGCCATGAAAGAAAATGGAGATTCACACTCAGGAGGGGAGAGGTTCCATGGTGAGCTTTCATCCCAGCAGCTAGGGGAAAGTGTTTCTTTTACAAGGGCTCCTATATGTTACTAATAGCCTTTAAAGCTGCAAGGTGGGGCCTATGGGGGAGGAGACCAGGTTAGGTCCAGAAATATCTACGTTGGGGGTTGTGTGTCAGGTAATAACAGAGGAGAGGAGAGCCTGGGAATGGGAGGGAGGGAACTGGTACTGACCATGGACAGCATCATCTCACTAGTGGAAGAGGGTGTGTCCTGGAAGGGATGATACCCAACCCACAGTTGTTGAGGTCTTTTTATGAGCTGGAAACACTGTGTCTATACTCAAGCCTTCCCAGAGAGACTGGATTGGTCTTGCCCCAGAGGCCTCAGAGAGCACCCTTCATCTTTATCTCCATTTTCTCAGGATGGCCCCATGGATCCAGTGCTCATGAGCTGAAGAGTCTCTGGGTACAGTGTATGCAGGCTGTCTTGCAAGGACATCCCAAGGCATAGAAGAAGCATAGCTTAGAGCTTAGCTGTAAGACGACTCTGGAGAAATAGTTTACTTTGCCAGGGAGGTGCTTGCCTGTTGTCTTTTAAAATTGAGATGAAATTCTCCCAGCATAACCCTAGTCATTTGAGGTAAATAAATCAGTGGTAGTTTTTATAAGTACCACGTGGTCATCAGTGCCCTATAGCATCAAGGACACCTGTCTCTATGGGCAGTTCCCTACAGGGCCCCTTTCCCAGTTTCTGGTGCTCACTGATATCTTCCTATCTATGATAGATTTGTTCTTGATACTCCCTACAAAGGGATCATGGTGTTCCCTGTGTTCAATGCTTTTCTCTGTGTGTGGTTCTGGGTGCCCAAGCCATAGGATGGTGGAACCTTACTTCTTCCTGTGTGTCTCTGGGGTCCAGTTTGTCTGTCCTCCTGTCTGTTGATGGACATGTGGTTTATCTGTATCATTAGGCTCTACAACCACAGCTGCCACAAGGTGAGTGCTAATTTCTGTGACGCACACATAATTTTTATGGGGACACAAAGCCTGGTGTAGAACAAAAACTGCTAACCACGGACAAGGGACCCCCAAGTGATATTGGAACTGACATGAGCAAGCGCTCTGGAGCTGGGTCCAATTTGGTCATGTCAGGATCCCATCAGTCAGGACATATGGCCTATGTACAGGTGTGGGGATGGCCTCCTGGGCATTGGAGAGGACAGAGCAGATGAGGCTGTGACCTCAGTAAAGGTGAGCATGCCTGAGGAAGGAGAGTCTAAAGAAGAGATGGCCTTGGGTTGTGTGAGTAGAAGGAAACTCTACTACCAGGTATCAAATGGAGGTGTGCTAAAGCCCCAGGAATGGGTGTGTCATGGTGAGGCTGAGAAAGGGCAGAAAAGAAACAAGAAAAACAGTTGGGTACACCAGGTATGGCCATGCCCTTAGGGTACCCGGGCCAGCATAGAACTGTGAGCAGGATTGATGTAAGCTAACTGATGTCTCCACCACAGCTCTCTGGCTGCTCCTGGGATTGAGATGGGACAGGTTTCCTGTGGTCTTGGTGGGATGCACAGTTGGCTAGAATGGGGCATAGTGAAGAAGGGAATGGCCAAGGTAAACTTCTGAGAGTTAGTAAAGGAGCCAGGTTGGGGGCTCTGAGCCTGCAGTATGGCTGCCTTCTTAGATGATTCAACAGGCAAGGATGCAGTGTAGGCCTGGTGTGACCTGGGGTAGTCCTACCGGGTGTAGACTGGGCACTGTCCAGCACCCTCGATGACTAATGGGAATAAATTAACCTCATGGAGCTTCAGTCTCCAGAGAGCTTAGGTAGGAGGTGCCAGGTCGTAAGGTGGTGCCTGGGAAGGGCTCTCCCTGTGCTGAGCTGGCGGGTTCCTGCCCAGCTGAGCCCTCCATGGTCTCAGCTTGGGCAACTGTGCCTGTAGCAGACACCTAGCCTTTCTAGGGGAGGCCCCATGGTGTCTACAGCAGCTATTAAGGTTGGGGGTCCTTGTGAGTCTTGGGCTTCTGATAGCTGGACAGCATTGTGTGGGGATAGGTCAGAGAGAGTAGAAGCTCCAGACTTCTATAGCACCCTCCATCCTTGAGATAACCTTTTTTGGCCATCCCGTGACCAATAGTCAGTGTGGGTGAGAGGTCCATTGATACCACCTGACTGTGATGTTTGGAGATGGAGACAAGTTGGGGGCTAGCTGAGGTCATCTGGGGAGGCCTCAAATGCTGAATCAGCTCCTGAGCCTCCAAGGACTTGGGGCTTCCTGAGCAATGGTCTGTCAGGGTCTAAGGCATTTTGTGAGCATCTGGTGAGTACTGGGCCTTGTCTATCTCCTCTGAGCCACTTTCTCTTACATGCCCTGGGCCTTATGGGTGGTACTAGGTTTGGCAGAGAGGCTCCAGTGTGACAGAGAAGCCAATACTGCCCCCAGGGTGAGGAGACTCATTCCAGCCAAGGAGTCCTTAGATGGCATGTGACTTCTGTTCTGTCTAGGCCCAGGGGATGTACAACCATGTGTGAATTTTTATTAGAAGCAGCCATCAGAAGCTCAGCTCTGCTTCACTCCTGACATTGGAGGAAGCAGTAGGTCCTGGCAGCAGAGCAGTTTATTAGGGGAGAAATTAGATTCCAGGTTACAGTGCTGACTGTGTCTAATGGACGAGGCGGCAGTAGGTCCTTGGGGAGCCATGTGCGATCTTAACCAGAGGGGATGTGTATGGTCTCGCTGTAGTTACCTTCTTCAGACCTTACTATACTCCAGGACCTAAGCTGGAAAGACCCAACATTACAGGAATGGGGATTATCCTGGTTGGGCAGATTTCTGCAGGGGATCCTGTGTGGACATACAATATCCTCCTGTGGACAGGGTTCCCACACAAGGTAGTTTTGCCTGCTGTAGCTGGATCCTGTGTGGGCCATCCAAGTGGCCTGGAGCCCCTCTTTTCCCACTTGTAAGTGGTGGCAGGAGCAGTTGGCTGCCTTTAGGGTCACCACACCCCTGACATGAAGTAGGTAAATAGAGACTTTCAACCCGTGGTACCAGATTTCAGTAGTCTAAGATTTGTGAGCAGGGCTGGGATCTATGATTACCTAGCTTCCTTTGCTGTTATGATGTTAGAATTTTTGTTGTTGTTGTTACTAAATGTTCATTGGGATGGCCAACTCTGGCTTCCTTAAGTCCTTAAGTCAGGCTGGAATGTGTTCCCAGGGTCTGACAGTGAGACAGCTGGTATGTGAAGCAGGATTGGAAGGAGATGGCAGGGTTTTTTTTGTTGTTGTTGTTGTTTTTTGTTGTTGTTGTTTTGTTTTGTTTTTTTCCAGAAGAGAAAGATTCCCTGTTATAAAATTGAGGGGGCAGGAGGAAGAAAAAGACAGAAGGACTGGAGTGTCTCCTTGGTGTGGCAGCCTTCCTGGCATGCAGGGGCCCATGCATGGTGTGCATGCACGCTCAAACCTGTGCCCTTTACATCTCAACATCTGCTGGCACTAGCTGACCATTATGGGATGCTTCTGAGCCTGACTGATGGCCCTCTGACCCTGCATCCTTGCCCCCAACCTTTGCTCCCTGCCTGACTTCTTGTACTCAGGCCCTGGTTCAAGTGATCTTCCTCTGCCCAGAGTTGAGAGTTCTCTCACATGAAGTTCCTCTTGCAGCTAGATGAAGGCAGTGAGGCTCTAATCTCCCTGTTGCATCTACTACTAGATACAGAACTGTTCCATGCAAGTGCCATCGCTAGGAGACTTTCCCCCATGCTAGGGTGGCTTGCCAAGGACTGTCTGAGGTCCCTGCCTTGCTCCTCTCTGGCTCTTGGAATCTGGGGCTGGGGACCAGCTGCTTGTGATGCTGGTCTCCTTGGCAACTGCTGCCAGGGAAGCCTCCTGAAGTTGAATCTATTATCATAATTAGCCCTGAAACCCCTTGTTGTAATTCTGGGCTGCTGAAAAATCAGCCATATTCTTGCTGCAGGCCTCTTGTCCTTTCTGAGCCTACAGGCTTAGCAACAGCTAGGATGAAGAGTGTGAGTATGAGAAAGGCCTCTTCTCATCCAAGGCTCCAAGGCTCCTCAGTTTGTGGGTGCTGGGGGGAGACGTGGCCAAGCTCCAGAGCTGAGGATATCTCATGGCCTGGGTCCCCTAAAACTACTTCTCCTGGGTCCCTCCAGTTCCATCTGGTTAAGAAAAATGCTGAATTCCAAGTCTGAGTATTTTTGTTGCAGGGGCAATTCCTCTGATGGACAGGTCTGTCCCAGTGGATGGTTCCAGACCCCTCTGAATAGTGGTGGCCATGCTAGATGACTATTCCCAGGGTTTCTGTCCTCCCTAAGAAGGGAAGAAGGTGATTCTTGGCTCCCCATTGCAATTGCCATGAGTGTCAAGAAACACAACACACAGCGTGGCAGGACAAGAAGTGAGGGGATGGGCATTCCTAGAACAGTTTCTGCCTGTGACTGAGTGACTACTGACACATGATGGCTCAGCCTGGAGGAGATAGCTTTGAGTAGGGGGCAGATCTGAGGGTGACCTCCTGTTCTGTTGCTATTTGTTCCTTATGCTGGGGCTCAAGGCTGGGAGCCTGTGAAGTGCTCACATCATGGAGGCTAGATGCTCGGGGAGCATGCTGTACACCTCCTGAGGATAGATGATAGGAAGTCACAGAGTCCTGCCAGCCCTCTAAAGCCCCAATGGCCCCTCCTCATCTCTAAAGTGGACATGAGTATGGGATGTTCTGGACAGGACAATTACCAGTCACTGAGGTGCTTACAGATGGTCAGATTGTTGTCTTAGGCCTGGAGGTGTGGCTAGCCTAGGTCCTCTCTCCTTGGAGGCCTCCTGCCTGGGGAGGAGCCTGGTCACACAGCCTGAGTTCCTTCCTGTCTTTGAGCTTCCAGGAGCAGCGTGGGCGCTAGCTACTCTTCCTGCATGTCCCTTGCAGCCTCCCCTGCACCAGCCTTCCTGGAGGGGGCCATCTGCTCTGTCTGTTCTGAAAACTTAAAAAACAAACCGTGGAGCGGAGGAGCCATGGCTGCACTTTCTGGAAGCTGCTGGAGGGGCAGGGCTTCAGAGTGGCTTTCCTCTGTACAATGGATGATACACAACCTGCTGGCTACATGAGAGTGTTCTGGGGAACAAGGTTCCTATTCTCTCAAGATTAGTCACTGGCTTTGTAATCACAGCCACATTAAAAAATGCCTCAAGAATGTTCTGAGATGGTTGGTCAGAAACCCTTAGGAATAAAGCTGAGAGGGCTTGGTTAAATGGTACCTTGGCCCTCAGTTGTTTAAAATTTAATTATTAATTGGTTAATTAATTAATTAATTGTGTGCATGTGTGTGTTTTCGGACAGGCAGGCATAAATCTATCAAGTTGATTTCTCCTTCCTTCACGTGGATCTCAGGGATTGAACTCAGGCCTTAAGGCTTGTGGCAAATCCATTTCCTGCTGAGTTATCTCATTGGCTCAGCTCCAGTGTTTTTAACATAAAGGAATACAATGTAACGTGGTAGGCTGGATTCTGGACTAACTGTGGATACCTTGTTTTTGAGGTCTATCTCTGTAGTTCTGTCCCTAACTCTGAATTCTATTTTACCCAGGCCCAGCATATGTTCACCCTTACCAAGCCTTTCTTCTGTTAAAAACAAAATCAAAAATACACCTTCCCTGCCTCTCTCTTAGCCAAGGCTGCTCCTCCTGACTCAGCAGAGTCTGGGCCCAGGAAACCCTTTTTGGGAAAGCCTCCTCTGGACTCATACCTTGCCTTGTGGGTTAAGCCAGGTCTGCCATATTTTCTGCTACAGGAACCTTCAGTATTTCTCATGGTTTTCATCACCAATCTAGGGTCCTTATCAGGGCATGGGAATCCCCCATCCTCCTTTCCATTCCTTCCTTGCTGACCAAGTTGGTAGAAGATACTCCAAGCAGTCAGAATCAGTGCTAGAAGGCAAACAAGATGTCTGTACTATCTTTCCTCTCTCTTCTGGTTTTCTTTCTTTCTTTTTTTTTTTTCAGGACTCAGTTAATTGAATAAACTGGCTAATGAGCAAAGGAAATTAATTGCAGTTTTGAAATGTGACCGTGGCTTTGTGTTGTTCTGAATGTGCCAGCAGCCGGTCACTGCCACCACTGCCTCTGTTCAGGAGCTCAGAAGCTCAAGACTCTGGTGTTAAATCTTCTCAGGAGCCACAGATCTGGGACCTGTGTTCGGGAAGATTATCAAGTCTGCATCTCTTAGGGCTAGTGTTGTTGGAGGTTCTTGCTAAGGCTAAGGCTGAGAATCCTGGTGACAAATGCTCTCTGAATGCTGCTGGCTATCTGTTGCTGTGATTCAAGCTGGAACATGCAGTGAGGGACCCTGGAGTATCCTTAGCTCTTGTTAGGGAGAAATGGTCTTGACTTCTGACTGATGATTTGAGTGATAGGGTACGCTGTCTCTCATACCAGCTGGTCCTCTCTTTGCCTCTTGGAGTTCCCTTTCAACTTTTAAACTTTGTACTTTGTCTATCTCTCTTGGCTCAGAAAGACACAGGGAATTAGGCCCTCACTATCCTCCTGGGCTAGATATACTGCTGGCATATTGTACAGAACCCAGCATGGTGTATACACTGGCCTATATGGGCCTTCCTGGTACCTGCTTTTTTGAGAGTAGGGCAGCTAGGTTCTAGGTGGGTGTTGGTGAGGTCGGTGTTGGGTAATGGAGGCATTTTCTTTCTTCTTCTTTTTTTAAAAAATTAATCAATCAATTAATTAATTTCACATCCTGATTGCAGCTTACCCTCCCTCCTCTCTTCCCAGTCCTTTCCTATCACTGCCCCTTCCTCTCACCCACTCCTCCTCCCTTTTGCCTCAGAAAAGGGAGGTCTCCCATGGCTATCAACCCACCTTGGCATATCAAGATGTAGTAAGACTAGGAACATCTTCTTCTGTTGAGAAGGTAGCCCAGTTAGGGGAAAGGGATCCAAAGGCAGGCAACAGAGTCAGGGACAGCCTCTGCTCCTGCTGTTAGGACTCCCACATGAAGACCAAGCTACATGACAGTTACGTGTGTGCAGAGGGCCTAGGTCCATCCCATGCATGTTCTCTGGTTGATGGTTTAGTCTCTATGAACCACTTTGGGTTCAGGTCAGTTGACTCCGTAGGTTTTCCTGTGGTGTCCTGGACCCTTCTGGCTCCTTCAATCCGTCCTCCCCCTTCCCCCTCTTCCACAGGATTCTCCAAGCTCTGCCTGATGTTTGCCTGTGGGTTTTTGTATCTGTTTCTATCAGTTCCTGGATAAAGCCTCTCTGAAGACAGTTACACTAGGCTCCTGTCTGCAAGTATAGCATAACAACATTAACAATGTCAGGAGTGGGCTGTATCAGTCACTGGTTGGCCATTCCTTCAATTTTTATTCCACCTTTACGCCAGCATATCTTGTAGGCAGACAAATAGTGGGTTGAAGGTTTTGTGCCTGAGTTGGTGTCCCAGTCCCTCCATTGGAAGTATTGTCTGGTGATAGGAGGTGGCTGTTTCAAGTTCCATATCCCCGATTGCTAGAAGTCTTAGCTAGGGTCACCCTCATAGATTCCTGGGAGTTTCTAGCTCATCTCAGAGATGCTTCACCCCAACTCCAGTTTTTGATGGAAACATTTTCTGATAGCACCTGGCCCTAAATCTCTACCTTTGGTAGTCCTAGAGCATCATCAGGGCCTCCCCCTTTGACCACTAAGTTAGCTGGGGTTCCCATGCATCTGGCTGAGTCTTCTTGTCTCTTCCTTACCCATGAAAGTCAGTTGTATATATCGGTGTGACTGTGCTAGTACTCCCCACCCCAGCCAAGCACAGGCCTTGGTGTTGCTATGTTTTCAGATGTGATGGACACTTTAGTCAGCAACCATAGCACAGGTGACTGTCTATACAGTGTTTGGGTACTTGAAATCATGAAGGGTGGAGATGGGATTGGCCTTAGGGCCCTCTGTGGTAACAGAAGCCTGTTGAATGGGGGATGGGATAGTAAGTGTCTATGAGCAGACCTGCAGCAGGTCCACTGGGCTCAGATGACCAGATGGAGGCTTGGACTGCTGTTACCTTCCTGATGGGCCAGTTCTAGAGAATGTGGAACCTGGACATTAAGAGTCTAAGGCTGCCAGACTGGTGACCCTGGGCTTTCCACCCAGACAGTGGGCTATTGGGCCTGCGTACTGTGTGCGGTTTCCTTTCAGGATGTGGAACCCAGCTTTGGGGGTTCAGGGTTCTCCTGCCTCTACCTCCTGAGTGCTGGGAGGATAAATATGCATCACCATGCCTGGCTTATTCTCTGCTGGCTGCTAAACCCAGGAAATTGTGTATTCTAGGCATGTACGCTGCCAACTAAACAGCCTCCCTAGCTCTTTGTTTTCCTGCTTATGTCTCATTCATTGTGGCTTGTCTGAAAGGGAAGGGCCAGGGCCAAGTAGAAAGTAGTCACAGCACTGTTATGGAGAGTGGTGAACTTGGAGCATGACCTATCCTGACATTCAGCCACTCACCGCCTAGAAAAAAGTCAGAGGTCTCAAATATGCAGGAGCAGAATCCAAATGCATCCTCTTCAGCAATGGGCTTCATCATCTGCCATTCTAGAGGTGCAGGCACAGCTGGTCGTGAGTGGTCAGTTCCACACATTAGGTGGAGAGGGAGATTTGTGTGGGTTTTGAAGATGATAGGAGTGCTGGCAGGTGGGGGCAGGCACAAACAACTCCTTGAGCAAGGGTGCTTGTGGTTCAGATGAGTGTGAAGTTCTTCTTGGTGCCTTCTGGCCAAGCATGTTTCATATACAGGACCTGATGACTGTATATTAGATGTGCCTATTTTGTGTGACAGGTTGTCATCTGCAGAAAAATGGTTAGGCTTACGGTTGAGAGTCAGTGGGCTCCTGACACGTACACACCTCATGTACATTTGTGTTGGAGTCTGCTTTTTCTGATTAAAGATTTTTATTACAGCTTACTCCCCCCCCCCTTCCTTCTCTCTCTTCCTTACACACATGATGCACACATGGAGATCCGAAGACGATTTATGGGGGTTGGTTTTCTCCTTCTACCACGTGGGTCTTAGGGATGAAATTCAGGTCCCTCGGCTTGGCAGCAAGCATCTTTACCTGCTTAGCCATCTCACTGGCCCTAGAGTTTGCCTCTTATGACTTATCTGCAGCTTCTCCGGTCTCCCGGGATATGATGCAAATGTGAACCTCAGCAGGCAATGTTCCTGCTATACTACCTATCGTGTGTTTTAGGTCAGTTGGTGTGCCCTTACCAAAAGCCACAAGCTGGATGCCTGTGGTAGGGCTATGGCACTTGTCCTCTGTAGAGCTCTGGGGTAGATAGAGTAAGGGAGAAGGTGTCCCACTTGACAGAGGATGCACATAGCCATGGAAGGGGCAGAGATCTTACAGGAGAATTTCAGCAGGCCAAGAAGGGTCAGATAATAATAATAATGATAATGATAATGATAATAATAATAATAATAATAATAATAATAGAAAGGAATAGTTACAGCAGCAGAAAGCACAGGCTGGTGAGCAGGAATCATCAGAACTTATAAGGAAGGAGAAATGGAAACATTGTGACAGCTAGGGAAAGGCCAGAAAGATGATCTGAGAAGTTGCTGTTGAGTGCCTGATCTAGCTGGGTGCTCTGAACCTAGGGAGGAATTGTTGCATACAAGGAAAAAGAATGAATATTTACCTTCTGCAGATAATTGGCTCTTTTTTTTTTTTTTTTTTTCACTAGCTAAGGTTGCCTGGGCTAAAACCAGATAGACAAGGATACAGAGGGGCCAGCAATCAGTGTGGTGGTGCCCTCTTGGGTCACAGGAAACGGGATGTGGACTGTATGTCCCCTGCTGTGCTCTGAGGACCCGCTAAGAGCCCAGGCATGCTAGCTAATAGATGCAGGCTGCTCTGACAACCGCTGGCCCACTGACTGTGTGTCTCTCACCTCCTGCAGGTTCCTTTTAGTCTTCTCCTGCCTCGTGCTTTCCGTGTTTTCTACCATCAAAGAGTACGAGAAAAGCTCTGAGGGGGCCCTCTACATCTTGGTAAGCCCCACACTTGGGCAGGGCATGGGGAGAGGCCCGAAAGCTGGGAAATAGACCTCTGAAGCACAGCCTGCCTCCCAATCCCTGGACCTCTGCCTCTAGTTCTGCCCTCAACTCTGATGATCAAGCCAGGCCTTCTGTATATGGTCTCCTCCAGAGTAGTTAGTGTTCTTTCTTGCACACACAGCTACTGTAGCTCCCAGCATTGTGGTTCAGAGACCTCCAGCCCCTTCCCAGCCTCCTAGTCCCTAGAAGTGATATTACAAACATCCAGTGGTTCTTACCATCCCCTCTTTCCTCCCTGCTCTTTGGAGTCTCGGTACTCAGGTGCCCCCACTGAAGTGTGTGGTGCTCCCCAGAATATGTGGGTGAAGGGGTGGGAGGCCATGATGCTCACTCACATTAACCCTGTGACGGGACAGGGGTGGGTGTCATGGAAACGGGACTGTAATTCCTCTGTTGCCATTGGTAACGGAGGTGGCCCTTCAAGAATGATCCCACTAGAGTGCTTTTCCACCCACTTTGCCCCACTGCCCTGGAGCTGCCTGAATTCTACAGAAACCTTTTCTCCCTTTGGTATGGCTGAGAACTCTCTCAGCTCAGCCCTGCTGTGCCCACCCCTCACACTGACACTAGAGTCTCCCACTGCAGCTCAGAAAGGAGCCGAGAAGGGGGTCCTCTGGTGGTCTACAGGCCAGGACTTGCTGGCAGCAGTAAGTCCCTGGAGGATCTGTTTCTAGCAGGGATTCAATCCTGGCTGATATGAGCTAGGTGCCCTGTGGTGCTTGAGCTAAGCCCAAAGCTCTGATTTCTAGCTTCTGATCCCCAGGGCTTTATCCATCCCTGTCCCGAAAGTGTCACATAGTATAGAGGTAACCCTCTTAAGGCCTGGTAGTGTCTTCATCCATGTTCCTCCCACCTTCCAGGAAATCGTGACCATTGTGGTATTTGGTGTTGAATATTTTGTGAGGATCTGGGCTGCAGGCTGCTGCTGCCGGTATCGAGGCTGGAGAGGCAGGCTCAAGTTTGCCAGGAAGCCGTTCTGTGTGATTGGTAAGGCTTGGTGGACATGGCCACCAGAGTTGGGTCTGGGAAAGGAGTTGCTTCTGTCTAGGCCACAATGGGCTGAATGAGAGGGTAGGGCCTTCTGGAAGTTCTTTCATATCACTGACTTGGAGTTGGAGGCCATGGCTGATGGGGCCTAGATCTTGGGAGGGGGACAAAGTACTGGGAAGTTGCTCCTGGACACCACAGGTAGGCAGGGTGGGCACTGAAAGCCTCCTTTTCCAGGGCCCCACATGACCTTGCATGTCTACAGGGCCTTGATTCTTCCTCTGGGGGCTCTGGGGAGAAGATGCTGTGATCTGTGCCTGTCTCCCACAGATATCATGGTGCTGATTGCCTCCATTGCTGTGCTGGCTGCTGGCTCCCAGGGCAATGTCTTTGCCACATCTGCGCTTCGGAGCTTGCGGTTCTTGCAGATCTTACGGATGATCCGTATGGACCGGAGGGGTGGCACCTGGAAGCTCCTGGGATCCGTGGTCTACGCTCACAGCAAGGTGAGCAGCCCTGCCCCAGCCTGGGGCCTGCTGTTTACCTTGGACTCAAGGCTCCAGGCTGCTCTAAGCAGATGTAGTCACGGATCAGGCAAGATATAAATGAGTCTCCCCTTTTATGCCATGGCTGACTGTCTTCCTTACCTGTCCTCAGAAGCTGTTTTCTATTCTTAGTGTGAGCAATCCGCCCTGTAACTGGCAGCCCCTGTAGCTGAGCATTTCCCTTCCTGGTTCTGAAGGCCTGGATCGATACTCTGCCTGAATCACCTGCTTAGAGGTTAAGTTGTGGCTTGTGGTGGCTGCTGACCAGGGTACTTATGTAGTGGCTGTGGGTACACATTCTGTGTTGAAGGAGTCCTCGGTGGCCAAGACCTTGTTTCTGCCAGGTTGTCTATGGGACTTTTGTACTCTGTATGTTCTCATTGACTCAAATGCTCTCTACTCTACCTGGGCTCCTCCCTCTTCTTGTCAGCCATGTTCTTGTGGGGGCAGGCACTGGGTTCTAGGGAAGTTGACCTCCCTGGAGGCCTGGTCTCTCCCCCCCCCCCCCCCCCGCATTGCACACCCTGAGTGTTAGGAACTGAGTATATGCCCATTGAGGCCTGCACCCCAGTGTTGGGACCACAGCTGCTGACTGTGGGGTATGTGCCACTCCAGGGTGTTTAAAGGGCTGCTTCCAGGCCTAAATTGCACTGTACAGCCGGCAGTCACTCTTCATTATCCAGGACAAGCCCTGTTGCCAACCCTGACGAGTGTCTACTTTAGTTGTACCTCGCTGACATCAGGAGGGGAATCCATCCTCCAAGTCCCTCGTGCTGCACAGTCAAGGGCAGGGCTCCTATGCTGGGCTTCCAGGCTGGCCAGAGTGGGACAATGACATGGCTTCCTGCCTTTGCAGGAGCTGGTGACTGCCTGGTACATTGGCTTCCTCTGCCTCATCCTGGCCTCGTTTCTGGTGTACTTGGCAGAAAAGGGTGAGAATGATCACTTCGACACCTACGCGGATGCACTCTGGTGGGGTCTGGTAAGTCCTGGTCACTGGTCACTGTTCCTTCCTCCTCCACATCCTCTGGCCACTGCTATCCTAAGGATATACACCCTGCCCCTTGGGACCTGAAGGAATACCTAGCTGCCTTTAGGCTGAGCTGGGTGAGCATGTCTCTTGGAGGACATCTGGTGGCTAGCTGTGAACATGATGACAACTGAGGCTGATGTGCTTCTGCTGGTAGATGCAACGACCGGGGGTGTGGGTGTGTGTGTGGGGGAGACAGACTGGGCTCCTTTCTCCCCATTACTTCCTACAATTCCCCACTTGGCGCTGGACTGTGTAGGAGAAAGATTAGGGTGGGGGAATATTGAGGCTCTGAGAGCAATGAGCAGAATAGAGCCATCTTGGGGCTCCCCAGCTCAGGAGTTTAAATGACCCTCATGATTTTGGAGCAGTGTGAGGGTGGAGGCAACATTGTTATCTTGGTCTTCCATTTCCAAGGCCAACTGCCACCATTCCAGGCACTTGCTGCTGGTTTTCTGTCAATCCTGTCTTTCATTGTGAGGGACAAGGGAGAATTCAAAGTGAAGATGGTTCAGTGGGTAAAGTACTTGCTGCAAAAGCATGGGAACGTCAGTTTGCACACACACACACACGCACACACACACACACACACACACAGTGAAAATGGAAAACACAGGCACCGACTTTCTGGGGATGATTTTTAGGTGGTCTTCAGCCTGCTGACAGTGGCCCTAATGGCAGCTTCCCCAAGACTTACTGCTGCCCAAGTGGCCTTTGAGCCTGAGGTTCTCCATGCTTGACTCTGCCTAGGATATTCCAGAAGTCCTCTCTCACTGCCCCTTTCCAGAAGGGCCTATGAGTCATCTTTGGACTTCTGCTTGGAGTGGACATGGAAGACAGGTTTCCTAGGTCCCTGTTTTCTGATCTTGCTTTCTGGAGCTCACACTAGCCCTGAGACCTACTCCAATGAGATAGAAGTGGGTTTCTCCTAGCCCCTCCCCCATTGCTTTAGACTCCTTAGAAGCTCAGGCAGAGGCTGTTGTCACCTGACAAGCCATGAGGTGATGACCTAGACAGGTGCTGTGCTTGCAGAGTCACTGGAGGAGTTTCACACAACTGCCCCTGGGGTGAAGCCACAGGGCTGTTATTTGTGATCTTACTGATGCCCACGGGCCTGAAATCCTGTTATTCTTTCGGGCTATTAGAAGCAGGGCTATTAGGAATGAAGTGAGTTTAAGTCTGGAGATGACTGGTGGAGGAGATTACGTGATAGGCCCAGAGCTGAGCAGTGGGACTGTCTGAGTGTGTATACCTAGGCTCTGCTGAGGGAGTCAGCCTGGCACCCAGGGGTCCTGAACTGTAACCAGCTGGCCCCAGGGTCCTGTGAGAGTAATGTAGCCCATTCTCTTCAGAATTTTCTTGGGCTTAGGCCTTCCTTCTTTTTCAGAACTGAAGCATACATTTTATCTTTATTGTTTCAAAGTAATCCTTGTATTTTAAAATGTCTACTGGTTTCTAGAATGCAGCCCCCTCACTACCACCTATCTGTCTTCTTGGCCACCTTCTACCCACCACCACTTGCCTCCTCCCCTCCTGTGCCAGACCCTCTCCTAGTCTGTCCCCCATTCTCCATGAATCCTGCTCTCCTGGGCCTTTCTGAGTCCCAACACTCTGTGGATCTGGAATCCTTGCACTTCCTTGATCTTGTCCCCTGACTTTGTGGGCACTTACCAGTTAACTGGTGCCTCCTTCCTCTGAGCACAGAGCAGGGTTTAGAAATGCCAGCAACTCATCTGGATGAAAACTGCTCTCCTTGCTTGGTGCCCATGTGTAAACTGTGTAGTCTACCATGTCAAGTGTGAATTAAGGGAGCCTTGGGAATAATTCCCCTGCCAATGTAGAAGAAAGATTGGGGTTTGATGGGATTGTATAATAAAGGACAGCCTATGCTGACCCTGGCCTTGTTTTGCCCTGGTATGGATGATATAGGAAGGATGACCCTCCTATAGGTCCAGCCGAAGTCTGAGTGGCCATCAGTGTCCAGCTTCCCCTAAACTACTTGGATGAACTTCCCATGGCTGAGCAGGGACCTCTGGCCTGGGACTGTGGCCTCTGTGGTAGCCTGCCCAAGTGACCAGAGCCCCCTGCCCCTCAGATCACCCTGACAACCATTGGCTACGGGGACAAGTACCCTCAGACCTGGAACGGGAGGCTATTGGCAGCGACGTTTACTCTCATTGGTGTCTCCTTCTTCGCTCTTCCTGCTGTGAGTCCTGCGCACCTTCCTGCTCTGGGGATATTAGGGGTCTTAGAGGCTCCCTGTAAGACTTGACCACAGCCCACCTGTGAACTGTGAACTTGGACAGGAGCAGGTCTTGTGGGGTGCACAGTCCCTAGGGAGGCCCCAGACTAGACCAGAGTGAGGCTGCTCCTTAGGCACACTTCTAGTGTCTTCAGATCAGGCCTTCTCACATGGCTCTGTTGATTTCTGTGGCTTTCCCATCTGACTGACTCTAGATAGTGGGGGTCCTCATTTACCACATATAAAATGGGATGGATATATTGCCTGCTGCACTGGGGCTGGCAGAGGGCAGCTGGCTGCAGCTACCTTGTGGACAGAGCAGGTTAGGAGGGCTCCTGATTGGGATCACTAGGCACTGCCTTCTGCTAGTGAGAGGTTCCCCAGGCCTGGAAGAATTCCAAGGATGTAGGTAGGTGCACCCACAAAATACAAGTATTGTTGGCAAGGGTGAGGAGGGGAATGGTCCCAGGATGTGGTTTGACCTCAGTGACTTGCAGGGCATTTTGGGATCCGGCTTTGCCCTGAAAGTCCAAGAGCAGCATCGGCAAAAACACTTTGAAAAACGGCGGAACCCTGCGGCAGGTCTGATCCAGGTGAGCCTTAATCCCTCTTAAGGACCAACACCTGTTCTGATTCCACCTTACCTAGAAGGGAGCCCACTAGGATCTTGGCACTGACAGTGGTTGTACCATGCTTTTCCCTGTTTATGGATAGTCTATAGCCTGTGTTTGGAAAACAAGGTTGGGTTCAGCATTAGAATAGATTACATATCTGAGGTCACACCCAGTGATTCATGGTACAGCTGCTGGATGGTCCCATCTATCCCCAGTAGTCACTTGGCTCAGGTCATACTGTCTCAGGAACCATCTAGGTTACTCCCAGTGTCCTGTGAGGTAGGTATCTCATCACACGGATTCTGCAGCTGAGACCCACAGCTTAGAGAGGTTGAGAGTCTGGTAGCAAGTGGCTCCTGAGGCACATCTGTGCCACTTCAGCCTGAGCTGTGGACACTGTGCCTTCTTGCTCTGCACTTACTCAGGTGGTCTTACCATTTAGGGGTAGGTGGGATGTGCAGGCCACCTGAACATACATGCAGAACACAGAGATTCCTCTTGGACTCTGGAGTTGGCCAGGATTTCCTGCCAGATGAATGTGGCCCTGTATCTGTCTTTCTTTTTAAAGATGAGGCCTTCACAGTCTCAGCCTTGGGTCCAGCTTCCTTTTGTGTCTGTACTGCAGACAGTATTTTATGTAGCTTTCACCATAAAACATATGGATATTGTTTTGTAATTTCAAAATATTTTAAAAAATGAACAGAATGCCCATTTGAAAAATAAAATGACTGAATGTACGTGGGGCAAGAAGGTTTAACAGGAAGCAGCATAAATTGAGTATCACCCCCACATATTCAAAGGCCATTCAACAGCACCCTGTGACTTTGCCACCAATGATCAATAGCATAGTTGTTCCTACCTCACCAACAAGTGCCTCCTTATTTGTCTTGCCTGAACAGTTTCCCTACTGTGAATTTCAAAATGGTTCCCAGAACTTCAAGACCTCTCCAACCCATTTATGATGTACGAGCACAGGGTGAAGGCATTGTGGTAGAATATTCGATCAAAGGATCTTCCTTTGAGTGAAGATGACTTTCCTGTATATTTGGGGCCAAAGCTTTGATGACCCCAGTAGCCCTCATGTAGGTCCAGGGGTAGAAAGGCTGATTTTTCACCTGATTCTGGCTCCCAAGCAGAAAAATACTTGGAGGGGAGACTCAGAGGAGTTACCAGGCCTTCTGTGCTCTCAAACCATTCTATAGAAGTCAGCCTGGCCAACCTGGACCTCATGAGGTCCTTGATGTTATTGAAAGATTGATGGAGACCAAAGTAAGTAAAAAAAAAAAACAAAAAACCAAACCCATCTTCAGGGACTGGATGACATAATCTCATTAAAATGTTCTTCCCAAACATAGGCATGCAGGTCCAGTGCCCTCCGCCCTCTTTCTGCAGAAATGGAAAGGCTAATCCTGAGGTGTCTGTGGAATTACAATGGACTCTGGATATTCCAGGACAGCACTGAAGCAGGACCAATTATGGGGACCTTTACACTTTCAGATTTTAAATCTATTACAAAGCTGCAGCAATCAAAACAGTGTAGTTCTCTGGGCGGAGAGATGGCTCAGTGGTTAAGAGCACTGTCTGCTCTTCCAGAGGCCCTGAGTTCAATTCCCAGCAACCACGTGGTGGCTCACAACCATCTGTACTGGGATGCAGGTGTACATGTATATAGAGCACTCATACATTAAGTAAATAGATAATAAATAAATCTTAAAAGAACAAAACAACAAGAAGAGTAGTTTTTGCCTAAGGACAAGTGTACCAGTAGAACACTGAGCCCATGTGTTAACTGATTTTAGATAGGGCACCAAGTAATCTAACAAGAACTGTTTCAGCACATGGTATTAGGCAACTGGAGACCTGTTTTGTTGTTGTTGTTTGCTTCCTTGTAACAGAGTCTCTGTAGACCAGGCTGGCCTCATACTCATGTGATCTTCTTGCCTCAGCCTCCTAGGTTCTGTATAATAGACATGTGTCATCATGCTCTGTTTGGAGGGTTTTGTTTTTGTTTTTGTTTTTAAAGGCTAGGCTTTGTGGTACTTACTTGTAATCCCAGAACTTTGGAGCTGAGCTAAGAAGCTTTTGAGTTTGAAGTTAGGCTGGGATGTATAGAAAAGAAGAAAAAAAAAAAAAGCTAAATCTGTCAAACTATTTAGAAATAAGCAAACTTTGTTGTTTTTATCTTTTATATTTGACACCAAAACATAAGTAACAAAAGAAAAATTAAAGAGCATCAAAATTAAAAATGTGTGCCCCAAAGGACATTCAGGAGTTACAAGACAACCCATAGAATGGGAGTGAGGGTTGGAAATGAGCTTAATATCCAGAATATATAAAGAACACCAGTAGCTTAAACACAAAAGACAAACAATCCAGAGGGTTTTGGTGCAAGGGGCTTGAATGGACTTTTTTTTTTTTTTCAAATAGAGAGACAACTGGCCACAGGCATGTGAAAAGATGCCATTACATGAATGAAAATCAAATCATGAGATGCCAGTTGACACTGACCAGAATGGTTAAAATTTAAAAAATGGAAAGTAAGCATTGGTGGAAACTTAGTGGCACTGGACTTTCACACACCACTGGTGGGATGTAAGGTGTAGTCACCACTCAGAGAGCCATAATCAGAGCTGGGCTCAGTGGTAGAGCACTTGCCTCATGTGTGCAAGGCTCTGGATTCTACCCTTGGCACCAAAAGAAAAAGGGGGGAACCAACCAAATAAACAAAAACAACCGGAAAAGAAGTGACACGTAACATTGTTGCCCACATTGTTACACATGTGACGTGTAACATTGTTGCCTTACCCACATATTCACTCCTTGTTAGGACCCAAAACAGGTGTTCTGCCAAAATCTTCCATGTTTATAGTGCACATAACAGCCAAAATATGTGTGAGCCATGCTCACTGGTGAATGATCAAAATGTACATGATATGTCCGTACAATCAAGTGTCATTCAATCCCAAAAGGGATACATCTCAGTGCACAATCCTCAGCTACGAGGGCCTTTCCCTTCATTCAAGAAACCAACAGGCAGACCATGAGATTCCATGATAGGAAATTTCCAAAACAGTCAAATTCGTAAAGACTGAAAGATTGATGCTGCCAGGGCCTGGCGGGAGGTCAGAACGGAAATGTCTACTTTATGTGTAGGCCCTGGCTCTCTAATGGTGAGAAGCTGGGATAGATTGTTGCTATGGTTACACAATGCTATGTGTACTTTAAAGGAGTCAAAATGGTAGTCTTCACATTGTGTGGGTTATGATAAATGTACAAAAAATAAAAAATATATACAGAATGGAGAGAGGCCTGAGCCAGTGAAGAAGCCTGAGTCTGGGCCACTATGCCTGGCTAAAGGAGTGGAGTCCTCCCAGCCTTGTCCCCATTCCCAGGTCTCATGGGGTTGGGAATAAGACTTGTTTGGACTGGAGAGGCAATGAAGTCACCCACTCAATGTCAAGGAAGACAGAAGGAAAGAAGATCACCAAGGCTCACTGCAGACTCACTTTGAGCGAGAGGCGAAGTATGTCTCATACCCCACCAGCTTCTGTGGGCATCGTGCTTGTCCCACAAGGTTAAACTGAGGCTGTGGGGTGAGAACAGGCATGGGGGCTGCAGTTCTGTGTGGGTGAGGTCCCTGGAGATGGGTAGCCTTGGCTCTGCCACAACAATCTCACCTCTTTCCACTGCAGTCTGCCTGGAGATTCTATGCTACTAACCTCTCACGCACCGACCTGCACTCCACGTGGCAGTACTACGAGCGGACAGTCACTGTCCCCATGTACAGGTACTGCGCCAGGCCCAGCCTCACCACCCTGCATGGTGGATTGCTTTTTAAATTTCCATTTGCTCTTTAAACCCCATTCATTTGTATTTGTTTTCAAGTGTACGTATTTTTCCTCAAAGGATTCTGTGTGGTTTATTTCACAGTATTGATTTTGTTCTTTGTTTTACAGTGTTGTGGCTTTTATTTCTTAGTTTTGTACCCATCCTATGCTTTCCATTCCTCTTTTTGGTACATTGTGTTGTGATTCCCCACTCCAAGATATCCCAAGAAATGAATGCTGGCCTTAGTGCTGGAGGTTGCAAAGCCTCTAATGCCCAAGACTTAAGAAGTATAGAGGTGACTGTTCTTTTGACTGTGTTCTCCAGCAAACACCAGGGCAACTATGGTGTATATGCATGTAGGGAATAACCCAGACTACAGTGAGAGTCTAGAGCTAGGAAGGTCATTATATCATCAAGGAGGCCCTCAGCATCCTCAGCAACACAAAACACAGGACACCCCAGGAAAATTTAGAAAGCAGGAAAGGTCAGGAAGTGCCTTTCTGGGGCCCACTAGGGGACAGTGCCAGCTGGCCTGTGGGCCACTGCTCAGAAGATAGGTTGCAGCACTGGCTTGGGAATTGTGCTCACAAAGCTTGAGCTTAGATGAGCTTAGTGAGGCAGTGAGGCCTGAAGCCATAAGTCACCCTGAAATGGAGAGAGAGAGAGAGAGAGAGAGAGAGAGAGAGAGAGAGAGAGAGAAACCAGGTCTCCCCAGCTTCATTACCTGAGTCAGACTATTTCATTCCACCTGTTTCTGTCTATCTGAGCCATTCCCAGGTAGCATGGGCACAGAGCTCTGTCAGGACTCCTGGGCTGGGGGATCATCTTCAGGGATCTGACAACCAGCAATGGTCAGATAAACCATAGACCATTCTGCCTGCATCAGTCTTGGCAAGGCATTGCTCAGGACAAAGGTGGCTTTGCCATCAGCACTCACCCCAGGCTTCTCTGCAGCCCTGAGCCCTCACCTGGCCCTGCCTCAAGCTCCATGCTCCTTGCAGGGCATTGAGACAGGACTGAGCTACGGGCTAATTTTTTTTATTCTGTTGTCTCCCCTACTTCCCTTAACTTTTTTTTTTCATTTTCTTTTTCTTACCCCGTTCTTTTAAAATATTTGGTTCTTTTCCCTTTGTGTGTATGTGTGTGAAACCCTTGAAAGCTCACAAACTCAAACCTATGGGGCCTCCAGGTAGGACATGCATGGGATGGAAGATGTGTGTGGCTCTCGTCTGTCTGGGTTGGGGGTGGGGCAAACCCTCCAGAGCTCATATCCCATCCTAGAGCACCTGCCCTATAGTCCTTATGCTCTCGTCGTCATCAGACCCTGTCACCCAATGGCCCCTTCCTGCCTGGAATCCCTGTGTTAACCAATAGTGCCTTCTGGGCTAGTGTGAGCATAGCTTGCCTCTCTGACTCCTGCTTCCTTAGCTGCTGCTTCCCTGTCGCTGGATCCCTTGTCCTCAGTGTGTCTTGTTCTTTGGCCTGCTTCCTGCTGTGTCTTACAACCGTGGTTCCCTAACCTTGCCTCTACTTATGAGCAGTGTCGGTCGTGGGACTAACTGTGTTTCTAACATTTAGGACCAGGAGCACATCCCAGACTAGAATCTTACTTTGGACATCTGCCCTAGGTTTTCCCTTCCAGAGTCTAAGTGCCCCCATGACCCTGGAGTCTTTATACCACAGTGGAGAAAGCATGAAGGCCCAGGGAACAGAGCCATTTGTTCTGGGTGGTGGCTCCCTCTTGCTGTGTTTAGGGCCACTTTGGGAAGCAGGAAACTTTCTTTGCTCATGTGTAGGTAGCTGTGCTACTCAGGAAGTTGTACCCCACATGTATTAGGTGAGCCACCTGCTGGAGGAAGACTCCTATACCAGCACAGCCTTACAAAGTGGGTCAGTCCTTCCTGACCTGGTCCAATAGCAGGTATAGGCCCTTTTCTCTGGAGCTGTGACCTGTCTCCTACCTTTTATAGGGACTGGACTAGGAGATTAAGCTCTTGACTCTCAAAATAGGATTCCTGGGTAGGCCCTTGGACATCTTCCCAGACACCAGAGGCACAAGTAACTGTGGTAGTAGCACCTAATGACCTGCCTCCCCCAGGACTTTCCGTCTCCTGGCAGGTGGAAGACCCATGTCCTGTCCTGTCATGAATCTCCTCTCCTCAGCCCATCTTTTCCAGCCAGTACCACACTCAGAAAGAAAATGTCCCCAGAGCTCCCAACCTTCGTGGCTGGTGTTGTCCCATGAGACCAGCAGTATTCCTGGGTTAACCCATACTCTCCTGGGGTTGCTTCTCTCCCAATCCTTTGTGACTGCTCAGGGGTGACCAGCTATGTGCACGGCCCTACTCCATGTGTCTGCCCCTGGTTGCTGCTTTGTGTGTCCTGGGCATGCATCCAGTGTGGCTGGGAGGGCTGGTTTTACATGTGTCTAACCTGGCCTATGTGGTGGTGGTGGTGAGTGTGGGTGTCTAAGGCAGAGGACTGTGCCAGAGACCCTGCTCCAGGCCCCAGGGCTGGGTGAAAAAGTGGAGGGTCTGCCCTCATGGCACCAGCTGACTAACTGATTGCTAGGCTCCTGCTTCATGCTGACCTGTCAAGGACAATGAATGGCTTGGGGGAAGGGAGGCAGAAAAGGGTAGGGAGAGAGAAGCTCACAGGGCTTGTGGTGTTTTATTTTGTTTTATTTTAAACCGGGATTTTCAGAGCCCTTCTAGGTCTGACCCTGGGGCTATGACTGTGAAGCAAAGAAGGCCCACATGTAGCTACCCTACAGGGGTAAAAGGAGAGAGGAGGAGAAATCCTGGGGCAGCAGTGGCTCAGGGGTATAGGGTGGGTTTCTCTGCCTGGAGGAACAGGATTGGATTGAAGAGCCAGTTGACCAGTGGGCTCAGCAGCCCTTCTGTTTTAGAGGTGGTGGGACAGTCATTCAATGTTTGAGTGAGAGAAGAGTAAGACCGCTGGGCATGTTTGAGAGACCTACTGGAGTTGGGGGTGGGGCAGAGAGGTGGTGAAAGTCTAGAGAGTCCCAGTGAGGAGAGCAGACACAGGAAGACACAGGACATTTCCAGTACCTATGGTCACACAGGAGGGCTGGGCATGCTGGGCTAGGAGGTGGCTCGCTACTGCAGGAACCCAAGCGTAAGAACCCAAGTCCTGTGCTTTTTAGCTGAGGGGGTCCAGAATGAAAGACAAGATGAGGTGGGGGTCCTGAGGAGCCTGGTGTGTAGTTGGGATGCTGAAAGAGACACAGGAGGATCTGCAGAGTGAGGGTGTCCTGTAGCGGGTGGATCAGAATTGGGAAAAGAATGGCAGGGCCTGGGGTCACAGAAGCCAAGGAAATGTTGTGTTTATTCTAACATGAGGTGGGAATTGCATGGGACAGGCATTTGCCAGGAGGAAACTGAGGGTCTAAGGCTGAAAGTGAGATGGGATGAGCAGATTTTTACCCCTTTGCAGCAAGGGCTCACCTTCCACATAGGAACATGCCTTCCCTGGTCCTGTGTCTGTGGCAATGGACTGACCAAATGCCAGGGCAGGCAGGCAGTGGCCTGGCACGGGCTGCCAGCGGTGTGTGACCAGGTCAGGAAAAGGAATAGAGCCACCTTATTCTCAAAGCATCAGGGCCTGATGAGACCAGATTTTTCTTCTCAGTTGTCCAGGCTAATCATCCTATAAACCTGGAAACGAGCTTCTCTTTGCCCAGCAAAACCTTTTTCTGTGATCTTTCCCTATACCATTCCAGCCTTTGGAGGCACAGAAACTCTGCAAAGGGACTTAAGGATCTGAGACCTTGAATATGTTGGGGTGTAGTTTGCAGATCCTTGAAATTTTTCAGGGGCTGGGGAAATAGAGTGGAAGAGAGCTTGGGAAGGAGGCCCCCTACCTGGATTCTGCTCTCTTGATCTATTCCATGTGGAAGGGCTGGGCCCTCATGGCCTGCTGTCCGTTTCCTGTGCCTGAGGTCCCAGACCCCAGGAACAACTTGAGAAGGGGAGGGGAAAAGACAGCCCTGGAGCTTGGGAGAGGTGGAGCCACTGAGCCCAGAGCTTCAGGTGTTCTGCACCCATGCTCTGGCATGTGCTGTTTGCTCCCATGGATGAAGTAGATGTGGGTGTGCAGAGCTGAGCCTCAGCTCTTAGGGGGTTGGGCTTACTCACCTCTCCTTCTCTTGCCTCAGACTCATCCCGCCTCTGAACCAGCTGGAGCTGCTGAGGAATCTCAAAAGCAAATCTGGACTCACCTTCAGGTCAGCACAGGGTCTCCTCCCAAGCTAAGACTGGAACACTGGGGTAGAATGGGCAGCTTGGGTCTCTTGAGAGGCTCTAGAACTTTGGCCAGTGACAGAAAACCCTGGGGTATGCTTGACTACTAATCTTAAAGACTAGTTAGAGTCTGCTAGCTGGATTAAGGAGCTATCCCTAAAAGAGTAGCCTTGGTTAAGGGGATGAGCCTAAGGTGGGAATAGGGTCAGGAGTGGACTTTGACTTTGAATGAGTCATCTGACTCATTCATGGCTCATGCTTAGGTGGGAAGTAGTAAGTATCCCAGCACTGCGTGCCCAGTGTTGGGTGGTGGCATGTTCACAGTAGTATCTGCTGGTCTTTCAGTTACAGAATTTGTGACTCATGGTGTTTGGACCAGTGATGGGTATAAAGAAGGGCTTGCTTTCCACAGAAGTAGAGAATAAAGCTACAGCCCCAAGCAAATTCCTGTCTCCAGAGAGCCTTTGGAAGGACAGGAGGGTGGCAGTGGGCTGATGGTAGGCCCTGTTCCTAAACACGTGTGGGCACTTCTGGACCTGCTAATGTGACCTCCAGCGACCACTCTACATCTGGATTTTCTGAGTGGATTCTGCATCCATTCATTGTCTCCAAATAAGAAGAAAGAACTTTGGAGAAACTGATAGGGCAACAGCTAAATGAAGACAAAGGCAAAGATTGTAGTGATATAGCAATAAGCCAAAGCCACCTGGAGTGGCAAGGTGGATCCTCTCCTGGCGTTTGTGAAGGAATTCAGCCCAGTAACACCTTGACTTCTGCATCTCTACTCCAGGACTGTCAGAGAGTGACTTGTGTGGGTTTAACCTGGTTGTGATCTCATGTTACTGAAACTCTAGATAACTCTGATTTGTGGGATGCTGTTGTCACAAACACCCAAGAGTGTGACTGTGGGGTTCAAATTGGGTAATGACTGGGTCCGGAAGAGGTTTGAAGTACATGTTAGAGCAAACCCACACTACCCTGAAGGGATGGCTAGTGGAAGTACGGATGTTAAAAGATGCCCTGGGAAGTCTCCCAAGAAGTGAAGTTTCAGTTTATGGTTGGTTGGTTGGTTCCGTTGCCTGTAGGATGTGGCAAGGCAGAAACATCATGGCAGAAGGGTGTAATGGGCGAAAGCTGTTCATCTTCTGACAGTTAGGAAGAAGCCAGGAACATGATTCACCCTTCAAAGGCGCACTCCACTGATCTGTCTGTATCTACATTCCCTGCATCTGTGAATAGCCTCTTCTCTAGGAACTCATGGATAGATTAACTTGGGGATGAGGTTAACTCAATCACTTCTCGATGATGCCACTATCTGGAGACCAAGACCTCAGCCCATGACACATTCAAGGAGCTACTTCCTATCCAAACTAAATAAGAATCAATACCATTCAGAAAGAAGTCGTCTAAGAATGTGTTACCAAAACCCAAGACAGGTAGTACCTGTACCTGTGGTAGAGTATCAAAGACTTGCTTGAGTTGTGCTCCCTTGTTGGGTGGAAGCAAAATCATAAGAGGCGGGTTTGGATGTTCAGCCACTGAGGGAGATTTCCTGCCAACTACGAAGAGTACAGCCTAATTTCTCCTTGATGTTCACTGTCAAATTTTAGAAGAAAAATAAGTTGAGGAACCCCTGAGAGAAACTTGAACTTGGAGATCTGGGGACATTCTCAACTTGTTCAGACAGCAAATGGCTCTGCCTGAGGAGGTGTACCTCAAGGAGAGGCTGCTCAGCTACAGAGCACAGGCTTCCGTTAGGGTAGAAAGTAGGTGTGTGACTCAGGTCCTGTCAATCATCTTGATGGAAATCAGTAATAAAGAAACTTGCCCAAGAGAGCAGTGGAAAGGACTCTTGTAGAGTAGACTGATACACTCCTCAGCTACCTCCGGCCATCAATAGGATGTTCATGTCTAATGGAATCCATTTGAGGACTTCCTCCTGGTTGCACAGAGGACTCTCCTGACTAATGCCATTCATAATGAGACTCTTCGGGGTCCTACAGAGGACTCCCCTGACCAGTGAATTCTATCATGGGTCAGTGGGGCAAGTGAATGAAGGCAACATTGTGGATTGTTTCAAGTTGGAGGAATTTGAGTACAGTCACTTATGGCTATGTGGACTACTCTCAGAGCAGCAGAAGTAGAGATTAACAGAGCCAGGGGTTAGTTATTACTGAAGCTTGACTCTGAATAGAATTTGCCTTTCAGGTTTCAAACTTTGGTAGCCAGGGGCCCTTTATCAACCTTCCCATTTTGGGAAGAACTGTCACCCTGTGCTGGTCTCTCCACAGCCAATTAGAGAATGATTTGCTTATGACACTCATACCTGTGTGTAAAGGGCTTTCTCCCAGGACAGCCACAGAGTCTTGCTAACCTCATTTATGTGATTAAACAGACAATTGAGTGATTTCTGACAGAGTTGATGCTGCAGTGGGTTGAGACTTAAGGAATTTAGGGATGGGTGGGGTCTCAGTCAGGGTTTCTATTCCTGTGCAAACATCATGACCCAAGAAGCAAGTTGAGGAGGAAAGGGTTTATTCAGCTTACACTTCCATGTTGCTGTTCATCACCAAAGGAAGTCAGGACTGGAACTCAAGCAGGTCAGGAAGCAGGAGCTGATACAGAGGCCATGGAGGGATGTTACTTACTGGCTTGCTTCCTCTGGCTTGCTCAGCTTGCTCTCTTATAGAACCCAAGACTACCAGCCCAGGGATGGCACTACCCACAATGAGCCCTTTCCCCTTGATCACTAACTGAGAAAATGCCTTACAGCTGGATCTCAAGGAGGCATTTCCTCAAGGGAGGCTCCTTTCTCTGTGATGACTCCAGCTTTGACACACAAAACCAGCCAGTACAGGTGGTGTGTTCTAGACCTCAGATACACACAAATATGGTGCATGAGCACTAAGTCTCAAAACATGTCTGTGAATGTGACCCTTAATTTTTAAAAAGACCCTTGCATAGATTGTAAGTTAAGAGCTCCAGCAGCTATCTGTCTGCATGGAGGTCAGGAGAGGAGACACATGATGCTGGAATGTACGCAAGGGGAAGATGGAAAGAGAAACTTGAGAGATAAGCTGTTTAGCCAAGGATGTGGAATCCCCAAAGCTGGAAGAGGTAGATATTTCCCCAATCCACTGGAGGACTGACTTCCCACACCTTGACTTTGGATTTGTGGCCTCCAGAGCCAAGAAAGGAAATCTAACTGCTCCCAGATGCAGTTAGGATTGACAGGGTGGGTAGAAGTGAGCCCTCAACTGTTCAGGCTGTCTGAGCTCTCAAAGGCTGCTTGGAAAGATCACAGGATCTCAGTGCTGGTCATACAAAAGACTGACCTGGCACTACCCTCCTGAGGGTACCAGGGGTCACTCCTCAACTTTTCTTCTTACCTAAATAAGATCCAGCCACCATCTACTTATTACCACTAGAAAGAACCAACTGCAGCAAAGCTAATAATGGCCAAAATAGCTCTGCAAGCCTGGGAATAACTACTGGCCTTAAAGCAAGCATGACCATGGACTGCAGCAAAGTCCTTGGCTGCTTCCTGCTATCACTGAAAAATTGCTCAGGAGGAGGGAAGTTCCATTAAGTCAAGACCTTTCTTCAGCTGCATTTTCTTTCTGAAACTTTATTATTATACTGGTATGATTGTGTTGAAATGAGCATCCATTAATATCCAATAAAGGAGCCTCCTGGGTCAGAAGACCACAGTTCCCTTGGGAGCTCCTTCCTTCCCCCAGCCTTGTTCCTGGGCCTTGTAGCGCTTCACCAAGAGGGCAAGTTCCCTACGAGGATGGTTCTCTGCACCAAGTCCCATGACATACAACCCAGCCTGTGAACGTGAGGTTAGGTGTCAGGTCTAAGGCCAGGGGCCTGAGTAGGTTAGAGAGATCCTAGAGGGGGACAAGGGAGGTCCCCTTTCCTGAGCCACTGTATGTGCCATAGGGCTGCCAGAAAGGGTAGCTACTAACTCTTTGTTCCTCTGTTTGAAGGAAGGAGCCACAGCCAGAGCCATCACCAAGGTCAGTTCCTCCTGCCTCCAACCGCCCTGGTGTGTGCTATACCCACCTTGACTGATTCCCTCTGTGTACACCATGTGTCATGGGGCAGGGCTACCATGGGGCCCCGTGTGTGCTTCTATGTGCAGCAAGTGATTGTGTGTCCTGGCACACCCAGGGTCGCATCTCAGTGACAGCCCCCTCACAGGGAAGCACAAAGGTGGGGTTTCTTGAGACCATCCTCCCAAACCCTGCCCACAGGCCAGCCCCACAGGGGACTCTGAGGCTGGTTCCTGTGTGCCTTGCAGGTATGTTGCTAGATTTGCAGCCCCAGCTGGGGCTCCTCCTGTCACTCTAGTGGGGAGGAGAATGTGTTTAAAATGCTGGCAGAAGAGAAGAGAGAACTGATAGCCTTTGGGGTGGAAGAGCCAGAGTCCTCCTGAGGAAGTTAAGGTGCCCTAACCCCTCTTATACCTCCAAGGATATTCCTACCTCACTGCTCTCTCTCCTGGTCCCTGCTGGCCTCCAAGGCTCCATTTGTTCAGGCTGGTTAGGTAGGGATCCAGCGTCAGCTCTGCTTGATAGAGAAAGATGGAAACAGACTGTGTTGCCCTAGCACTTATAGGCAAAGAAAGACCATCTCATGGATTTTGAGTTCAGTGTGCATCTGCCTGGGTATTCAAGGCCTTAGGCTGAGTGTGTCCCTACCCCCAGTGACCTGTCCACAAGGTATAGTGTGTATATGGCTCATAGACTTTATATCTCAGAAGGAGATTTGCCTGACTTTGTATGCCCTCCCGGATACCAGGATTACCTAGAATATCTAAAAACTGCTCTTGTACAGGGGAGGGTGGAATTAGACTGAACCCGTTCTCTGTCCATCGGAGAACGACACTGTCCTCCCCCATCCCACAAGAGGAGAATTTATAGGTGGAGTCCTGAGTTGCAAAGACTGGCAAGGCTTCCCAAATCAGCTAAAGGGACAATCAATGATGGCAAACTCTGGAAAATTTCACTAAGAAAATTAGCTGGAAAGACACAGGCAGTCTAGTGTAGCCTTGGTTGTTGACATGTGGAGGTAAGAGAGCTAGCCTCATCTGGCCTTGGTGTGGGTAAAACAGGAGAGTATTGGCAGCCTCACTGTGCCCAGGGGTGCCCACTCCAACTCCTCACTGTCCATCAGGGCTAACCTGGTCTGCCCCTCTCAACACAATTTCCAGTGACCCTGGGACTGGGAGTCCCTTTGGTTATAGACACCAGGGCTGTGCCCCGGGCGGGTCTGGAAGCTTCTTGTCTCATCTCCACACTGCCCTGACTGTCTGACCCTTGCACCCTGACTGGGAACAAGTTCCCCCAGAGGCTTCCGGCCTCCAGCAGCTCCTTGTGCTTGTAGCCGTAGCTTTAGCATTCTCTGCGTGAGTCTCGTCTCAGCCTCTCTCTCTCTCTCTCTCTCTCTCTCTCTCTCTCTCTCTCTCTCTCTCTCTCTTCCTCTTCTGCCCCCATCTGGAAACTCTTGCTACCCCCAAGTGCTTTAATCACTGTTACTGCCCTTCTTGGGCCCCTTTCTCGTCTGCTCTGTCTTTTGGGATGAGGTGCTGACCCTGAAAGCAGGACTCAAGGTGAGGACCCATAGGAGCCCCCTGGCTCTCCGGTATGTTCCGTGGCTCCCCTGCTCTCTGCCCTGCCACTCCTCTGTCTTCCCCGCGTGTCAGTGGCCCCTGCCTGCTTGTGCCTCTACACCCTTCCCTGAGGGCTAGCAACTACCAACCCAGTCCTTCCAGCACACCCTGCTTCCAAAATGCTCAGTTGAGGCAGCATATTTGCCATCCCTGGGAAGGGTGTACAGGTCCTTTGCACGGACACTGGGTTCCTCAAGGAGGTTGGGGCACCTGGAGAGCTAAGTGCTGAGGGAGTGAGGAACAGTTTCTGTCAGTGAGGACCACCATTCTTTCATTGGGATGTATACCTGCTGGCCAGGTAGTGGAGGGTGGGGTAGTATCTCTAGCCTCTTCTGGGGGCAGCTAAACCCCCTCTTCAGCACCAAGAACATAGGAAGTGTACAGGGAACTGCTACTTAGGAGACAAATAGTGGAGTGAGCCTATCCCTGGTCTCTTGTCTACATGCTAAGTATGTGTGTGTGTGGGAGGGCAAGCTTGGCTTCCCAGAATCTTGCTATCCTTGGACTCAGCCAGTCTAGCAGGAGTCAGTGGCCGTGTTTTGTCAGGTTCTGGACACAGCCTTATACTTTCCCTGGCAGGGTCAGCTGACATTATCTTTCTGGGCAAGTGGGTGGTGTGAACTCAGGACCTTTTCCCTCAGCTACCTAAAGGTTGTTCCTGGTGTGTTGTGCATCTTGATGAAGGTGCATGGGGTGGTTTGTTCCTGAGGAGGCCTACATGACTAGGCTGTAAACACGGAGGGCATCTGGATCAGGGGAGCCAGGGAAGGTGGGAGCTCAGGCCTGTACTGTACCAGTGTTTTGGTTTTTTGGTTTTTTTTTTTTGTAACTGTAGTTACTGTGACTGTCCTTTGTGGGCTTGTCGTCTTTCTCACTGTCTCCTACCCTGTGCCTAAAGGAACCCCCTAGCCCTGGCTTTGCCCTTCTTGTCCATACAGGTCCAGTCTTCTTCACATATGGAGGTGTCTGTGTGTCTTGGTGCCCATCTACCCTGTCTGGTCTTAGCCAGTGTCTGTGGGCCTATCTGTTCTCCACTGGGCTTGGCATCCTCATGGGCTGGCCAGTTGGCATCTGCCTGTGTTTGAGATTGGCCAGCCATTTGCAGATAAGGTGTAGCTTCACTTATGGGATAGAAGAATGGCATCAGAGGGAATGGTCACACCAGCCCAAATTGGAGGTCCTTAGTACCCACCAATAAGGAAAGGCTGTGAAGAGCAGCTTCCTCATCTCCAGATCTTGTCAGGCCCTCAAGCCATGTTTTCTCAGACAAGAATGGCAAGCCACATACGACATTCATTAAAATGGACACAGCTGGAATTCATTCCCAGGTGTCAGTGGCCAGGTGTTGTCAGTGGCTACCAAACTAGACAACACAACTATCAGACATGGTTTCTATAGCAGACCTGGGGCTCAGAGGTGGGGAACAAAAGGGACATTTGTCAAAGGTGATGGAAATGGACCGCCTCTATCTTTTGTTCCCAGGATGGACTTGGGGGTCAGGGTCCAAGGAGCTAGGTGCTCACTTGCTTAATAGGCTGTTTAACCCTGGGTCAAGTCATGGAGAATGCTGCAGATACACTACCCTGTAGTAAGTCAGCAGCAAGCATCCAGCCTTTGTCTTACATCTCCAGAGTGTCTGAGGAGCCCAAGCTGCTTGTCTACCTAGAATGACAAGCCTATGTGGATGCTCGGGCAGAAGTCTTCTGGGTGCTCTAAGTCCTGCAAGAACAGTTTCAAGACTAGCCTGCCTGATCAGCAGAGTGCTCTCTGGAACCAATTTCCAATTCTAATTTCTGTTAGCAGTGTGTCTCTGTGCCTAAGTGGGGAGGCTCGTGCAGTCAGTGAGGCGTAACACAGCGGCTGAGTTTGGATAGGTGTGATGGGAAAATGAACTGCTGGGCACTTTCTTCCTAGGGCTTGTTTGTTTCTGATTTGAGATGGTCCTCTATGTTGGTTCCTCAGGGACGGGAAGTGGTATTATAGCTACACAGGGAGAAGGAAGGCCGGGGGGAGGAGGGGAAGAAGTGTTTTTGTAATTTTCTCTTTTTCTTTTCTTTCTTTCTGTTTTTGTTTTTCAAGACAGGGTTTCTTTGCTTAATTCTGACTGTCCTGAAACTCCCTCTGTAAACCAGGCTGACCTCAGAGGTCTTCTGGCTCGCTTCCGCCCCCCCCCCCTTTTCTTTTTCCTTTTTTCCTTCTTTTCTTTTCTTTTTTTTTTAAAAACTTAAACATTTTTTCATGTTCTAGTGCAGAACAACTCTCCAGAGTCTGGGAGATTCTTGGAAAGGGTCACTGTTTACTGGGATTTTGCTAATCCTTGGCACTCTGTTAGCCCAGGTCATGGCAATAAGGTGGACTTGTAGAATTCTTGATCAGTCCTTCTAAATATGGCTATGTCCCCAAGCCTCTTCTCTTGAGTTTCCTTCCAATTTGGGGTTAGCCATTGCCTCCTGAATAAATCAAAGCCTACTACTGACAGATCGCAGGCTGGTGTGGCAAACCCTCGACGCTTGCCAATTGGTTTGTAAAGCTAAATGGCACATTCCCTCCCCCCCCCCCAAAGGCGCATGCTTTGCAGCGGTCACCTCCCAGACTATCTCCACCCACATCTGACCTCCTGTAGCATCTCGGTTCATGTGTTATTATTATTTTTTGTTGGCATGAATATAGTAAAAAAATAATACATCTCTTAAAACATGAACCCACACTCTGGCTTTGGAAGGAAAGGGTATTTTTGGAGGAAAAACATAGGGATTCTTTTTCTCCAAAAATAGAGAACCGTTTTCTTTCCCAGGCAGCAGAAGACTTTTTCCGCGCTTCCCTTTCTTGCTGCCCCCTGCTCAGACACGAACACTGCGGCTGGGGGTCTGTGAACCTGAACTCTCTGGGTGGTCACAGTGCCTCAGTTACCTGCTCTCTGTTCCGGTCCTGTCACCCACCCCCAGGACTAACTATACTCTCCTCATTTCCAGTAAAGGCAGACCGTGCCGAGGGTGCCTGTGTGGATGCTGCCCCGGACACTCTAGGTACCACGCAATGCTCGCACGGACTGACCACGCTGCACGCTCCTGCCCTCCCTGCTTACTAGAGGTTCAGGATGAGCCGGCGCAGTGCCCACTCAGCTCTGAGTCCCTTGATGCCTAAACACAGGACAGAGCTGGGTGCCTGGCCTCTGACTCTAGATAGAGCCCCCTCCTGCCAGAGCAGGGGGCTGGCTGGCCAGGGTTACTGATGTAGACACAGTCCAATATCCTCCAGGGAACATTTCCTCTGGGGCCGGCCACTCTGGTACCTCTACTAGGCATTAAGGACCGACCCTTAGCCGGCACCTCACTGAGGGAGGCAGCTCGCTGTGTTATGGGCTCTTCGGGGCCCCCAAAAGCCAAAGGCCATGTCTCCCCCTTCTGACTTGCAGGCCTGGTTTAGGGAAGACTGGAAACAGGATGCTGAAAAGCCTCCTAACCCTTTGCACCTTGACTACACCCTTCCCTTTCCATTCCCCTGTCTGTTGTCCTTGTATGAAGGCATCTGTCCTGCTTGCTCTGGGGCCCCTGCCTCCTGGTTGCCCTCCCATGCCTGCCCCTTTCCTGGCTGGAACAACCCAGCCATGTTCAGGCAGCTGTGGTGGCCCCCGCATGGGGGAGCCCCCATCATGTGCATGTGTCCAGCTGTGCCAAGCAGCATGCTGTGCATTTGCACCTGTGCATGCTCCGTGTCCTTCTCCACTGGGAGAGGGGCTTGAGGGCCACCTCCCTACCCCATGGGCCTCTCTGCTGGCTCTGTGCACTGGAGGAGGGTGCTTGTGGGGAGAATGTTGTAGCTGCAGACAGGGAGCTGGGTGTCTGGACTGCCCTGGGAGGCAGCCTGCTCAGGCCCTGGCTGAAGCTGCCTTGCTTGTCCAAAGCATATGTGTCCAAGTGCTTTTGGCCACAGGTTGAACCTTTAGGACTAAGAGGCTAAGGCCAGCTGCTTGAAGACCAGAAGGGCTAGGAAGAATGGGCCCTGCAGGAGCCCAGCCAAAGTCAGCCCTGCCCTCTGTGTTCTTGTGGACTGTCCCTTGGGCATCCTTGTCAGTCCAGGCGCAGGCTGGACAGTTGTCTATGGATGCCGGCTCCCTGCATTGCTGAGCCCACATACTGACTAGGTCGAACGCCTTCTAATGGCTGGTTTCCTTTTGAATTTCACTGTAGAGATTGTGACAGGAAGCAAGAGGCTGGGGTTTGCTTGCTTTCCAGATTCTTCCTGAGCTTACCTCTGGCTGGTATCATGCCCCTCACATACTGGGTAGTTCTGTTCATGGGCTCTCTTGCTGGGGCTTTAGGGGAAGCTCTGGAGACCTTCCTACCTGATGCTTGCTTTGATCTTGGCTTGGTGGCTTGGGAGGTGAGAGGGAGTCCCCCAGGGCCCCTATCCAGGCCCTAGAGATGTGAAAGACTGTGTGGGGACTCAGTGTCCTGGCAATGGCAATCCACTTTGTCCCGTTCTCTGTCAGAGCCTCCTTCAGAAAAAGGGACAGAGTGGAGAGTTGCAGACAGAAGAACCAAGATTAAGGGTAGGGTCTTTTTCCTAGACGCTACAAATCTGCTGTGGGCTGCAGTCCTGTGTAGGGCTAGAGTCCAGGCCTGGCTTTGAGTGGTTGATAACTTCTTCTGATGGCTGTGGAAGAAATTATTACTGAGATGAGAAAGTGGCTGACTTTGGGTGACCTGCTTGGAGAGACCTGTTCAGTCTTTCTTGTTGTAACCCTTTGTAGAGGCCAGGGGACAGGAGGCAGTAAGAACCTGACTTGCCATTACCAGCCACTGCCCTTCACTCCGCATGATAGCCGGAGTTTAAATGTAAACTGATCGTTAGGTTACTGCAACATTGAGTGATCCTGGGACCCCATCAGGAAGTCAGCTCTGTGACTTGATTAAGGATGCTCAACACCAGGCTGCTTAGTGATACCTCATTTCCCCTCCTGAGTGCTACCAGGAAGTGTGTGCTTCCTCAGTCTAACTAATACATCACCTACCCTGGGTGAACCCTGAAAAATGCATTATCTTGGGTCTTCCGTAGTTCCTGTGATCGAGGGGCCCATGGGAGAAGAAAAGAACATTTAGAAGCCACAAACCCCTGAATAACATTTCCTTTAGCTCCAACTAGAACTTTCTATTTAGAAAGGGGTCAGAAAGTCATGTGGATTCTGTGTGTCCCCAGCCACAGAAGTGGGTTGTTTTCTAGACTCTGGGCTATTTTCCAAAGCTAGCAGATACCACTGGCTCCTGACGCTCCCAGGACATGGGGCATTTTGATGCTGCCTCAATTTCCCTCTGTGGGTTTTGTGCCCCTGGCTTCCTCTTCTTCCTTCCTCTTCTTTAGAGAGTGTGAGCAGGCACAGATGGTCTCCCAAGTTGCCTACTGTCCAAATGGGTTTGGGAGGACCACCAGCCCCATCCACAGTCCAAGGTGGGTGGACTTAGCACTGTGGACATCTTCTCTTGTATAGTCAACTCTGTGTTGTATGCTGCTGGACATGTCTCTCTGGCTGGTGGCCCCTCGTGGGACACTGTAGCTGGGTGTGAAGTGAAGTTCTGATGAGCAATACTGAGCATTGCAACTTCCTTGGAGTTACCCTTAGTACTGCCAGGTATTGTCATGGACCACGTCTGAAGCTACCCTGGGAAGTCCTATGGCTCCTATTTGACTGAACAAGTGAGTCCCACTTCACAAGAGACTTCCTGCCTTCTGCCTCTGGAGTGATGATGGTGGAATCATCAGTGGAAAAAGTAACTGACCTGGACAGAGGCACATTGCCACCCAAAATAAGGGTGGATACCACCTCTTCCAGGAGCAAGCTACTCACAGACCCTCTGTCTTTTGCTATCTAGATCACAGTGAACCACTGAACTCTGGGGTTAGGAAGGAACATGGGGTGAGGGAGGTCTTAGGACCTTCTAGTTTGGAGACAGCAGCCCAGTGGGAAAGAATGTTGGTTAGGGGCTGGCTATCATCTCTCCATTTCTATAGCTATCATCTGGGGCCAAGGCTTGGGACAACCAGTCCTGTAGTAGTCAAAGCCTAGCCTCATAATAACCTCATCCCTGATGTCCACCTAGAAACATCCTGGAGAAGGGCTCTGCATCCCAGAGACCAGACAGTGTTGGATATAAGCCCCACATAGAGACCAGGCAGTTTCTGGGACTCAGAAAATACTGGGGCTAAGGTGGATCTAGATGCATTAGTTGTAGTCCTGATCTCTGATGGTCCTGGGACAGGAAATATAATGATAGTTGGGGCTCTTCAGGGGCAGTTGGAATGGGAAACAGGGGAAGTTGTTAGCTGCACATAAAGGTACACATAAAGGTTCAGGGAAGAGATTCAGCCTCAAGTGTCTGGGGATGTCTAAGAGAAACAGACAGCAAGTGTGGAGAGGGCCCTGGCACCTTGTGGTGATAGCTGAGTGATTCAGGAGTCCCGCCGTTGCCTTCCCAGCTCTGGCCACACCTTTGCGGCTCCTCACCCCTACCCTGTGCTTCACCAGCCACTGCTCCCTGTCCCCAGTGTGGTTGGTTACTCTCTGGACTTGCATTTCCCTCCTGGCTTGTGGGCAGGCATCGGCTGCAAAGAGACTTGCAAACGCAACTTGTTATTTCCAGAGTGATTTCTCTTGCTGTTTTTCTGTGTGTCTGTCTGTCTGCCCGCTGGTCCGTTATCCTGGGAACAGTCAGAAGGTCAGTTTGAAAGATCGTGTCTTCTCCAGCCCCCGAGGTGTGGCTGCCAAGGGGAAGGGGTCTCCCCAGGCCCAGACGGTCCGGCGGTCCCCTAGTGCGGATCAGAGTCTTGATGACAGCCCAAGCAAGGTGCCCAAGAGCTGGAGTTTTGGTGACCGCAGCCGCGCACGTCAGGCTTTCCGCATCAAGGGTGCTGCATCCCGGCAGAACTCAGAAGGTGGGTCATCATGGTGTCACCTTCCCCAAGGCTGGGGGCTGCTGGGGGAAGGACATCAGTACTTGACTAAAGGGCACAAGTGGAGATCTCTTGGAGCAGGGAACTCTCCTTTCCTATTCTTTTAAGCGATGTCATGTAAGACAAACCACTTTTAACACACACCATTCACTGGCATCTTGTAATTACTTACCACCCCTGCAGGTAATGGAGAAGAAGTCCTGACCTACCTCTGTAGGCATCACCCTGGCCCTCTCTAGTCCAGCACTAGGCTCCATGCCTACTTCTCTCTACCTCCAGTCTGTGGATGTCACATGATATTGAGCCTCATTTGGTCCATGGTGGCCATTCCACATTGAGCATGGTGTTCCCAAGGATTGTTCATGTTGTCAAATATCGTAGCTTTCTCCATTTCTTGGCTGAACAGTGACCACAATGTGGTTATCCATTTATCTGTTGTTATCATTTATCTAAGGTTATCAGGAATATCCTTTTAAATTCCCATGTTGTCCAGGCAATAGCTTTTGGAGAAGACACTGAGAAAGCAGAGCCACAGAGAGGCATGGGGGGTGGGCACTCCAGTGCATCAGAGGCGTTCAAGGGGTATCCTGGGTGGAAGCCTGAGTGGCTTGGGATTGTTATCCTCTCATGACTGTCTGCTCATAGCCTGTGTTCCTTTCCACCTAGAAGCAAGCCTCCCTGGGGAGGACATCGTGGAGGACAACAAGAGCTGTAACTGCGAGTTTGTGACTGAAGATCTTACCCCTGGCCTCAAAGTCAGCATCAGAGCAGTGTGGTAAGGGAGCCCTGCTCAGTCTGCATGAGAGGGCTCTGTTCAGTGGCCTCATGGCCATAGCTACTGGGAAAGCACGGGGAGTCTAGAGGAGGACCCCTGCCCATTCCAGCTTCTGTACCTGTCAGCTTGTTCCCAGAGAATCAGGGAGTCCTGATAGAGCTGGCTATACCTGAGAGTTCCTGACTGTATGGATTAAATGGGGGACAAGGGCAAGGGGATGTTTTCAGACAATCAACAACTGCCCCATACCAGTTCCAAGGAGGATGGGGCCTGACTTGAGACAGCACTAAGTGGTTCATGGTGGGGCAGGGTGAATGGGTGGCCCAAATGAGAATAGATACTACTTCCCAGGGATTGTGGTCTTGGAGCTGCTTTGAGGGCGTCAGGCAGGCGGATATGGAAACTGGCCCCTGGCAGTATAGCCTCTGTCTGGAGCTCACGATCTGTCCATCCCCGCAGTGTTATGCGGTTCTTGGTATCTAAGAGGAAGTTCAAAGAGAGTCTGCGCCCTTACGACGTGATGGATGTCATCGAGCAGTATTCGGCTGGACACTTGGATATGTTGTCCCGCATCAAGAGCCTGCAGTCCAGGCAAGAGCCCCTGCCTGTCCAGTCTGGGCATGAACAGGGCCCTCCGGGACAAAACCAGGCATGGCACAAGGGGCACCAAGGGCTGGGTGACAGGTGTGCAGAACAGGGCCAATACCAGCTTTGGAGGTCTCTTCCCACCTTGTTGGCTTCTTGTTGCTTTCTGCTGTGTTTTCACACTGTCTGTGTTTAGATTTCTTCTGCCCCATCCCTTTCCTCTTTCACTCGCCTGCACTGTGGTGGTGAGTGTGTGTATGTGTGTGTCTACATGTACATATGTCTACACATATGTGAATGTATATAGGTGTGGGCATCTGAGTATACCCATGTGTGTGCTCAAGTGCATGCATGTGTGCATATTTGTGTGCAAACGTGCATATGATGTATGGGTGTATGCATGAGCACCATGTGCTGTGTTGTGTATGTGCATGCATGTGTGTGTTATGTATATACATGCTGATAAAGGAGAGTTTTTGTGATAAGATGGAGACACAGGGCTTCTGTGGGCCCTGCTAGGCAGTGACTGGGGACCCTGGAACTATTCCTCCCAGATAAAACCATTTGCTTCCTCATGGTGGGGTTTTACTGTCTGAATAGGAAACACATCAAAGCAGCCACTGGATTATCTGTGTGTGAGAATAGCTTACTCCAGAAGTTATATATACATGCATTGTGTACTCACGAGTAAGGCCCAAGTCCACCCCCCACACACACACATGCATTCAACATGTGCAGGTGTACACATACAGACCCATGTCCGTGATTGTCTGAACCTACCGTCAACATGCTCACAGGAGCATATCCTCAGATGCACAACACATGCAAGTGTGCATTCCCCAATTGCAGGAGTATACAGGTATGTGCATAGCCCATGTTCACAACTCTTCCAGCCTGCCCCCACTTCCCATGTTCCTAGGCATGCACCCTTAACCACAGACATCATTCACACATGTGAGTGTTTGTGACCCCTGTGAAGGCCTACCTCCCAAGGTGGGACACACCCTGCTTTTAAAGCCTGGAAGTGGACCATAGATTTTATGTGAGCAGAGGGTAAGGACAATAGAGACAGCCTGGGGGACTCCTTATGGTCACAGAAAGTTGCAGCAATGGCCAATGTTGGGGCTTCTAGGCCATGGGCTGTTCTCATAAGTGAAGGCCAGGGAGATGTAGTCCAGCTTAGGCTGAGGCCTCTAACTGGTTTTCCCAGAATAGATGCTGTGCATGTGCTGTTTGTGGGTGAGTAAGAATCCCTAGCCTCTAGCCTAGCCCCATGTCCATTCCCAGAACTCTTTGCTCCACAGCCTCTCCCCCTCCACAGTTCCCTTTTCCTTCTTGTTCTGTCTAGGAAACAGACAAAACAGACTGCTCATGAGGATTCACTCTTCTGGTCTCTGATGCAGGGTTCTGTTGCTCCGAAGCTGCAGAGTCCCTTTCTGGGACTTAGTTCTCAGCACCAATCCATCCTGTACTCTACCTGAGGTTTATTGTGCAGGCTGGACAGTGCTTGGGACATGGGGAAAGCTTGGCAGGTGTGAGGGCCCACCTTTCTGTTTTGAGTATGTTTTTCAGAAGAATCACTGTTGTCAAGTTCCTTTTTTCTATGCATGCCCCACAACTCACCTTGAGTTGTTTATGATGTGTTCTGTTGGTGTCTCTCTTCTTGTTTACGCTACCAGGATAGATATGATTGTGGGCCCCCCACCCCCTTCAACTCCCCGGCACAAGAAGTACCCTACCAAAGGACCCACGGCCCCTTCGAGAGAGTCACCCCAGTACTCACCTAGGTTAGGATGCACTGCCTCCTCCCGCCCTGTCTGTGAATGGCCAGCCCCTTTGCTCTAGGCCGCATGATTGGCAGCACTTTGCATTTTTTTCCCCCACAAGACAGGGCCCATTCAGGTTCTCTCTCTTCCTAAAGGGCATCTTAGGGGGAAAGCTACTCTTTGCCAGGGCTGGTAGGCAGTGCCTTGAGTCCTCCATCTACAGAGATTGCCTTTCCATGGGTTTCTCCATGACATCTGCTAAGGCTGCTGGAGCAGAGAACCTCAGTGGATATGTAATTGTGAGCTTGACCAGCTCAGGCCCTTCACACCTGCTCATTACTGGGGTGACCACCATGTACATGGTCCTGACCTTGGCTCTGTGTAGATAAAAGGAGATGGGGTGCTTCCCTGATCCCCTTCCTTAGGTGTGAGATGCACTTGTCTGAAAAACATGAAATCTGGGGATGAAACTGATAGGTAGAGCACTAGTCTGTGCTTACCTAGCTTAAGATAACATGCAGACATGTGTAAGGCCCTAGGTTCAATTCTCAGCATTGCTGGGAACCAGAGATAAATGAGAAAATCCCCACAGGCCTCCCAGCACCACGCTGGCTCTATCATTTCTGATGTCATTTCAAGTTGCCATCACCATCATTGATGTCATTGATAAGAAAGATGACAGCCTACTTTACCCTGCCCCTCAGCTGATTGACGGATGGCAGACTGGGGCCAACAAACAGCTGACTGGCAAAAGCCAGCTCCGACGTGATTAATACAGTCTTCAAGGTCTTCTGGCTACCCTGGGACCACTCATAAAATTCCCTTTCTCCCTCTGGCAGCCATGATTGTCCAGAAAAGTAAACCTCTCAGGAGCAGGCACAGGGAAGGCAGACAAACACTTCCCTGTCATCCAGGGATAGAAACTGGGAAGCTCAGAGAATTTGGAAGATTAGAACTGGCATCTCTCCACTCCCTGGGCCAGGGTTGTTGCTCATGATGTCAAAGGTCAATATGATGAGCATATCAGTTTATGAGAGAGGGACGGTGGGGGAACAAGTAGGGAGCAGCTCTTGGTCAGATGACATCCAGACTAAGAGTGGGCCATGACACTATCTGCTAATAAGACTGAGGCCCATTTAGTCCTGTGGGTCTTGCCACCAGTTATGGCAGCTGGTCGTCCAGGCCGTGGGCTGGGAAAGCCCCTTACATCTCAGAACCCCTCAGCCTCCTCCTATTTTGCAGCTACAGACACACAGGAAAGGTCTTAACCCAAGAGGTGAGAAGCATCTGGGGGATTAAATCTGATGCCCCAGCCTGAACTTCTGGGAAGGAGGTGGTACAAGATCCTTAGAGGACTCTTGCCTGGCTACCTCGAAGCAACTTGAGGCCCACCCTGAGATCCAGCAGGCAGACAGCTCATCATGTGGCAGGAGTGAAGGGGCTGTGCATCTGTGCCTGGACTATGTGGACATTGGGACATCAGGGAACCTGTTCCCTTACCATTGCCACTGACATCTGCTTGGAGCCAGAAGGTCCCTCCTGCTATCTCTCCCACCCTCTTTTGCATGAGCCCAGCATGAGCCCAGTGGAGCATGCAGAGGCTGCCCCAGGCTGATCAAGCCTGAATCTTCCTCTGGAGTTGCCACAAAAGCAGGCAGGACACCCCAATTTGTAGAAAGTAGTGGGGGAACCTGCTGACACATACCAGCTGGAGTGTGCTTTGTGTGTGAGCCACACGGCTCAGCTCGAGATTCCTCGTGAAGGCACACTTTGGGTGCGTTGGGCCTACGGGCTCTACACAGATTCTTTATTTTTAAGTGGCCTGCAGATCCTGGCCCATGCTCACTCTCATAACACTCACCAGCCCTGCCACAGCCCTACGTGCCCGTATAACACGCCGTGAATCTGCTGGTACCACACTGGGCAGATAGGAACCGATCCTTCCCTTCTTGTTGGTATTGCAGCATCTTTACTGATCGTCTCAGTTGAATTTCTCACCTTGCCCAACGCTTACAAGCACACACACTCACTCACACGGGTGTGAGTGTGCCCCCACATGTGAGTACACGTGCATCACACTTGCGTGCATCAGCACACTCGTGTGCAGTACGCCTCCACCTCAGCCTCACAAAGACCTGTTGGCAGCACTCATCTCTCCCCTGGTTGTACTTTGGCAGTTTCCTGTGGCCTTTGTTTCCTTCTCCCTTGTCCTGATGCATGGAGCTGATACTCTTACTACCTCCTTGCTTCTGTTGTTCTTGCTACAGACATCTAACACTGTCCCTGTCATACCCGTCGGGGTCCAAGGAACTCCGTGGCACATTAATGTTGGAGTAAAGCTGTCTGGGAGTGGGATACTTGGGTAAAGACACAACCTCTCCAACTCTTGTCCCTCGGCTGGATGCCCACCAACCACCTCTGATCCCCTGGGCTTCAGTTTTCTGTGAGACCAGTCAAGGCCTGGGAAGAGCTATGAGGCAGGACTGATGAGGGTAGAGCCGCCCTAGGGAAGAGCATGGGCCCTGGGGAGACGTTTCCCTTTACTCCTTGTTAATGTGCCAGATCCCACGGGAATGGAACAGATAGGAAACAGGACCCAAGGTGTCAGGAGGCGGCCTGAGATCACAAGGCACCAGTGTCCATCTGCCTGGCACCTACTGCCCCCCGGTCGGCTCTGGACAGGGCTTGGAGCCCAGATCTGGGGGGCTGTGGGTTAGCCCAGGAAGAAGGGGCAGGGGCCTGGTCACACCCTCTCAAACTCATACTTGGGGGCTGGATCTCTATTCCCGCTAGAGTGGACCAGATTGTGGGGCGGGGCCCAACAATAACGGACAAGGACCGCACCAAAGGCCCAGCGGAGACGGAGCTGCCTGAAGACCCCAGCATGATGGGACGGCTTGGGAAGGTGGAGAAACAGGTGGGAGAGGCTTGGGAGGGGAATGAGCCTCTGCTGTCTCCCAGTCTTATTTTGTTAGCCTATGGTAGCTGAGTAACCCAGGCATAAGGGTAGATGCAGCAGAAGGCAGCAGAGCTGTGTGGGATGCCCCTGATTCCCTGTGAAATCCTGTGATCTTGCAGTTTTCCTCTTCTTATAGTCAATATCTGGAGATTGGAAATGCCTAGAGGGGTAACTGTGGTCATGATTTGCATTTGAGGGTCCTTTAGGAGGGGCAACTACTGTAGAACTTGCCAGAAGTACTCGGCCTACTTCTTCCCCCCTCCCCCTTTTCCTTGCCCAATATCCATCCCCACTCTCCTGGAAATGGATCCTTCTATGAACTAGCCTGAGCTCAGGCACACACCGACCAGTAAGCTCAGAGTTTGAGCAGTTGAAGTCTGGGGTAGAAGAAGGGCAATTCTGGGGTCCCTTCCTCTGCCCCCTTTCACCTGGGTACATCCTGGGTCTCCTCAAAAGCCCAGCCCAGCCCAGCAGCTGCCATTCTTGCAGGTCTTGTCCATGGAAAAGAAGCTGGATTTCCTGGTGAACATCTATACACAGAGAATGGGCATCCCACCAGCAGAGACAGAGGCCTATTTTGGGGCCAAGGAGCCTGAGCCGGCACCACCCTACCACAGCCCAGAGGACAGCCGTGACCATGCAGACAAGCATGGCTGTATCATTAAGATCGTCCGCTCCACCAGCTCTACGGGCCAGAGGAACTACGCCGCACCCCCAGCCATCCCCCCTGCCCAGTGTCCTCCATCCACCTCATGGCAGCAGAGCCACCAGCGCCATGGCACCTCCCCTGTGGGAGACCATGGCTCACTGGTACGCATCCCACCACCCCCTGCACACGAGCGGTCACTGTCTGCCTACGGCGGGGGCAGCAGAGCCAGTACCGAGTTCTTGAGGCTGGAGGGCACCCCAGCCTGCAGGCCCTCTGAGGCTGCCCTGCGGGATAGCGACACGTCCATCTCCATCCCTTCGGTGGACCACGAGGAGCTGGAGCGCTCCTTCAGCGGCTTCAGTATCTCCCAGTCCAAGGAGAACCTGGATGCCCTGGGCAGCTGTTATGCAGCTGTGGCCCCGTGCGCCAAGGTCAGGCCCTACATTGCAGAGGGGGAGTCTGACACAGACTCAGACCTCTGCACACCATGTGGGCCACCCCCACGCTCTGCCACTGGTGAGGGTCCCTTTGGAGATGTGGCTTGGGCGGGGCCCAGGAAGTGAGTCTGGGTTGGGCGGCTGGCCCCGTGCCACGCCCACTCTTGTTAAGTTTTGGAACTGGAGTTCCAGGGCCCTTCTTAAGTGACAGAGTGACATAGAGTAGTGTGGGTTGTAAGGATGCTCATGGGATCTCGCTCTCGGGGTTCTTGTGGAGTAGAGATGAGGCAGGGCTCCTTAGCACATACATTTTATAGACGTTCTTTTCCAACCAAGAGAGGGAGGTTGAGGCCGGGCCTTGGAGGCCCTGGGAGCTACCTATGGCAACAAAGCTAGCTCTGCCTAGTCTTCTCGGGGGGACATATTGACCTGTGAGTGAGGAGGGACAGCGTGATGGTTAACACCTGTGAGTGGGGGTGTGGTGAAACAGGCCTGTCTACTGCTGATGGCCAGTCCTGAAGCCTGTGGGTCTTTCAGTTTAGGCTGGAAGCTCAGGGGTATAGTAGGTCACTGGAAATGGCCCTCTCTCACACCCGACTGCTTATCCTCCATCCCTGACTGCCCCAGTAAAGCACTACCAGGCCCACAGTTTGTGTGTGGTTGGGTGATGCCCCTCATCCCTGGTAACCTAGCTAGAGAGCTGCCAACATCTTCCTCCCTCTTCCAGGTTATGTGGATCTTTCCATGGGAGTCATCCTTAGGTCAGGACCCTTTTCCTGGAGCTGAGGAAGGGGTGAGGCCTTAGGGACCAATCTGGAGCTTAGAATTGATCCTTAGATTCTCCTGACTTCCACCTCTTAGGGGAAGACTCAACTTGCAGCCTTTTCTGAAAGGGTTTCTCCAGCAGGTTCTGGCTGCCTCATCCCTGGCACTGTAGCCCAGGAGGTATGAGTTGACATTTCATGGCCTCTGCTCTTTCCTGGTGTGGCACTGGCCTCCAGGCTGTGGCCAGCACTTCAAGAGAACCACCAGATAAGCAGACCAGCATTGTCCTTGCCTGCTGCCCACTTGGCTCTACAGATTCAGGCAGGGCTAAATGATATGATGTCTTCAAACTGCCAGCTCTTTCTACACTAGAGCATGGCCTTTGAGCCTGGTCAAGGATCCTTCCCACAGAGGCTGGCCATCCAGTCATTTATCCACTAATAGGTCCCTTGGCTGTGGCCCCTGGGTGTTTGAAGAATTGGGGTCACCTTGTCCTCTACTCTGATGAGGAGTAATCTCTGTCCATCCTGTGAGTGGGCATCTTGGACCATCTAACAATCAGCTTTAGGGGGAGTCATGGTAGAATAAATTCCTCAGTTGTGGCCCCATAATATCTGGCCCAGAGGTGTCTGGCACTGAATGATAACATTTTGGGGTGGGGGCCCTGGACTCACTTACCCTCAGCTTTCCTGGTCACTGAGGGCAAGTACTATAGAGCTTGTGCCTGGGCAGAGCTCTATCTACTTCTTCCACCATTTTGAAAAGTGTGTTCTGGCAGGGGTATAGGCAGCTTGGGGGGGGCTGTGCTCAGCAGGAGGTACCCCATCCCTGAGGAGAGCTTGAGTCATGTCTCTGTCAGAGACCTGGGTATTTGGAGAGCTATGTCTTTTGTCAGCTGTAACCTCCATGTCCTCCATGTCAGGGCTACTAGGATCTCACCTCAGGGTGCCTCTGCTAGGATCCTTGTTGGGAGCCTGTCTGTGTTTGTTCCATTATGTGAATATTGGTTCTCTAAGGCAGTGCTATAGTCAAGAATTCCTTGGTATGAGAGATGTCTCTTTCTATGTGGGAATGGAAGGAGATGTAGACAGGAAGAATGGCTATACCTTCACAAGTCTTCTCTTGGTGAGTTGAGCCTGCGTCTGCGCTCCTCCCTCACTGTGTCAGGTTAGGAAGAGCCTAGAGCAGAGGGACAAACACATCTGCCTGGACAAACCAACAGCCAGAGCACTCCTTCCCTAGACCTGGGCAGACCGTAGCTATCTTAACTTCAGGGGATGTAGAGAGGGGTTTGCATCTGTCCTACACACTCCATACAGCATGTCTTGCTTCATACATGGCCTCAAGTCTAGAGCTGCCATGGATACCAGAGCCTGGTGTACTCTGAGCTGGGGTTTTGTGGGATGAAGAAGGTGGATAGACACCCCCTTCCCAGAAACCCTGGACACACAGAATTTATCAGAAGTCCTTATTTAGTTTACAGCAAGAACAAGACAAGGAGGCATGGCCTTCTCTGCAAATGAGGAACATTGGTCAAGTCTGCAGTATTGGCTACACAGAGGAAGAGAGTGTATCTCAAGGGATGACATAACTGAGCCCTTTCTTAGGGACCCAGATCCAGGCTTAAGCAAGACAAATGTCCACAGCCTTGGCATCCCCAGCCACAGAGAAGCAGGACAGGATGGAGGCCGAAGGCTCCTACAAGAAATCTGTGCACTTTCTTAGTGCACATGTGACCAAGTATGGCTGAAGGCCAGCAGCTGCCCCATGGAAGAATTTTCCTCAGAAAACATTTGTCCCAACACATTCCCTCACATGCCCACCAGCACGTGCCCATAGTCTAGACACATATGTACATTAGCATAAGCACACACAAAAACTTAACCATATTTTCATATGCACACACAGGCCACAAGTATACACACAACAAGTGTGCTTTCAAACATGTATTCCTTGTTATACACTTGGCACGTCTCTCTCTCTGTCTATACACACACACACACACACACACACACACACACACACACACACACATATTCTTTTTCTCTTTGGCTCTTCCTGATGGAAGCTGCCTGGCCAGGGTGCACAGGAATTAATGGTGAATGCTCTAAAATGTTGACTGGGGTGGGAGTCCTCGATATCTAGAACTTCTGAGCAACAGTGGTAAGGAGTCCACCTGGAGACCATTGAATTCCCACACTGCCCTGTCCCTGGACTAAATGGTGGCTGTCTGCAGGTGCCAAGAGGGTATGACTAGGCCAGGATGAAGGCAATTCTAGTTCCTACTAAGGTCCAGATCAATCTTTGCCTTGGGTTAATCTTGGTATTGGCCATTTCCCAGTGCCCTTCTGTACACAAGCCTACCTTGTCGTGCCAGGCTGTGATTGGCGTTTCCTGGCTTAACTTTCTGTCCCTTTCCATTGTGGCCTCCAGAAAGTGCACTCTTGTATAACAGGGCCAGAATACCTGGGGTGACGGCCCATCTGCTGTCTTACCTGTGGTCTTGGCAGATCAAGTGTCCATTTGAGGTCATAAGCTAGCTCTTGGTTATGCTTTCACGTTTAGGGGCCTCACTGGAAAGCCCCATTTAGAAGCTGGGGAGTCACTAGACACTACATGGACTTCCTTGGAGGAGACTCTCTGAACTGTAGTCATCCTCAGATCCTAGACATAGGAGATATACATCCAGGACCACCTTCTACCTTTAATTCACTGGCTTAAGGTTCTTCCTCCCCTCGAGCTGGTGGCTCCAGATTCAGAATGTGGAAGAGGGGGCCGCACTGCCTTCTGCCTCCCCTACTAGGTTTATCCTATATCAGGGGCACTGTGAAGAACACCCTTGCTTTTTGTAGAAAGAGCTGAGCCCAGAGATGTCTTCAGACTTTACCCCAGAGGTAAGAATCTGGGACAGGAATGCTGTTCTGACACACCGAAGCTTGTGTCTGTCAGCTGTAAGCAGGGCGCAGAGTAGAGGCTAATGCACTTGCCCATAGCTCACACCCCAACATCTACGGGACAACATTTAGGTCTTTCTCCAAGGCCACACTCTCTTGAAATAAACATGAAAAACCTTGTTTGAACAGTGGGACCCATTGTGTGGGGGCTCAGAGGTATCTTGTATCCCAACAGGGTAGGATGGAATTCAAAGTAGATAATCTCTATAAGGTACCCCTGAAGTCCAGGCTCACGTGGCTGGAATCAAAGGTTGATGTGGCATCTGCTGCCCTGGAGCAGAGAGGTCAGCCTTCTCCCCTGAGACCTCTCAGGGCATAGGATGTAGGGTTTGGAGAAAGAGGTCCAAGAAAAGTCTGCAGGCAAGTATGTCTGACTGTCCTAGGCTCCTACTGTGCCCCAGCTGAGTTAAGGAGGCAAGAACTTCTCAGAGGCAGTATTAAGATGGCAATGAAGATTTCTAGAGGAGACCCAGGTGCCTCTTCCTTCTGAGGAATCTTCACATGTGCTCAACACATGCCCTGGGGCCTAGAGGGCCCAGTGTCCCTGGAGCTGAACGAATTTGGGCCACAGTTTGATGATTTTGCTTGTCTATGAGGGGCATACCCGCAGCATGCCTTGGGAGGCACCAGGAAATGGGGTGGAGAAAAAGGTTACACCCTAGGAAAGAGGCCCACCAAACATCCAGAAGTGTCCAGAGTTTACTTTTGTTCAGAGCTCCATCTTTGATGCTGTCCTTGGTACCCTGGCTGACAAATGATGCTGGGTCTGTCCCATCCTAAAGTTTCCCTGGTGTCTAACCCCCTGTCAGAGAAAAGATAGTCCCCAGGCTGTGTTTCTGGGACTCTCAGGCAGGAGTGCACATTGCTAGTACTGCACATCCAATCGGACCGGCTTTTACAGAGTTGTTGCCTTAATGTATGTTGAGGGAAATTCACCAAGGTCACCCCTGCCTCTGCCTGATACAGACACTGGACTCCACCTCCAGGTCCTGCGACTGGAGAGGAGTGCTGGCATGATGAGCCGCCACTAGTAGTCCCACATGGAGGGGCTCAAAGCTGTGACCCCCTTGACATCATCTATCTGCCTGGGATGGTTCCATACACAGTGCAGCGCACCCCGCGCTTCCGGTCCACACCTGCCCATTGCAGTCCTGTCCCCCGGCCGCAGCTGCGGCCGCAGCTTCCCCATCTGCGCTGTTGCCTTTGGCTGTCTTTGCACTTTTGTTCATGCTCCAAAGAATATTTCATAATGCCTTCATACTGATGTGCACCCTAACCATTTTGTACGTGCCCTTGGGCCACAGCGACTGGCCTCCTCCTTCGGGCCAGCGTGCCGCCATCTGCACACGACGCTGTCTTCTAGGGATAGACGCCCAGGGAATGAACTCTAGTTTTCTAACGGACTAGCTGAGATGCTAACTTACTCAATGCGAACAGGATGATATTTGTGCTGTGTGGGCGGGCCACCGTGTGCTCGCAGGGAACTTTGGGGCAGAATCCTGCAGCAGGGATGCATGCAGATGGTTCTGGAAAGTTTTGCTGCCGCAGGGCTAAGTTCAGATGCCCAGTGGACCTGGGCACTTAGTAAAACACAGTGATTCAATCTGGAATGCCTGGCCTCTTCATTTGCATGTGTCTCCTGGCAGCTGGTATAAGGGCTGGGGATCTGGCTGGGGAGGCAAAACTACCCAGCACTTTGACTTGGGGACTCTCAAGTCCCAGGCTCTGTATTTCCTGGAGCTGTTACCAGAGTTGTTAGTGTCAAAGATTGGGTCCTTTCATTGTTAACCTGGGCTCCGCCACCCATCCACAATCGGCTAATCAGTCAGGAAGGAATAAAAGCAAAGATTTATTCACTGTGGCTACATAGGGAAGATAGGAGCAGTTGCACCATATAGCAAATCCATTTCCGGTGTCTTGCTATTAGGCCTAGGTTTAAATAGGGAGCAAGAGATATGTGTAACAACAGTTTTGGTCAAAGTGTGGTCCCGCCCATCATTCTGTCAGCTCCAATCTTTCCTGCAAGACAGTTTGTCAAGTTGTTATGACAACATGTGAAATCAGTTTTCTCCTCTGGCTGGTACCAGGCTTCAGGCTTTTCCTTTTCCCAGCACCCTGAAGGAAATTCCAATCCCAGGAGTCCATTGTTTCAATAGTCTGGTACCCAAAGGGAAGGGCACAGGTGTTACCCTCACCACTTTACAAGGACGGTTAAGGGACACCTTAGAATAACCACATACTTTAGGCTCTAAAACACCAGACATCCACTCTGGAACTAGTCTGACTCAGCACGAGCTCTCACCCTCAGTGAGCTCAATTGTCAGGACAGTGGGATCCTGGGACAACAGGTGCTTCTGGTTCAGGACAACCCACCCATGTACACTTCAGCAGTGAGCTGGTTTTCAGAGTGACTTCCTGGGCCAGCAGGGATCTATTTGGCCAAGCTTGACTTGTTGCTTGCACACAGCCTGGGCTCTGATGTCATCCTGGCTTCTTTACTGTTCACAAGAACCTACCTAGTCTTCTACTTTTACACCTCACCCCTCCTTTGGCTCCTACATAGACCCCTGGTTGCCTATCCTCTGGCTACCATGAGCCTCAGCAAGGGGATGTGCAGGGTAGGTGGGTACTCACCCAATCTGTTCACTGCCTGAAGGCTGGTAGAGCCTGCCTATGGTGGGTTCTGGCCTGTAAGTTTGGGGTTTTGTTCTCCTGACATCTGGAGTTGTCACCCCACAGGCTCTCTCTAGGCCCCTGGGGGCAGCTGAGCAGGAAAGAACAGCTGGACTTGGCTTGGTAGCTCCCCCAGGCAGCGGCTGTCCCTAGACAGATGCCCAGAGCTGTTGGCACATCTAGACAAGACTTCGTACTTCTGCTTTGCAACATAGTATTCAGAAGGGGCTCAGTACACCTCCAGAGAGTCTGTGGGGGCCATGTGTTTGTGTCACACATTGTGTGGCTTAATGGGTGGGTGCCAGTGCAGCCCTCTGTTTCTGACCCACTGTGATCAGTTTGAGTTTGGAAACAGTTACGTGGCCCCACTCATTTGGCTTCCATCTTTCTGGGCATAGCCAGTGTCCCATGCTCCTCTTTCTGGCCAAGGTTACCTTAATCTCTGCGGTACCTGCCTCATTCCCCTGAGCCTAGAAGTCTCAGTTGGATTAGACTAGACATTAGGAGCTGGCTGTGATGGACAGAGAAACCCTGAATAACCAACGAACGAGACTTGTTCACAGAGAAGCCCATCCCAGTATATGGGGATCTGCTGTCTTGTTCCATTTCGTTGCTTGACTTCTTCCTTTAGGGCTCCACCTGCCTTACAATGACCACAGTAGTATGGTTATTATACTTTCAGTGCACCCAGAAGATTGGGAAATGGAATCTTCCCTCGAGGTACCGGATACCCGGCTAGAAGACGGTCATTATTGAGAGAATGGGTAAAGATGAATGGGGACAGCAAGCATGTGTCCCCTTTAGGTACACCTGACCCATACATCAGAGCCACATGGTTGGGGTTTGTCATGTGGCTCTGATGTCAATTCAGAGCCAGTCAGGCAGTGACTACAGACAAAGCAGAGCACAAAGGATGGCTTCATCAGATTATAGCTACACCTAACCCTAACCCTAACCCTAACCCTAACCCTAACCCCTAAACCCTAAACCCTAAACCCTAACCCTAACCCTAACCCTAACCCCTAACCCTAACCCTAACCCTAACCTAATCCTAACCCTAACCCGCTCTTGCCATGGTGCCCTGCCCAGGCTTTCTGAGATATGCCTATCCTTGTAGGCTAGCAAGCAAGTGCATTCTGCCAAGTTCCTTCTAGGATAGCCATGCTGCGGACACCCTGGGAGTATCCTCTATTCAAATCCTCACCAAACAGTCACACCCTGGTATCATATGGGTCCCTTAGATAGCTAAAGACCATTTAGGGTTTAGTGTCTTGGTGGGGTAAGGAATAAGGAGCAGATACCTAGACTGTCTTAGTCAGGGTTCTCTGGGGTCACAGAACTTATGGAATATCTCTATATGTATTAAGGGAATTTATTATTAATGACTTTCAGTATGTCAGTCCAACTACCTCTCAACAATGGGCACCTGTGAATGTGAAATCCAAGAATCCCACAAGGCTACTTGTTTAGGCTGATCTTCTGTAGAAGTAGGTTCCAATAGATGTGCTAGCAAGTAAGTGAAAGCAGTCAAAGAAGAATCTTCCTCCTTCCAGTTTGCTTCTGTAGGCCTCCAGCAGAAGGTGTGACCCAGATTAATGGTGTGTACTACCAGACCTGGATCTAAAACTTACTTTGTCCTAGGCTGACCTTGAACTCAGAAATCTGCTTGCCTCTATCTCCTGGAATTAAAGGCATGTACTACTTTGCCTGGGCCTAAGCTTTTCAATGGCAACTATGCCTCAAGGTCTCCATGTCAAGATCCAGGTCAGAAGCCTGACTTCCAGACTCAAGATCTGGATCACAGGTGTGCCCTCCATTTCTAGATTGTAGTTCATTCCAGATGCAATCCAGTTGACAACCAGGAATAGCCATCACATAGGCTGAGCTTGGGAATGTGCTATCCAAGGAATCCCACTTTCAGGGGACACCCAGGGATGCTCTTCTTAGAGAATCAGTGAGCTTAGACACTTATGAACAGTGTGTAGGCACAGTGGGACATCCAAGGCCTTAGGAATCTGGCCTTGGAGGAGAAACCACTGCATCTTTGCACTGTCCCTGCATAGAGCATTTCCTATCCTTCAACACATATGTATCCACCAAGTCTTTTTTGCTGCCAGTGATTTTCTCCTGACACCTTGTCTTCCTCCTGTCTCCTGTCCATGGTCAAGTTTATCGATTTAGCAGAGGGATCTCGTCCAGAGTTGAGGGAACAATTGCTTCAGACGGTGGTCACACAAACATCCCACAGGTTTGAAGTGACATACAGGGTGTTTGTGAACTTTTGTACACAAAGCAAACATCTATGCAAAGTATACTAGGACACCCAAATTCACTAAGACCTGTAGGTACTTGCCCGTCACTTTGGAAAGAGGGGTCCTTCATGAAAAGGCACATTCACAGGGGCTGAGCGAGGTTTGAAGGACCCAGCGTGTGCTACAGAGAATAAGGGATGTGATGTGTGTAACTGCCCATGTGCAGGGAAGGAACCACCAGCCTGAGTGGTTTAAGGCACATTGGGAGTCACCTGTCTAGAGACAGCTGGGGAATGACTTCCGAAGGCTACAACTGGACGGTACCTCTCTGGGATAAATGTCCCCGATGACTTTGAATGTTGGAGTTGAGGCAACCCCCAGTAAGGCCACCAGGTGGCAGTGTTCACCAGGAGAAGACTCCTACCACGGATCCCATAAGATCCTGAAGTGCTCTGAACAGACAAATCCAGACTCCTGGAACCTGCCTCTCAGACAGGCAGAGCATACCTGCCCATTCCTGCCTTTCTCAGCCAGGCTGACAAGGCTTGGGTAGCCACACTAGTCAGTAGGAGCGCAGGAGCCAGAGGCGAGCATGGAGTTGCTAGCTATGTAATTGTAGTAGTCTACAGGTCTCAAAGCATGACAGATCCTGGATCTTAAACCTAGACCCTTGAAATCAACGTGGGCCTGAGCCAATGAATGTCCAGTGCTCAGAGCTGATGCTCAGAGGAGGCAAATTTACTCCAGGGGGCTGTTACCACACCTACCGTAGGGATCTCACTCTGGGGAGTTGCAGAGCCTGTCTCTCTGAAATTCTCTTGCCACCCTCAGGATCTGGCTCCGGCCTCTTTAGTAGATTCGAGCCAGAGGTAAGAGGACAGATGAGCTGAGGGGATCACACGGGGCCTGCCTTCTATTCTCTCTCATTGTCCGGAGTCATGCACACTCTGGGTGCTCACACTCTTAGACGATCCCAGAGGGCCTCCACCCCTTACTTGCCTGATATGCCCCTCCCTGGGCTGTGTACCAGCACTGATACTCTCAGTATCACAGAGCCTAAACTCCACAAGACCCAACTGGGCCTGTCTTTGATCGAATACTCCTCCTCAGGACCTGACCTTAAAGGAGCCTAACCTCCAGAATCAGCTGGCTTGACTTCCTTGTGGTCCAACCTCTGGAAAGAAAACTGTTTCTGGCCTAGTATGCAGATCTTAGCAGGCCAGGGTACTGAGTACTGGAAGTAGGGGATGGGGTTTGGGGTTTTGCCCCCTTGGGCCTACGAGGGTTTTGTTGTTGTTGTTGCTGCTGCTGCTTTTAAAATTATCTCTTGCTGTTCCGTAAGTGCCTGAAGACACATAGTCCTGTTCACATCTCTCCTCTCAGCTTGAACCTCAGCCAGCGCTGCTGGCCCCATACCCACCCCTGATTCTGTGGACTCCTATAATGCCAACACATATGACACAAATAGCAATGGGACCCGAAGCACCAGCCTGTTCGTTCAGGGCCTGGGAAACTGAAGTCAGGGCGTTGGAACAACAACATCCAGGACAACGGCTATCAGGATTCCTGCAATCCTGGGGCTCCTGAAGGGAGGCCCCCTCCTTTTGCCTTAAGTAGCTGTCTCAGGTATGAGCACCCTGTACCCTGTGCAAGGGAGGTAGGGGCTTTCATAGAGCAGCAGGCTGCCTAAGCAGATGCCGAATGGGCTTCCACAGAAACGAATCCTGGACACCCCAAAGTCAACAATGCCCCTGTGTACTTTCCACAGAGCCGCTGCTCCAACCAGGATTTGTTGGTGCAGGCTGGTGCTGACCATCTACACCAAATCCTATGTCATTTTCTTTTGGTATTACCTGGCTGCCCGTCCACCTGGCTGGGCTCCCATCTTCCCCTAAGGGAGGGGTCCAAACCCAACCCCTCTTTTCTATCCTCCTTGACAATGTCCTGTCTCCTCCAAACTGACCTCGAATCATGCTTTCTTCTCAAGCACTATACTGCTTACCCTCTTGCTCTTGTGGTCTCCTCTCAAAAGCCCTCTTCCTGTGATCCTGTCCCTCTAAGCCGGCTCAGGTCCTGGCGTTCAGGGTTGGGGGCTTGTTGCTAGGTAGATTCTGGACACCTCTGAGTGCTCAAGAATCCCTTCCCAGTTACAGTTGCATCTGCTGTTCCAAGGTGAGATGAGAGGTTTTATTTTTCCTTTCCCATTTAAAAAGCAAACTCCTAGGTTTAGTTCCCAGCACCACATACATGAAGTTGAAGTGGGAACCTTGGACAGAGCCTGTCAAGCCTGTGAGATGGTGTCAGAGAGAGAGAGAGAGAGAGAGAGAGAGAGAGAGAGAGAGAGAGAGAAGCTATCTAGGCTGACTGTGGCCAGGGGCATCGATAGAGCATCTGCTGCAAGACTACCTGGCAATGCCCGACCTGGCTTTAGATGCTGACTAGCATTCTCTGCCCAGTCTGTGGCCTGTTGATGGCCTTGGGACTTTTGTCACTGGGCCTGTTTGGCCTGGCTTGTCTACTATCCTCATGTGTCATTGTTCTGACCCTCTTAGACTGTTTATATTCCAGTAGACCACAGGACCCCTGTCAGAGTTGATCGTAGGACCCCAAACTCAGGTAGAAAGAGGCCTGAGAGCCCTTGTAAGGCTACCAGGTTTCATCTAGAGGGTTTGACTCAATACACCTTTTCCTTGTGATCTACCCTCTGGCCTAATGGTAAAGGTGGGGATGGGTTGAGCAGCCTTAGATCAGATGAACCTTGTCATCTACTTTAGGTGTAGTCTTGTGTTGAGTACTGTATTGAGTACCAGCTACAGCCCTGCTAGACAGAAGGCCCCTGGCCTTTTGCTCCTCTCAGAGCAAGTAGACATCTCTCTCCTGATGGGGTTGTCAGATATAAGGTGCCCCAAATCTTGCTTACCACACCCTGGAGTCTCTCAGCCCCCAGAGACCTGGCTCTCACAGGGAGCTGCAGACCGCGCTCACAATCCTGCTCAGAGCCAGACAGCTGCATCTGGGGCTATGCTTGACATTCAGAGCTGCTATTTTTCTCTCACTCGTGGGTCTTGCATTTGCGTTGGAATAGATTCCTGCTAACTTCTTTGCTGCTGCTGGCAGACAGTCCTTTGTGGCTGTGCAGGATGGACAGCTCACACCTGCCCACTGCCATCCCCCAAAGGAACCTGGTGGACATGGAGAACTTGCCTCCAGAGGACATATCTCTCTTTCCTTCCCACAGGTCCTGCTGTGCTGTTAAGGTCACCTTTTTCTGATAAACTCTGAGCTCACCTCTTGCCTCACATATTTTCCCTCCCCCATCAGCTGCCTTCTAGTAGGACTGTCTCTGTTCTTCTCTTTCCTGGTACTGGAATACACTCAGTACCTACCAGCCCGCCTGCTCTCTTTGCTGGGGCATCAGGTGAGGCGGTGTAGGTCCCGGGCCCAGACCCGCCCCCACGAAAGTTTAATTTGGTTGATAGTTGTTTTTCTATTGCCAATTTTACTGCTATAATCATTGCTTCTGCCTTTCCTTTTTAGGCTTAATTTCCTCTTTCTTTCCATTTCTTCACATGAGAGCTCAGTTTGCATACTGAACTATAGTCTGTAATATGCAGGCCTCGATGCTATGTGCGCCTTTCCCTCTCCACACCATATTACCTAACATCCTATGTATTCATCTTGATTCAGTTCTAAGTATTTACTCATTTTCCTCAAGCTTTCCTTCTGTGGCTTCTTGTGGGGCCACTAGTTCACCTAGTTCATGATGAGTGATTATATATGATATATATTTGTATGTGTGTGATGTATATGTGCATATGTGTGGGTATGGATTGGCATATTGGATATGTATATATGTGTGCTTATATTTGTATGTATGTATACATCTGATGTATATGTATGTATATGGGCATGTGCATATGTATATGATGCATATGTATATAATGTATATATATGTGTGTGTTTGTGTATATTTATATGTATATGGGCATATGTATATGCATATATATGTATATGATGCATGTATGTGTATGTGCATATGTATATGATGTGTGTGTGCCTGTGTGTGTGAATGTGTGTGTGCGTGTGTGTGTGTGTGTTATTCTGGGATCACAGTTCTTTTGAGTTCTGTTCTTTTTCAACTGACCGTAGACTGTTCCACGTCCCAGGATCCAGTTCGCCTTGCTGAAAGCTGGGGTGCTTCTGGGGGGCACGTGATGGGATCCCGCTGAGTAGAGCTGTACCAAGTTACTTGTTGGGTGGGGTTCTGTGCAGCATATCAGTCTCCGTGTTCTCAGTCACTGTGACAGTGGATACTGATGAAGTCAGATCTACCCTCTCTGTTGGCTGTGTTTGCTTTTATTCCATTTGGCTTCATTTCCACCCTCTTCTTTCATCTGGTAGAAAATAACCTCATATTCTCGTTTTTCTCTGTTGCTGTGAGAAAACACTGACTGAGAAGCATTTAGGAGAGAAAGGTTTATTCCGTTTTCAGGGAGGGAGGCCAGGGTAGGAAGTTGGACGTGGGAACTGAAGCGGAGCCGATGGCGGAATGCTGCTTCCTGGCTCACGTTCAATGACATTTCCTTTTCTTTATGAAGGTGATATCTTACCTTTTATTACAATTAAAATTTTAAATACCTTTTTAAGTGAAACAGAATTACATAATTTTGCCCTTTCTCCCTCCAGCTCCTCCCATTCTGTCCCCTCCCCACACACACTCAAACTGAAAGCCTTTTCTTTTCTCTTTCTTTCTTCCTTTGTTTGTTTGTTTCTTTCTTTCTTTCTTTTGTTACAAACTGTGATGGCTAATCTTGGTTGTCAACTTGAGGACATCTGGAACCAAGCAGCTGGGCACATCTGGTGATGGGTTTTCTTGATTGGGTCATTGTTTATTTTATTTTTTTATTTCTTTGTATATTCTGGATATTAAACCTTTGTCAAAGGTTCCTTCCCCCCATTCTTTGGCCTTCTCCTTCCCTTGACTGATTGTCTCCCTAGCTGGACAGAGCTTTATAATTTTAGCTTTATAATAATGAAGTCTGGAATCCTAATGCTTAAGGTTCTTTTTTTCAGCTACATTTGTTTAAAGACTTATTTATTTTATATATATGAGTACACTGTAGCTGTCTTCAGACACACCAGAAGAGGGTATCAGATACCACTACAGATGGTTGTGAGCCATCATGTGGTTGCTGGGAATTGAACTCAGGCACTCTGGAAGAGTAGACAGTGCTCTTAACTACTGAGCCATCTCTCCAGTCTCAGCTACATTTTTTTTAACGGCCCAGGCTAGGAGCAACACCACCTACATCGGGCTGGGGACTCCTACATCAGTTAGCAACCAAGGCAACATTCCCACAGACAATGCCCACAGGCCAGTCCTCTATAGCCAAATCCTTAACTAAAGTTCCCTCTTCCCAGGTCTGTCAAGTTCATGACTGAAGCTCTTCATGACGCCTCAGTTCTTCCTCCACCTCCTTTGGGTCTTTGCATGGTTTTCATTTTATTTCTGTGTTAGCAACATGAAATATGTTACTTCTGTTTTTGCTTTAGGTGATGGAGTATCTTTTAAAAACAAATAGAAATAAGAAAAAAAGTTTTATCTCAGAGTCACTGATTCTATCACTTTTGGTTTGTTTGTGTGGACCCAGGGTCTTATTGATATGGCCGTTATTTCCTCTTTCCAGAAGAGTTCCCCAGTGTGTCTAGGGGAGAAAATCTGAGGTGATGAAGTCCTTGCTTTTGTTTGCTTGAGAGAGATTTTCTTCTTAATAAAGGGTAATTTTGCTGGCTATTGAATTCTGGGCAGACAGTCTTGTTTTTCAGTAAAGGCATCACTGCACTGGGTTCTTGTTTCAATTTCAGTGTTTTTCACACCTTTGATTCTCTGTCGTCTGTATGTGCATGATCTAAATGTGTATATGTATCTATATGTGTGTGTATGTGAACATGTGTATAGTATGTGCATGTGTATGTTCTTATGTTTACATAGTTCGTATGTGTATGAGTGCAAGCGCATACATGTATATATGTGTGGCATCTATATGTGTGCATGCATGTGTGTATATGTATGTGCATGTATGTGTATATGTGCATATATGTGTGTATCACGTGTAACTACATACATGTACATAAGTGTGGTATCAAAATGTATTTGTATACATGTGTGTATATGTATGTGTGTATGTGTCTTTATGGATGTCACAGCACACATGTGAAGATCAGAGGGCACCTTGTGGGAGTTGGTTCTCTCTTTCCGGCATGTAGGTTCTAGAGACTGAAGTCAGATCATCAGGCTTGACAGCAAGTGCTCTCCACTGAGCCACCTTGCTGATTGGATTTTCAGAATTTTGAGGTAGATGCTCTTGGGCACAGTTCTTTTGGTGTTTAGCCCAATGTTCTTGGAATTTCTTGGCTCTGTTATTTTGGAGTCTATTGTTAACTTTGAAAGCAATATGGCCACTGCTCCTCTAGATGGCCCTCCTTGTTTTCTTTTACGTGATTCTGCACTCCAGTTTAGAGCCGGCCCTTGGCCTGTCTTTGCTTTTTCTGACTTCCTCCAGCCATGTGAATCTGCTGAACATTGAAGTCACTTTTTTTTTTTGTCCAAGTTGTTGTGTTTCCATCTGGATCTTACTTCCTTACAGGCTCCATCTCTGCTGGAATAACTCTTAGCGTCTTGTATGCTGTCTACTGTCTCCACAGATCACAGCTATTTTAGGTTCCCTGCTGGCAGTCTCAGCATCTGTCACGTCCCAAACACTCTGCTTTGGATTGTTGCTTTACTTCCTGTGTCCCTGCTCATAATCGGCTCTTGGATGGAAAATCGGCACATGATACACACATACATGCACATATACACATACATGCACATACATATACACACATGCATGCACACATATAGATACCACACATATATACATCTTGGATGGCCCTTTGTGGAGGACAGCAAACGCTGAGAGGGTGTCCTTGCACTTGGCCACGAGTGGCTTTCCTTTTGTAGGCGGTGGTGTGAAGGTCGAAGGACAATCAGGAGCAGACTGGCTTGAGGCAGTTGTTGTTGGTCGCTCCTTATTCAGGGTACACAGCTTTACTTTAGAGGTGGTCTTAATCTCTCACCTTCAGTTTGTGTGTTTTCCTCCTACCTCACTAGAGAGAATCTCTGTATGGTGTGATTTCAATCTAGCCCTGGTTAGAGTCTTAACTATAACGTGTTTAGTAAACCCCATCTTAGGCAGAAACTTGAGGTCTGGGGGTGCCTTTCCCGATGCTGACTTCTTTGAGGGCCCTCAGCTGTGTGTTGGCTGAGCACTCTCTGCCTTACCTTCAGAACCTCTCCTCTTCCCTGTTCTTCTGTGGCAATATTTTCTTCAATGTTCCCCCTGGAAGGAGACTCCTACTGCAGGATAGATGGAGGTGGGCAGAGTTTGTGCTCTTGTTCAATGGATGGCACTTGAGCTCTAGAGGCATGATTCCTCACAATGTCCCTCATCTGTCCTATAAGCACCCAGTGACTGTAAAAACTGTAGAATACTCTAGAGTATTCTTCTGCTTCTTCCCTCGGGGTGTCCAGGTGCTGCTGTATATTGGGCAAGAAAGAAAGAAGCAAAATTGGGAACAGATGGGTCCACAGGATCCCAGTCTGGCAGTGAATACTGAGGATTCGGGGTGGGGGGCGGTGGAGGGTTGGGGCTGGGGTTTAGAGGGGTGGGGGAGGTGTTCTCCAAGGATTTTAGTGTTACGCCTCTCTTAGACAGTATTCAACAAAACAACTTGCATGCATACACTTTATTTGGGGTTAATGAAGAGCTATATTTATGAACCTTGGAGAGTGGAAAGGGGCTCTTCTTAGGGTGAAGTTCCATTGGCTGAGGTTTTAAAGTCCTGGAGATGCTCATTTGCATGGAAAGGCATTCCAGGAATCTGAACCTGTAATTTCTCCAAGGACTATGTGACCTTCCTCAGGTAGACAATTGGGGGGCTGGGTCCCCAGATCATGCAGAGAAGAGGAAGCCTCTCTAAGAAAAGGGAGTCCTCCGTTTTGTGCCAAGCTCAGGAAAGCTGTAGTGAGGTACAACACTCTTCATTCCCAAGCACTTTAACAGTGAGACTAGCCCATACTCAGGCACCGCCAGTTTGCTAGTTTAGGGTCACACTGAACCTAGGAGTGTGTATTGAGTTTATAATTACTCACCTATAGCCCTGACTGGACTGTTACTGCAGGCTTTCCTGACATCTAGAGTCAAGAAAAGTTGCTCATCTACGGTTTTGGTTTCCCTATGGAGGTTAGAGTGATGATTTCTGAATTTTCTAGTATGTTGAAACTCTGCCTTGCCTTTGTTTTTGAAGGATGCTTTCTCTAGGTATGAGATTGTTGGTTGACCTTTTCCCTTTTATATGTAAATATGCTGTCTCCACATCTTCTTGTTCCATTGTTTCTGTTTAGAAATCTGATAGTCTTAGACCTGGTGGTGGCACAGGCCTTTAATCCCAGCGATCTCAAGGGAGGCAGAGGCAGGCTCTGTGAGTCTGAGGCCAGCCTGGTCTACATAGTCAGTTCCAGAGCTATATAGTGAGACCATATTTCAGAAAAATAAAACAATACAGAAGCAAAACATATAGCAGCCCAAGAAAGAGTGAGCCACAAATAGGAGAAAATGAACAAAATCTCACAGACAAAGTACTGCGGGTCCAGCCAGCTAGCACAGCACACACAAAACAACATATAAAACCACTAATAGTTCATCTAACTAAGGACATATGGGATTTGCACAGCACAAAGCACTGCTGAAAGAAACTGAAGACTGACAAATGAAAAGACGCATGCATTCTCCAAGATGACAATATTATTAGAAAAAAAGAATCTGCTATTCTTTTTGGAAATTTTTAAATTTTTTTATTTCCTATGTGTGGGCATTTTGATTGCATATGTTTGTGTGCCGTGTGTATGCGATATCTGCAAAGGCTATACTAGGGTATTGAACTCTCTGGAACTGGAGGGTTGTAAGGTGACTTGTAGGTTCTGGGAACCGAACCTGGGTCCTCTGTAAGAGCAACTGTGGAGTCCTCTCTCCAGGCGTTCTCTTTTAAAATTTATTCTTATTATTTTAGGAATATGTATGTGTGTGTATTTATGTATGGATACGTGCAGGTGAGTGCCGGCGTCAGTAGAAGACAGAGTTACATGTGGCTGTGAGATGCTTAGCATGGGTACTAGGAACCAAACACTAGCAAGTGCTCTTAACCGCTGAGCCTCATCTCCAGCGTAAAAACTCTCCTTCTTTATTCTTCGTGTCTTTCTGAACCTCAGGCTGCTTTATTGACCAATTTCATTGACTTCTGTTAGATTTTTCTCTTTGCTGTAGACTGTGAGAAGTTTACTTGTGATGTGTCTGTGTAGGCTGAGTCCCACACATGCCTTTTGCTTGGAATGGATTGAATTGAGAGTACTGAAAATCTAAAATGGCTGGATTCTAGAATTTTTAAACTTTTCTTTTATGCATACGAGTGCTGCCTTTAATGTTTGCATGTGCACCACGTGTGTTCCCTGCTCATGTGTTCAGTGCTCTTGGGTGCCAGAAAAGGGCACAGGATCCTTGGGACTGCAGTTATAGACAGTTATGAGGCACGCATGGAGGTGCTGGGGATTGAAATCCTCTGAAGGAGCAGCCAGTGCTTGCAACCGTTGAGCCATTTCTTTACTCGGGTGGGTCATATTTTTTCAGGTATTTTTTCCTGTCTTTTTTATGGGTACTATAATTATATAAGTGTATTAGGTCACTTTACATGGTCTTATAGATCACTGATGCTTCTTTTCTTCTTCTTCTTCTTCTTTTTTTTTTGGTTTATTTGAGACAGGGTTTCAGCCCTGGCTGTCCTGGAACTCACTCTGTAGACCAGGCTGGCCTCAAACTCAGAAATCCATCTGCCTCTGCCTCCCAAGTGCTGGGATTAAAGGTGTGCACCACCACTGCCTGGCTTATTCCTTTTTTTTAATAATAAAATTAAATTGTTAGAGAATTTTTAGAGACATGTTCCATATGACAGTACAAATCAATACAGTACTTCTAACGAACCAACAAGTACCAAAGTATAATTGTGCACAAAATTTTACCTAGTAAACTTATTTCTAGGAATTTATGTTGACAAAAATATGTATGTACTATGGGATATCTATCACAGTATTATATACAATGGTGAATTATGAGAAACATGTCAAAATTAAATAGATGCTTGCATCTATGACTCCTGATCTCTTTCTTAGGTTTTCTAACTCCTGGGTTGTCTCCCTTTGTGATTTCTTTATTGTTTCTGTTTCCGTTTTTAGATCCTGGATGGTTTTGTTCAATTCCTTCACCTGTTTGGTTGTGTCTTCCTGTAATTCTTTAAGGGATTTTTGTGTTTCCTCTTTAAGGGCTTCTAGCTGTTTACCTGTGTTCTCCTGTATTTCTTTAAAGGAGTTATTTATGTCCTTTTTAAAGTCCTCTATCATCATCTTAAGAAGTGATTTTAGATCCAAATCTTTCTTTTCCCATGTGATGGTGTATTCAGGACTTGCTATGGTGGGAGAATTGGGTTCTGATGATGCCAGGTAACCTTGGTTTCTGTTGCTTATGTTCTTGTGCTTGCCTCCTGCCATCTGGTTATCTCTGGTGCTACCTGCCCTCCCTTTATCTGACTGGAGCCTGTCCTTCCTGTGATCCTGGTTGTGTCAGAACTCCCCAGAGACCAACTGTCTCTGGGATCCTGTGATTCTGTGATCCTGTGATCCTGAGATCCTAGGTGTGTCAGAGCTCCTGGGAGTCAAGCTGTCTCTGGGACCCTGAGATCTTGCTGTGACCAACCTCATGGGATCCTGGGATCTTGTGTTCCTGGGCATGTTAGAGCTTCTGGGAGTTGAGCTTCCTCTGGGTGTTGTGGGACTGGCTGAGGAGTTCACTCCCAAGGTCTGCTCAGGGCAAAGGCCCAGATCAGAAGGAACCCTTGTCCTGCGGGGTTGCTGTGTCCCTGGATCCCACTGGTCCCAGTTACTCCCCGTGTTGGGTACTTCTTTTATTTCTTTAAAATTCTCTTTTATGTTTCATTATTAATCGCTTCTTTGCTGTCCAAGCTTACGAGTCTTCTCCTTTGCCAAGCTTTCTACTGCATTCTTTAGAAACATCTGGATCTTTTCTATATTTTCTCCATCTCTATTTAACTTATCCAAAAAGTTAAATATAGCTGCAATAACTTATAAATACCCTTGTCTGCCAAGTCCAATATGAATGCAAGTTTTGGTCAGTTCCAATTGTTTGTTTTTTTGGTTCGTTTACTTTGTTTCTCTGAATGCTTAGAAATCCAGTTTAATGTTATACACTGTGAATCTGCTCCACACTGATTTTTTGGGTAGGAATATTTTTGCATCGCTGTGATTTTGACACTTGCTCTCGGGTGATGCTGTTACTTGGAATATTTAGAGGTTTAAATCTTGGCTTTAAGACTCGTTCATCAGCAACAGATCAGCGTTTATTCTGGTTCCAGCTGTCTTCTGCTGTTGAGTGTTTTGCCTGGTGTCTGTAAAGTCTTTCCTTCAGTCCTTGTATGGGCCTGTGTACAGCCTGACCCCTATTCTTAAACACTGCAGAGCAGATCTCTATGGGGGAACCAGAAACTCACAAATCTCTGAGGCTCTGGCCCTCTCTCCTCTATTCACCAGCCATATCAGTTTCTGCAGGCTCCCAGTTCTGCTCAATAGGTTGGGACACCAGAAAGCAACTCGGGAGGAATTGGAGATCTTGTACACTTACTGTGTCTTCGGTGAACTGTTCTCTTTTGTCCGTGCCTCAAAGCTGCTCCTTCCTGCACTGTCAGCTGTTCAGGTGAAGAGCAACCTCAGCCTTGCTTCACTTGTGGTGAGTTCCTTGTGTCATGATGTGCTGCATATTTCTCTACACTGATCATTTTTCACACAGATATACCTATCTGGGGAGCTGGGGGTTGGTGTGACGGATGCCAGGCTCGTCAGAGCTCCTATCTTTGCCAATAGTAAATCCTGCATGGAATTGGTGAAAGCCACTTGGGTTTCTCCACCCATGTGGTCCCCTCCCTTCCTGAGGACAAGCCCCTCAGGTATAAGTTCACCTGTTTCTCCAGAGTCAGGCATCCACCTTTCTATACTTGCCAGAGTCTCCTAGAGCTTTGGAGGTTTGTATACCCTGAGGTCCAGGGAACCCTGGCTGCTCCAGGGAACTAGCCTCCATAGCTCCAGGGATGGTAGGCCCTGACCAGTCCACTAAGAGATAATAGAGTCATATGTGGGGCAGCACAGAAGGTGCTCTTACCTTCGATCCCTGAGTTTCGTTTGTATTCCAGAATCCCAAGCACCCAGCTCTTTGATCCCAGCAGTAGAAGAAGGTAATGGTTGATGCATGTGGCCACAGAAAACTTTAGTAATGCTACTGTCTTGACAGTTGGTGGAGGAGGAATGTTCAGACCCTCCTCATTCTAATTACGTGTGTAACTCTTGAGACAGTCACAAACATCGTGCATTAGTTTTTAAATTAAACAAGCGACAAAGCAGTAAGTGTATTGAGACTTAGAAAACAAAACAGTAAGAAGAGGAGCAGAACTGGTAATGACAACCTGCCCATGATAGGCAGGTATTGATCCCTAGTAGCCAAGAGAGAGCTTCACAAGACACAGTCTCCTGGGTTTCTGATCAGCACCCCAACCAAACTCTCCGAGGCTGAATCTAAAGGGGCTGTGTGGCAATTTAGGATGTGAAGCTAAATGGTATAGTCTTCAGGCAGCAAGAAGAAATCTGATAAAATATCTTCTGCCCTAAACAATTTAGCTGAGAAGACAATGCAGCAGGTCAGATGGGCCCATGACTGACAGAACAGTGACGTGAAACCTGAGTCTGGTCAACGTAGAAAGAACCTAGCAGAGTCTAGCACAAGTTCTTTCTGTAATAAGCGGACTCTGAGTAGATCTGATGTGGGGAGGAGTCTGGGGAAGAAGAGCCTTTGGTTATGGGACTCACACCAGGAGGCAGCTGGGTTCTAGCCTAAGGAAAGGAAGAGACCCACCTATGGGAGGGACCGGGCCTAGTGACAGCAGGATAGAGCCTAGGGTCCTGCTGCCATGGGATATAAGAGCCTTCAGAGGAGACTTTGGAAACTGAGGGATCGCCAAGTCCACTGGCTGCTTGGCCAGCGCCTCTGAGCAAGAAGACACAGATAGGGATCTTCCTGGGAACGTCTCTCCTGGATCCTCGCTGCATATTATCTTCCCTTAAAGGGACTGGCCAGGTGTTATTACATCTAGGGTGAAGATGAGAGGAGAGAACTGCCAAGGTTGAATGGTGAGGTTAGAATTGATAACCAAGCCAACAATAGTCTCAGCATCTTCATCCATTTACAGGTCCACTACCCAGCACTTCCACAGACATCCAGCAGGTGGCACTGCAGTCACACCTTCTTGTTTGGCTCTGGTGAACTTGAAGCATGGTTAGTCTTGTGCCGGGATTGGGTCATGGTCTCCGACAGGGCACCTTTGGAGAGAACAGGTCATCCGTTTCACAACATGAGTCTGTCGCCTTCTCAAGCTGACATTGACCAGATTAAACAGTGTATCTGGATCTACATAGGATATCCTGGGTCTCGGGGCTCTTAGCTCTCTTGGAGAAACTGTTTCTCCAGAAGCCTCTGCCACAGTTACCCCTTGGAAAAGACCGTGTATCCCAGAAGTAGCCTCCAGGTCAGAGGAGGCACGCACCACTGAATTCAGTTTGGGTCCTTTTGTCCCAGACCTTAATATGACTGGAAATGTCAACCTGGGAGTTGGCACAGAAGTAGGGATGTGGGCTAGGTAGAAGGTTAACCTGGGTCATCAGGATGAGAAGACATCTAAGCTCCCCCTTCTCTGAGCTGACAGGATTGCCAGGAGAGGGTGAGGACAGGTGCTTGGACTTAGGGTTACATCCTTACATTCAGCTGGCCACCAGCTCTCAGTCACCATTCTCCTTGTAAATTCAGCTTACTTTGGGTGAGGTATAGCTACCCATTTGGGAAATGAAGAGAGCTGCCCTGGGGACAGGCAGACGTTGCCTACAGGAGTCTATAAGTCTAGTAAGGTGCCCTGGGGGCAACATCTTGGGCCTAGAATGCATAGGGATCCTTCCCGTGGGGTAGCCACTCTGGTCATCTTTTGACTCCACACAAGGCCCTCTCATTATGACTCCAATGCATATCACCCCGGGGCCTGTTGCCATGTAGGAACAGGGACCTGGGGACAAGTTGTGTGAAATGTACAACAGGCCTTACAACCAACTCAGGCATGGTTGCTGGCTGGCCTTTAGACCAAGCAGGTGCTTTCTCCCGCATCAGGAAACTATAGTAGACCCAGTCTCTTGTGTGAGCATCAGCTGTGAACAGACTATTTTGAAGGTACAGAGTATTCCTGGGTGTCTTAGTCAGGGTTTGTATTCCTACACAAAACATCATGATAAGAAGCAAGTTGGGGAGGAAAGGGTTTATTCAGCTTACACTTCCACACTGCTGTTCATCACCAAAAGAAGTCAGGACTGGAACTCAAGCAAGTCAGGAAGCAGGAGCTGATGCAGAGGCCATGGAGGGATGTTACTTACTGGTTTGTTTCTCCTGGTTTGCTCAGCTTGCTTTCTTATAGAACCCAAGACTACCAGCCCAGGAATGGCACCACCCACAATGCTCCCCCATCACTAATTGAGAAAATGCCTTACAGCTGGATCTCATGGAGGCATTTCCTCAAGGGAGGCTCCTTTCTCTGTGATAACTCCATCTCATGTCAAGTTGACACACAAAACCAGCCAATGCACTGGGTCTGGCCCCAAACACAGGTGGTAGATAGGGACAAGGGCCCAGTGCACTGTAGGAATGAGATGTTTGAAAGCTGAAGTAGTTGTGGTTTGTGTCTGTGCCTAGTGGGCATCTCTGTCCAGGAGAAAACAGACGTATGAGAAACTCTCTGTCCTAGCTTCTTCTTGTTTCACACTCCATGTCAGAGCCCCAGACTTGAGTGCTCATGGTGACGGTGTGGCAGAGCCTGTGACACATCCACAGTCTCTGTGACTTTTTGCTAAGTGTCATCTGGCAGGGCTGGAATGGATACAGAAGTGAGAAAGGAGTAGAGTCCTTGGGCTGTCTCGAGGACACAGAAACACAGATGGCCCATGGTTTATTCCCTAGTGGGTAAGCTCCAGTGATTTATTTGAGCTGAGAAATTTTCATCAGAAATAATGGTTTTTCTACCAGAAATTGAAATGTGGAGTCTGGTATATGTGAGCTGATACGTGTTATTCACTTGCCCTGGAGGAAGGGACAGCCAGATGCCCACAATGGAGCCTCTTCCTGTTGCTGCTTTCAGGATGCGTGACATGATTTAAGCCAGGGGGCTAGGCCTCAGCTGGGTCTGTAATAGCCCGAGTCTGACAGCTGACCCTTTGTCAACATTTGCTCACCCGGTGCTAACTCAGGATGCCCTAGATATCGACAAAATAGATACTAGAAAGCCGGGTAGACTTGCTATAAAGATAGGAACACCCACCAGATAGTAAACTAGCTGTGAAGAGAGGTCAGCAGCACTGGGAAAGTTGGTACTGCTGCTCAGAGTAGGTAGACCCTCCACCTACCTGTCCCCAGCCTCCCCAGGCTCAGGCCAGTGGGGAGGCAGTGAGTGTTCCTGGCCCTTGAGCTCCATGGACAGGCTTGGGGTAGAGAGAAATACCCATAGTCTCTGCATCCAAGAGGCTGATGCAGGAGGATCCGGTGTTTGAAAGGGGATTGTCTGAGCTGTTCTTCTAAGGGACCCCCACTTGCCAGAGAACTCCCTGCTAAAGCCACCTACCAGTTGAGCCCTCACTGAGACACCAAACTTGACTGTCTTGCACCTTGTTCCTTTATCTGAATGAGCTCTCTCTCTCTCTCTCTCTCTCTCTCTCCCTCAGCTTGAATTTATATATAAAATTTGACCATTTACATGTTAAATGGTGTGTTAATCTTGCTTTAGGGTGTGCTTAAGGGAATGACAAAGATGGCAATTGGGGCAAGATTATACTAGACAGAGGTACCTGCGTGCCCAAATTGTTGGTTCAAGGTCACAGTGCCCCCCCCTCCAACTGTCACAAAGAATTCAAGTCATGATGTTACCTTCAAAGAGCTCACTATCTGAAGAAATGTGTCTGGGAACACGTGCAGGTTACTATGGAAACACGTGGGCTACTTGTTGTGGGGGATGGGCCCCGGAGGGTCTGAAGAAGAGGTGTTGAAAGATAAATGAGTCTTCTGAGCAGAGCAGGGCAAGGTGGAGGTGAGATAGAGGACATATCCTGGACAAGTAGGAAGCTCCTGGATGCTTGAAAACCTCAGACAGAGGCCGCTATGCGCTATGCGTATCCACACAAAGCTGTCAGTGTGCTTAGCAAAACCACCATCAGACAAGGGGGGGAAGGGGAGGCAAAACTTGCAGTCCTCTCAGCTGGCTTGGGTGGCAGAGACAGAACTGCTGGCTACTCCTATGTGACCTGTGGATGCTCCTACTCTGAGACCGGGGTCTGGCTGAGCTCTCCAGGCTCTGGGAAGAAGCAGAACGATTCCATCTGTATCATCTTGTGTGGAGGGACTTCTCAAAGCTCTCAGATCCCAGGTTCTGAAGGGTGGCATAGTCTCTCAGTCTGAACCATATTGTAGTTCCCCACGCAGAGTCCTGCACAGTTTAACCCATTTAGCAGCAGTTCAGTGGGGAGTGGTGTCCCTTGGTGGCCAGATATAGGGACTTAGAACGTCAGGAATGGTCTGGGGTCTTCTATCAGGCTCCCAGAGGAAGAGCCATGTTATGTCCCCTCCTCCTTCACTACCTTGGGTCCCCTCAACTTTCCTTTCTCTTCAGCAGCTGTGCTGCTGCAGTTAGACTTCAGGGAACAGGTGGGTGTGGGGGAAAGGCCTGAAGAGGGGTGCCTAATGCAAGGTGTAGCCTCTTGCTTCTCTGTTCTCTGGGACAAGCCCTCCCTACTCCTGTCTTCTGCATGGTCAGACCTGGGGATTGTTGCAAAGTAGATCCATGTAGAGACACAGTGGGACCAATTGTGCCCACTGCTCCCCAGAAAGACCACAGCTCAGATCAAGTCTTGCTCTGCCTGGATATGTATAAAGGCCTAATCTTTTTGGCAACTGGGCTTGTTTCAAAAGATAGCTGGTGTCATTCATGTGAAGTGGACATTTCTGTTGACTGAGCCTCTCATCTCTTGAGTAAATACCACATTGCACAGAGCCCCGCTCACACATGTTCAACCTATGTCTCCCTTGTCAAGGCTTATGCGTGATTCTCCTGTGCATGCTTGCAGCACACAGCTCCACCAACCAGATCAGACCTGTTTCCAGTGGGACAGTGTCCCAGAGGTTCCATTTGTGAAGCCATGCCCTAAGTCAATGGGAGGGTCCACACAGACCAGAATGAGGGGCATCCCTTCCACATCGGCCCTTCAGCTTCTCCTCCTCTTTGGCCCCAGCAAAGAACACAATCAAGTCTCTGACACAAAGCTAAAGTTTGGCTGACATTCCTGCTGCTAGGAAAAGGCTCTCAGACCATGTAAGGGGCATGGTAGACCTAGCTGGGCATAGGCATGGTTGGGTGCATCGCAGCTCAGCTGAGGCCTGAAAGTTGGGGTTGGAGGGTGACCCCCCTTTCTGCTCACTGTCCTCCAGGTTCCCCCTCTCTACAGAAGCTTTGAATAATCTACCCATCATTTCCTCATCATGGTTAATGTGTGGCTTGGGCTTGCTTTGGTGCTAGTGCCAACCCTGGATGGTCTGTGACCAAGTCCAATGCTGTCAACAGGCAGAATCACTTACTTGGGGTTTTGGCAGACTCTATTTACCTACCACATCAGCTGCTTTCTGTCTTCATGGGCTGAGTGTTCCTCCCTGGTGAGCCAGGTAGACCTGAAGTGTCTTTCCTAGGGCCCTAATGACTCAGCAGCCAGTGAGGCTCTTGTGCTTTGCCATGCAGCAGGCATCCTTAGCAGATCCCCTGCATAGATAAGCTGAATTCTAGAGTTCTGCTCAGAGTCCATCTCAGCAATCAGAAATCTCTCTGCCTTGGCACCTCTTCCTCCAAGGTGACAGAATGGGTCAGTATGGTGCATGTGATTCCCTGGGGACCCCTTACTAGTTCTATGACTAGTAAGTATGCTAGCACACGTTACAAATGTAGCAATGAGCATTTGTTCAACACTTTTACATGTCAGGTGATGTGTCAAGCATTTATTTATTTAGTACACACACACACACAAAGAAATGCCATCGTTAAGTTGAAATATATCACAGAGCCAGTAAAGTAGACTCAGATTTGGAATCTGGATGTTCCATATTTTAGTTTTTGGGAACACAGGGTCTCAGTTCATTCAGGACACTATGATGAAATGTCTTGGATCAGGACATTTGTAAATTTTTTTAAAAAAGATTTATTTATTTATTTTATGTATGTAAGCACACTGTTGCTGTCTTCAGACATACCAGAAGAGGGCATCTGATCCCATTACAGATGGTTGTGAGCCACCATGTGGTTGCCGTGAATTGAACTTAGGACCTCTGGAAGAGCAGTTGGTGCTCTTAACCACTGAGCCATCTCTCCAGCCCCAAACAACAAATTTATTGTATATAAATCAGATACTGAGGAGCCCAAGATCAAGGCAACAGATAACAGGGTAATTGACATCAGCAGGACCTTCAACTTGTCTTCACTAAATGGGGGACAGGCTGAGGCTCCTGATATCACCTCTGGAGATTTGAGTCTCGGGAACCTGATGCCTCCCAAAGGTCCTACCTGAAACATTACTGACTGGAGATTAAATTTCTATATACAGAGGAGAGAGTGTGGGGCACAAACAGGCCAGAGCAAAGCTGGAATTAACATTTAAAAAACAGTAGCGAACAAAACACAGGGACAAAAGAAGAGCTGCAAAATCCTGGTTTTGTCAGATGGTCGCCAACCATGGTAAGCAAAAGCCATAGGAAGAGAAAAACCAGCCAGAGACATGGAAGGAGCAGCCACAGAGCTGGGAGGGAAAGAACACTGAACACAGTAAGTGACGCTGAGTCCCCTCATCTGCTTCCCTCCTGTGACCTACAGCTTAGCCTCAGGACACCAGGCTGGCACCACATGGCCTTGAACCAGGTTTTTTCTGTGGGATGGCAAGTGTGGGGTTCCATCGTTTGAATGTGGCCTGTTCTTGCACCCCCAGCTGAAGCTTGCTCCACCTGTGAGAGATGATGATTCTAATGGAGGTGATGACACGGTGCTAAAGCAGGCTCCTTCACATGCATAGCCTCCTCTCCTGTAAATGGCTGCTTCTCCTTCTTCTTCTCCACTGTGTTGTAAGCCAGGGATCTTTGCTAGAGGCAGGTTCTGTGTGTTGGATCTTCCAGCCAACAGAATCATGACAACACAGATGCAAACATCCTAAGAAGGATATTAGCACACAGACCCTGACTGTACATAAAAAGGACAATATATCATGACTGGCTGGGGAAACATGACGTGTAGCTGGTTCACAATCTGAAAATCAGGGCTGTGGAGATGGCTCAGTGGTCAGGAAAATTTGTGCTCTTCCAGAGGATCAGAATGATTTTCAGCATCCATGTTAGGCAGCTTATAACTGCCTGTAAGTTCAGTTCAATAGGATCTGACACTCTTCTCTGGTTTCCATGGGCACCTGTGCACATGTGTGTGAATACACACACACACACACACACACACACACAACTCATAAATAAATCAGTAAGTTAATAATATGAAAAATCAGTCGACATGATTCATCAGATTAACAAATGGAGAAAGCATAGGCCTACATACATAAAGCAAAAAGGTATTTGGCAAAATTCAACATCCAGGCATGATAAAAACTATCAGCAAGCTAGGAATGAAAGGGAGTGTTTTGATCTAGTAAGAGGCACCCACATAGGACAAAGAGTTCATATATAACTTAATGATGGACTGAACATTTCCTGGATCTAGTTAGGAACAGACAGGGACAGTATCCTCATTTCTTCTTTCCAATATCATAAGTCCCATATGATAAGAAAAAGAAACAAATACCATGCAGGTGATAAAGGAAGAGAAAATTATTCCTTTTCTCGTGCAGAACATCCCAGGCAACCTATAAAAACGTTCTTAGAATTAGCAAGGAGGAAGCTTGCAGGTTATAAATCCCATTGTGTTTCTTCATGCTACCAATGAGCAGTTAGAAACAAAATGTAATGTTGAAAATGACATTTGTAACAGTCCTGAGACTCTGGCTAGAAAGAGTCTGAACTGCCAGGCAGTGGTGGCATATGCCTTTAATCCCAGTACTTGGGAGGCAGAGGCTGGAGGATTTCTGAGTTCGAGGCTGGCCAGCCTGGTCTACAGAGTGAGTTCCAGGACAGCCAGGGCTATACAGAGAAACCCTGTCTTGAAAAACCAAAAAAACAAAAAGAGAGAGAGAGAGAGAGTCTGAGCCGGGCCACCAGTTCAAGGTTTTGCCTGGCTCTTTATAGGAAGGGTCCAAGGTCTCATGGCAAGACTCTCCAGTCTTGTTTTCCTCGGATTCAAACTATCTGAAGCTCAGAAGTCTGACCTCAGCATAGGGTCCTGGAAAGGAACAAGCTAGTAGTCATAGTTGTTATTAGCATTAATAATTAATTAATCAGGTAAGCGAAGCATAGGGTACATGGACCAATCAGCAGCACCCATTAGTGATCTTATCCATGCAAATCAGAAGGTGGGAGCTCAAAGACCAAATGCTGACTGCTTCTGGAGCATGCTCATGTAGGATCTGCTGGGGCCCGTGAGCTCATGTGACATCACGATGTTGAAGGGGTTCCGGAGCTGAGGCACTTTCCCAGTTTGTAGAATTCTAATATGAATAAAGTAACTGAAGCAGCTCCAGTAGGGTCACAGAAAAATCAGATTAGAACCCAGACACCCTGACTAACGTTGCCAGTGTCACACCCATCACCATCATCACCATCATCACCAGCAGCTGCACCACCACCAGCATCACCTCCATCACTGTCACCACTATCGACATGATCACAATCCTTACTGTATTCAGCAGCAGCAGCACCATTAACAGCACCCTCAGTATCATCGACAGCAGTATTTCTCTAGAACCTTGTCACCTGCACCATTGGAAGAGTGGTTATGGCACCCGGGTCTCTTTCTGGCTGCTTCCTTCTTGGGTATTGTGGGAACTGCAGCCAGGGCCAGGAGCCGGTTATCTTTATCCTACACCTGCCTATCCTGGCAAAAGGCTCCAGGCTTTGAAAACCCATCGGGGCTTGGGAGCTCCCAACAAAGCCAAAAGCATCTCCATGGGAGTGGTGAATCCTGGAGAAGTCTGCAGCCTTCCCAAACCTTTGTACACTGTCTCTTTTGTAGTTCATCTCCCTGTCTGTTTCTCCGGGACTCTCTCTGTTTCGCTATCTCTCTGTCTCTGTCTACTTCTCTGTCTCTCTATCTCTCTAACACACACACACAAACACACAAACACACACACACACCCCACAGGCACGCACACCTTGGTGCTGAAGAAGCATGCTGTGTACTGACCATTTTCAGGCTCCCTTCAGAGCAGAGATGATGACAGCACCAAGAGTCATTGATGGTTCCCTATATCTAGTTGTTTGATATCTTTTCCAAGCAAAATGTTCATATTTCTAACCCATGAAATTGAAGTAAATTTAAATGAATGGATACAAGAGGAAAATCCAGTGTCTGGAAATGCCTAGTTCACAAAACCCGAGTTGCCATCAACTACTCAGAAAATTACCCAAATTCCTGAATTACAAAGCTCAGAGCTGATGGAATCTGACCTGCTTCCTGGGACCCTGGCTTTTGGGTAAACACAGGTGGGTTAATACAGGGTACAAGTGTGGGGCAGGGCAGGCATAGGGCTAGTATAGGGTAGGGTGCAGAGCTGGGGGTGCAGAGCTAACTAATGCAGAGACAGGGTTTAAGGGCTGGGGATGTAGGGCTGGTGAAGGGCAAGGGTGTGGGGCTGTTTGGTCTATTTCATACTTCCCAGCTGGTTTCAGCCTTGACTTTTCTATTTTATAAATAGAACTACTGTGCAAGCTTTCTTTTGAAGACAAATCCTGTGAACAGAACAAAGTTACCACCTCCACCTGGGGCCACATCCCACAGTGACTTCTCTGCCTGTCCTAGGGCTAGCTAGTTGGTGGAGAAGAAGCCCCAGGCAGGGACCAGGGGATAGGATCCAAAGTGAGTATCAGATGTGCTCTATCTTAGAGACTCCAGCAGCTGTGGCCTGATGTGGTTCTCTGCCTTGCCGAAAGGTTACTTTTGAGAGACCCTGGATATCTTGGGAGGTAGGAGAAAGCCCTGTGATTCCTTCCACTTGCCTACTTTCTATCCAGCAAGCATAGCCTCGGGCATAGAAATCCTATTAAAATCATTCTGAGAGAAGCATCTTTGCCACAGAGTCACATCCTGGCTGGCAAGCAGAGCCCCGGCATCCTTACATCCGGAGCTGTGGGAGATGAAGGATCCCCCAGGAACCTCGGTAGGAGACAGAGAGAGCCCGCTGGGGCTGAGTGGGTGTAGCTGCTAATTAAGTGGGAGATAAGGGGCAGGAACCTTAATTAGCATCGTATGGAGTCTCTACCTCTCCGAGAGCTTCATGGAGGTGGTTTAGTTAGAACAGAAGTTCAGTTAGGATGAAAACAGGTGCTGGAGAATGAGCAAGCAGCTGCCACGGCTAGCACAGCTGAGCACACTCGCGCCCGCCCGCCTGGGTTCACAGACCCATCTCCCTTCAGACTCTGCACTCTTCACCATTGTACAGACTCTCCATCATGGGGCAATGGGAGCTGCTGAGGATTGATCAGCTATAATGTCTAGGGGGTTACTAGTAAGAGGCTCTTGGCAAGAACTGAACAGTGCCTTGCTTTGCAAAAGAAAAGCTTCAGCCTTAAACTCCCTTGGGCAGTCAGTTCCTCTCTGATATGGTCAGCATACAATGACTACCTAACAACCTGGCAATGATATCCTCCTAGAGCCAAAAGGACTAGGCCAAAGGCAGGGAGGGAACATTCTGTGAGCCCCAGCTCCAGGCCTTGGAGTAAGCCACTTGTTTCCTTGGCCCAGCCCTCCAGTGTCCTTCAGCCGGTCCAGCAGGCCAAACCCTATGTGAAAACTTCTCTGTTATCAACCCCGCCTTCCTAGAAGGTGCTGCTCTAGGGCTGGCTCTAAGGACAGTTCTAATAAGCAAATGTGCTATGCCAAGGCCCTGCTGTCTTGGGCTTTTGGTTCCACAGCTGAATACTAGGCATTCATTGTCCTACTTACAGATGGGGAAACAGGCTTGAAGAAGTAGAGAGACCTGCTCGAGCACCAAAACCTGGTGAATATTGGAGCTGGGTCCTGGCTGCTGCCCTTCATCTGCCCACATGCCAAGTTGAGACAGACTCTTGCCTCCTAAGGGATTTCCAAAGAGAACAGAAAGAAGCCATTGTGTGTAGGGAGCCAGCTATGGCTATCGATTTTGGCAGTAGCAAGGGACTGGTGGCACCATGGATCTAAATTGGCCCTTTAGACATGCTTAAGTGGCTCTCAAGGTGACCCTCCTACACAAGAGGGATAACACAAGAACCCAGATTTGCCCTGGACTCTACTAGCACACAGTGAGTGCCGCAGAGAATAGTGGGGAGCCCAGAGTACGGTTTCTGCTTCTTGGGCTGTACCAGGAGGCATGGAGATAGGGCTACTGTCTCAGAGCCCCAACTGCTTGGCATAGACCTGGTCTCCAGCTGCAGACCAGGGCTGAAACCCAGTCTGAAGCTGGTACTCAGACTGCAAAGCCTGTCAGAGCCACTTCACTGAGAAGATTGGGGTCAGGCACCTGGGGATGGCAGCTCATACCCAGATCCAGGGCCTCCTTCTGGAATGCCAGATTGATTTCTTAGGGCAGGATTTTCAATATAAAAAAAAAGTCAATTCCGTGTTCCTCTTCTAAGCCTTCTCAGTCACAGCTGGCTTCTCCGTCAGGCCGGAGGGAGTGGGATTGTCCCCAATACCTAACAGCCTCATGCTAGCTGAAGCGTCTGTTCACCCCACCCCCACCCCATCCTTCTTTACTTTCAAAGGTGTGATCATGGGCATGAGTCAGGGTAAGCAAGAATGAAGTAGCAATGGCACCCTGTGAAGCAGCCAGCTTTACTAAGGGCTCTACTGAACATGGGAAAGGTGAATGAGGAGGAGTTTGGACATTCAAGAACTAACCACATACCTGAGAGGTGGGGCAGGATGATAGGTTGGAGCCCTGGTATCCTTTTGACCAAGGACAATTATGTCATGGAGCCACCTGTCTCCTCACTCAGCCCTAAGGTAATCCTGTTCTGAGCTGGGATGGGGTTAGGACTATTGTATTCTATTCCTGGTAGAGCTGGCAGATGCCCAGATAGTTGATAGGCTGAATGGATAGAGGTGGACAGTTCACCTGCACTGGATGTTCTGGGTCTTGAACCACAGATCTGCTTTGGGGAGAGAAGGTCCTCACTAAAGAACAAGAGCATGGAGCCATGGGAAGGCTGGCATTCACAATTATCTAAGATCTCAACACCTACCCTAGGGACTTCCCTGGGTGGGCACAGTCTCCCGCTTTCTCTATAGTTCTAACTTCCCCAGTCTTCCACTTGTCTCTCCTGCTCAAGATGGAGCCTAGTTTCGGGACTGCAAAGCTGGCAGGCAGCCAGACCTTAATATCACACAAAAGCACAGGAAGAGCTGTGTTTCTTGCCAGCACTGGCCCATGGGGGAACATCTAGGTACCCTTTAGGCAGTGATCTTCCCCAATAGGCAGGTTCATCCGTACACTTATGTTTGGTGCCCATGGCTGGGCTGGTGTTAATGGCACAATGAAAAGGAACCTCCTGGCCTTCAGCAGTGGAGTTGACTGTCCCAGCTGGGGCCCAGCCAGAGGGAGGGAGCACATGGCAATCCATCAACATACCACAGCCAAATTTATGTTTCCGATACCGAGAAAGCATATTTAAATTCGGCAAATGGACATCAGGGTAATTATCTTCACCAGGACTGGGACAAGGTCCAGGGCTCTCTGAGGACAGAGCAGGAATGTACTATGAGCTTAATGGAGACAGTGAGCTGACACTGGTACCAGAACAGCCCAACAACAGAAAGAGAAGTCAAGGCTGCTCACCCTATCTGCTAGAAGAGAATCACCTGAAGAGAGCAGTTCAAAGTTAGTGACTGAAGCTGATGGGAAAGCTCCGTTGGCTTAATTGGAAGTAAATAGAAAGGCTGTGAATGTACCCTCGACAATGAATATTGATGAACCTCATAGCCTTGCCTAGGTAAGCACTGGCTCCAGCAGGCACTAAAGTTGGCTCTGGGATCATGCTTGAAACCACACAAGCATTTCTGGATTTCTGGATTGGAGATGTGAGAAGCTATTTGCAGATGTGTCTTCGACAATAAAGTGTATGCAGAATTCCCCTGGGCAGACACTGTCAGGAGGACATGGCTTCTATGGGCATGGGAGGAATGGAGGAGGGTAACATCATGAGATTCAAGATGCTGCCAGGATGTTAGCATCCCAAATGTCCAGAGGCTGTGATATAGGATGGGGAGGAGGCCCCTGGTGTCAGAGCTGGGTCTCTTTTCCTTCTTCAAAGACCTTGGCTTTGATATCATAGAAGTAACAATGATAATGTCACTCCAGATGTTTGTGACAATCCATCTGGTAAGACAACTGGTAGAACACGCCAGAAATTGAAGGGAAAAAAGTGTTCCCAAGTGCAAATGACCCCTTTTGTACAGCTCTGTTGAGATCACTCAGAAACTCAGGGCAGGCGGAGTCTTGCCCAACACCTGCTGACAGAACAGCATTTTAATGTTTCCCTGCCTCCAGCCAGCTGCACTAGGAAGGTTCAAGACTATGCTTACCAACAGGCATCCAGCTGGGTTCTAGTTGGTAAGATCCATTGTCTGTGGACCTGGGACCTAGTTTGGAGGCATCCTGATGACTTAGAGTCCTCTTCTTGTTCTTTGGGGCTTCCCCATCCTTTAGCTTCCTGTCAACCTGGATCCCTGGAGTTACTGCCAGGATGGGCTCACTCTCTTATCCACTTGGATAAGAATCTTACAGGTAGTCTCTCTCACCGTAAGAAAAGTCCTGGATGCTGTCGCCAGGTGCTCGCAGGGCCTTGTCCAGCTTTGTCCCCCCTGCCCTGTAGGAGAATGGGTATCTACATCCATGAGACTTGTATCTGCCCCCCAGACATCCTAATTAGGATGAGTCAATTGCCTCCATGGGGTCTTGGAAACCTTCTCAGCAGAGGAACACTGCTGCTTAACCAAAAAAGGCCTCAGGGCATCCCTCGATACTACGGGGATACAGGGCTCACTCATACCTTTATTGATAGTCTCCACTGGGCTGTAGCCTGGACAGGACTTGGGGACAGTGAGGAGGAAGTAAGTGAGTACGGACGGACAGCAGAGAACAGGGAGGGGTGGAAGACACACCGTCCTGCACTGGGTGCTGGAGAGAGGCACTGAGTGAGGAAGAGCCAACCAGGAGACTGGTGGTTAGGAACCTCCCATGTGGCTGAGCTCCACTATCAGTCTCCCGATTTACTGATGGGGCAGGAGATTCCCGAGCTGCAGGCTTTGGGGTGCCCACAGCAGTCTCCAGAGTATTGGTTGCCAGTGCCCAATATTGAGATACCCAAGGACATCCAAGGGCAAAGGGGTGGGAAAATTAGTCCCAACCCCATGCTGCCCTTTCTTAGTTGCCTAATAAGAGAAATGTCTTCCTTGTAATGATCTTCTGGGCCTAGAGATCTGAGTCTTCAAGGCCTCAGGATAGAAAATAGTAGTGTGAGTGCCCTACTCAGATCCAGGGAGAGCAAACTGTGGAAGCAGAGGGCAAGCATATAGACTATCCCTTCCTGTAGGACCCCTTCAAGGAAATGAAGGTAAAAGTGAGCAGGGCAGGGGCTGGGCCATAAGCTCAGTCACGGGGCAAGCAAGGTAACCTAGTCACAAAGGTTAGGAAACACAGCTGGAGAACAATAATATGTACTATGTACATGTACATAACTTATGCACACACATACACACAGTGCAAACATATACCATATACATACACACCATACACAATTATTCTATGCATATATGTGTCCCATGTAGACATGAACACATACCATGTGTGTACACGTACCTTGTGTACATACACACCATGTATACATACCATGTGTGTACACATACCTTGTGTACATACACACCATGTATACATACCATGTGTGTACACATACCTTGTGTACATACACACCATGTATACACACCCATGCACACATATATCCACACTTCATACCTTGTACATGCTTACCCCATGCATATATCTCAAGCATATACATTCCATGCACACACATCACATATACCTTATATACATATATCCCATGAAAACACACCTCACACACACAATGTACATGTAAACTCTATAAACATACACCCTATGAACATCCATACGTCATGCACACATATAGCCCATGCACACACATACACACCCTCTGCAAACATACACCCAATGTACACACACCACACAATTCTATGTGTGCACATACCTGCCTGCATACATATACACACATCTAAACATGCATATGTTGTGCATTCATGCCCTGTACATGCTTACTCCATGCAAACACACCCATTCATGCACACTTCATGTACACAAACTTCACGTACACTTCTACCCATGGCACATGTAAACTCTGAGCATACACCCTATGAACATACATAAATGACACACATATGCATCCTATATAAACACATACCCAATGCGTACATACCCCACCCTACATAGATTCATGTACACATAAACTCCATGCACATTCATGCCCATCCTATCCATGTGTGTATCCATACATACATCCTATGTAAACACATACCCTGTGCACATACACACCATGTACACATACTCCACACGTACACATAGGGACTTTATTTGTGCTTTCTGTGTCTCTATCAGCCTCTAGGCTTCAACAATCTCATGGCTTTGGTAGAGAGGCCAGGGGCTACCTAGGCTTTACTCTTCTGCTCACTATGGAGTCACAATGGGCTCTTGTCACAGGGAGACCCAATACTCATGACCCCTGAAGAAGCCAGGTGGTCATTGGGGTCCCTGTCTAATCTCTATAGCTGAGCAGACCTTATACCCCCTCATGGACACTTGTAGAGTTACCTTTTCCAGGTTGTTTGTAGGATGTGGGTCTCCAAGAAACTGGACTGAATAGTCCAGGCCAGCCTGGTATATGGTTTCTAGGAGCTGTGTTGATCACCAGAGAACCTGTGACAAGTCACAATGATCTCAGAAGGCTGAGAGTGCAGAAGGGACCTGGAGACTTTGCTGTGACTCCTGTCCTCCAAGAAAAAGTTTTCTATACCCTCAGTATCTCCTCTTTGGCCAATCTGTTCTCATTCTCAGCTATGGGGAACATCCCCAGTTCACTATGGGAGGCTGATCTGAAAGGGAAGGAGAATCTGTTCCAGATCTGTGACTGGAGGGACACTGTCACTGTCAGGGCTAGGCCTCCTGCCTTGGGCTCCTGTAACCCTCATATACCTCAGAAATTGGGGCCCTGATATGTCTGTGCCCAGGGGTGAAAGAAAGCGTGGCTGGGAAGGGCTGAGCATTGCCTTGGAGAAGCAGAGTCTGTCCCATCAGCAGATTCTGAGTCTCTCACTGCACAAAACACTGGCAGTTTCTGAGAGTACAATTCTGACTTCTTTCCTGGGAGATCTTTCCTCCGAGGGAAGATGCTGGCCAGGAGACTTCATAGACCAGGAGCAATATATAGTCTGGGTACATGCTGGACAGTCCTGTCCTCAGCTACTGGTAGTGACTTCTACCCACATCTGTGCTAGGAGGGGCTCAGAGAGAGCCAGACACCCACAAAGTTCATGGACCTGCAGCATCAGAATGTGCATACTGCCTCTTACAAGAGATCATCGGAGGAAAGTCCCATAATATGAAGATACAGACCCACAAGGCCATGTGTTGAAATCCAAATAGGACCCAGGTCTACTATGGAAGTCACCAGAGTTGGCCCACATGAGTAGTGAGGGCAATGTTGGGCCAACTTCAGACATGGTGTTCACAGTGACCTCAGGGGTCTCAGGATATCATTTCCATGATGGAACAGAGGAATTCACCTGGCCAGGCTTGAAGAAATAAGAAACAAGGTGAGTTGGAGGTGAAAAAGTATTTTCCAGAAGGACCTTGCATTCTCCCCAGAGGGTCACCTAATCCCTGGCTAGCCCTGCAGCTGCCAAGTGCAGAGTGATTCAGGAGGCTGCCCCTCCCCCACCCTCCTCTACAGGGAAGCCAGGGCCTCTGTCTCTTGTCCCTCCTGTCCTCCTGTTCATGTCCCTCAGGGTGGGAGCTGCATCGATCCTTCACAGAGGCAGTTTCTGAGGGACTCTGGCTGGAATCATTTGCAGGCAGCCAGCTGGTGGGGACAAAGGTCTTTTCTTTGTCAGCCTGTCAGGACAAAATTCTTCACAAAGAGCCTGAGACCCACCAGCATCAGCATCAGCTGCAGGGCCCAAGCTAGGTCGCAGGGCTGGGAAATCAGCAGGTATTGAGAGATTTAGGTTCTGGCTGCCAGGGGTGGGGCCTGAGTGTGGTTGTAGTCCCTGAAAGAGGGGTGGGGGGAGGCCAATGTTCCTGAGCCTTGGGCACATAAGTGCTAAGGCACAAACCAGGAAACAAACCAGCTACTCTTTTGGGTTGGGTCATACCTAGTCTGCCCCATGCCTAGACTCTGAAGGCACCCGAGTTGTAGACTATAAATGTTGGCCCATAAATAGTCCCTTGAGTGTTCCAAACTACCAGGAAGTTAAAGAGTAATCCAGGCACCTGGTCCTTAGTACCCTCTCATAACCAATAACACGGGACCAATTCTACCTCATTCAACAGCTGAGGAAACCAAACTGAGGAAAGTGAATGGCTTGCCTGAGGTCACTGCATGGGAGAGGCTGAGCAGTTTTAAATCAGCTCTGGCTACCAGCCATGATGCTGTCTCTGGGCCAGCAGCAAAACTTGGAGCCAACAGGGCTATGGCTCTCATTCATCACCACCATGCTCCCTGGAGTTGGAGCCCTCCTCAGAGCATTCATAGAGAATTAAGCGCTGAGTGCTGAGGTATGGGTGTAGGGAGGGAGGCAGAGCACCCAGCTTTGCAAATCAATGGCTTATTGGCAAAGAGGAGAACCTACAGGAAGTCAGGTGAGGAAGAAGGTCCTCAGGCTGCTAAAACAAGGAAAGTGGGCTTTCAAATGCTAACCGCAACCATAGATGATCCCGGCTAGCATGCTGGTAGCTTCAGCCCCAGATGACAGGTCCCTTTAATCCAGAACCAGACTTCAGGGTGCCAAGGATCCCCCAGGCCTGGAGCTGCCACCATGGCACCAGGCCCAGCCTATAGCTTGTTCATTCTGTTTCAGCATATGACTAAAAGAACTTGGGGTCTTGGGCTAGGAACACCTAGAGCAGCCAAGGGTCAGGATGAGTTCTGATCAGAAGAGGGCAGGAAGTGCAGCCAGGCCCCATGTATTCGTGGTCACTCATGCAGTGGAGGTGATGGTGAGAGAGTGCTCTGAGCCCTCACGTCTCTGCTCCTGCCTGGCAAGACCTGGCCTTGAGTCCCCTCTCCCTGTGGTTCTGCTTCTCTCTATAGCCACCTGCCCATGAGCCCTAGCCATCTCAGAGGAACCCTCAGCCTGGTGGAGCCTGGTCCAGGGGTGGGGTTGAGAGTGACAGGGTAGGTAGGGCCCTGGAGGTAGATATTCCTTCCCTCCCTCCCTTGTCTGTCCCTGCCTCCCATCTTCCCCTCTGTCATGCATCTTTTCCTCCATCTGCATTCAACACACACCGCCCAGCCCAGCCACACTAACATCCCTGCCTGTGCGTGAGGCCCAGAGCCTCCCCACTGGACTCACATCCTTGCGGGATGGAGGCCTGGTGTAGCGGACACAGCCTTTATTTGAATCCCTGTTTATACCAGCAAATGGTTACCATGGAAATGTCCTTGGGACAGGGTGTAGGGTAGAGAGGGCAGAGAGAGGGAGGGAAGTCCCCTCAGTGGCCTGTATCTTTAGAACTACCTGTCCAGTTGGGCAGCAGGATCCTGGAAGAGAAGTATCAGAGCCAGGGAGGGAGGTGTGTACAGGGGCTTGCTCCACCCCCACCCTCAGGGACACAAGACTGGCCTCAGGGTCGCCCTAACCTTCTTCCCAGAGTAGTTTATAGACATGTAACCTGGGTGTTTCTTGTCTAGTGCCCTCAGTAAGAGCTTCACTGGGCACCAGGATTCCTAGGGTCCCCAGCAGTGGTTTCTAGTCAGCAGGTGGGGCAAAGGGAGCCTACAAATTAATGAGTGAAACTGATTAATCTGCTGCATTAGCAAATCCGCAGGGAAAGTCAACCAGCCAGGCAGATGTGTGTGAGCTAGTGCACGTGGCTCACAGAGCTGCATCAGTCAGTCATGCCCTGAGGGTGGAGCTGACCCCCACCTGGCCTTTTGCCCCAGGAGAGACTGCCTGATGGTGTGAGCCACTGTCCCAGACTGTTCAACCTGGAAGGCTGGGCACAAAGCCTGTTTCTAGAAGCTGTGAAGAGAAACAGGCAACAGAGCTGAGCTGCCCCCAAGAAACTCTCAGTTCCTCCTGACTCAGAAGCCGGGGTGTAATTCAGATTTGGTCTGAGGCTCCTACATCTGAGTTGTCTGGAAAAGGCTGCAGCAAATCACAGGTCTGAGGCTGTACCAACAGACTCAGCTAGCGGATGCCAAAGCCTGTACACTAAACAGACCCCCAGGTACAAGTGGACACCACACATCTACCCTGCTCCTGTGTACCTTCTTCTGGAAGCCTCTGAGGGCTCACCCAGCTCACCACCCCCTTCCCACCCTCTGACTCCAGAGCAACTCAAGGCAGTCAAGAGATGAAGCGGTGGGTTACACTCAGGATGGAGAAAGTGAAGCAGCTTTACCCGAGAAAGGGGGTTTTGATTTGCCATGGGGTGGAGGCAGGACCCTCATCACTGAACCTAGGGAGTAAATATCACTCAAAGGCAGTGAGAAGCCTTAGTCTGTGTACGTTTCTCCACACCTGAATGGCAGCACCTAATCAGAGTTTCCAGGGTAGCTGGAAGAAACTCTGAAGGACCTGGATCATGGTTGGCTACTTCTATATATTTAAGAGGATCTAACATTGTAGTCCAGACTGACTTCAAACTCACTATTTAACCCAGACTTACTTTGAACTTGCGGCAATCCTCCTGTCTCAGTCTCTGAGTACTGGAATTACAGGCACACACCACCCTACCTCTATCTTTGGCTTCTGGTATTAATAAAAGAAGATGGAGTTGGTTGTGTACACTGTCCCTTGTTCTGTGCTAATATTAAGCAGAAGTGTCACATCAAGATGGCTGTAGACCCAGGTCCAGCTGTAGTTTTCCCATGTGGGACCTATTGGCCTTGCTGTTCTCCCCAGATCCCTCAGGGCCCACCATGCTAAGCCTTACACAGGCTAGCTTTCTGTCCCACAGGCAATGCTCAGACACAAGCTGATTTGTTTGTCCAAGTGTGCTTAAGAATACCCAGCCAGTGGAGGGATGGGCTAATGAATACATGAAGTGTGGAGCCAGAGTCTGACTCTTTGGGGGACCCAAAGGGGGGGACTAACCCTCATGGTGAGCGTGGAAAAAATGGAGTTCTACTGAGAAAGCCAGGCTTTCCCTTGGCTCCTGGAAAGTCTCCAGGCAGAAAGGGAGTGGGTACCCAATGAACATTCTTCACATGAAGTCAGGGTGCCTACTCTGAAGCTCGATGGCCTGTTTTAGGATCCCACTACTGAATGTGTGATCGTGAGCAAGTTGCTTAAACCTTTCTGCACCCACTTTAGGGAAGGTATAGGTAAGGTAAGAATTGGCTCTTGAGGGTACTGTGGGAGTCTGGCATACCAACACACCCTCAGTGTTTGGGCCAGTATCTAGGAAGGCACAGGAGGAGAACAATGACCACTGCGGAGGTGCTCTGCACTGGAGGAGAATATTTTGGAAGTCTGTTCTGTAGGCTCTGCTCACAGACTGTGGGCAGATGGCTTCTGTGACCTGGAGGAGTCTGAAGGTCCCTGAGCAGGTATGTGACATATGTACTCACTGTAGACCAGAGGGCAAGAGAGCTGGGCACGCTACTGTTGGAGGGGCAGACAGAGGAGGTGGGGTAAGGTGGGGAGATGGGAAAGAGGAGGGTAGGCTTGGGAGCAGAAGCTGGACCGTGATAAACACCCTGTACTGTTGGGGGGTTGGCAGGGAAGGCCAGAGGGACAGTCAGCCTCAGAGCCACCATGCCTGGGGACAGAGACAGGTACTTTCTTGCCTTCAACTTCAGGATTGTCTCCATCTGGGGGCTCTGAACTGGTTGCAGAGTCTCTGGGACAAGGTAAGGTTGGGATACATCTGGCTTTTGGAGTTGGACAGGGTTCCTTCCTTCTTGGGGAACTCAGGCCCACAAACCATCGCCCCTCCTTCCAGCACCTGCTGCTCAGAAGCCCCCTCCCCACCCCTGCGTGCCACCCTAGGAACCACAGCACCCGAGCACCACCTCCTCAGTGGCATCCCTCAAGACCACCCCTAGCACCCTGCAGCTTGTCTCCAGGCACCTGTCCTCTCTGGCCAGTAGCTCGCTGCCCAGAGCTGGGGTGGGGAACTGCCTTCATGCCGGCACAGTCCACGCAGAAGGCAGGGACAGAGAATCTGCACCCTTAAAAAGGACAAAGATGGACCTTGGTCCCGAGTTGACCCTGCAAAGGTCTGGACACCAGGTTCTTCTCACTAGAAGGGCGGTACGGGGCCTAGGAGTTGCAGGATGATTCTTGAGCTTGCGGTGCAGGAAGAAGGCGGGCCGGTGCAGGAGGAAGGCGGGAGGCTGATGGGGAATGGGTTCTTTCCTCAGTGTTGGGCTAAGGAAGGAGACTTGTTATTTCCAAACTGCTAACAGTCACGCCAAGGAAGGGTGAAGTGATGGAGTTAGCCAGTGCCAACAGGGCTCCCTGAATGCGCACCCGCAGTCTTCATGCTGCCGGCAGGGTTAGGGCTAGAGACCAGGGTTGGGGGCTCATTTCCAAAAGGCGCCGAGATTGCTGGAATGACCACGGAGTCCCCAGCCCCTCCCGGCACGTCGCGAGCCGCAGGAGAACAAGGAAACTTTACCCCTACAAGCGGCCAAGCACGGCCTCCAAATACCCTCGAGGCCCGGTCCGCCCCCTCCTCCCGCCCTCTTCCTCCTCCCTTCAGTCCCTCCCCCTCCTCCCCTCTCGCCGGCGGCTGGAGGCAGCAGGTCCGGGCGGGGCTGCGCCGCGGAGCCCACAACCTCGAGCTCCCGCCCCGCCGCCGCGCCCCGCGGGACGAGCTGCGGAGCCCGGCTTGGGGACGAGCGGCCGCGGCACGGGGCATGAAGTTGGGTGCGCGCGGGTCTAGGAGCGGAGGCGCGGCACAGCCGGGAGCCGCCCTCGTCTAGAGCCCGCTCGTTGCGCCATGGAGATCGGGGTCCCCGGAGCGCCGCCGCCGCAGCTGCTACTGCCGCTACTGCTGCTCTTAGGGACCGGCCTCTTGCCTGGTAAGTTTCGAAACGCGAAACGGGCCTTTTTCTCCCGGGTCCTGGCACCTGGGGCTCCGGGGCTAGGGGAGAGGAGGCCCCGAGCTGCGGTGCCAAGCCGCGGGTGCGTGCAACGGGATAGCCACAGAGACTCCTCCACCCACTACAGCTCCGATGTCCTGCGGTGCTAGCTGAGCCAGAGAGGAAGGAATCAGCCTCCAAGTGCTGGGAGAGGGGGTTTGAGTGGAGGCGGGGGTAGGGGGTGGGGGAGGGTGGTCTGGCTGCGTTTCCGAACTGGAACCAGAACCTCCAACTAGGATAGAGGTGGAGTCCACCTAGGAGGGAGGTTCTATCCTGCCAAATCTCTCTTTCAGACCGCCCCCATGTCTGTCCCTGTTTTCAGGAATCTGCCCCTGCCCCTGGAGCTCCCACCCTACCCTCCCTGCTCCCCCAGGCTTCCTCCACCTCTGTTCCTCTAAGCGGACACCTTTCTCTCTAACCCGTGCTGGGGCTTCCTGCAGTTATTTAATCCTGGCCTTCTCACTGAGCAGAGGGGCTGTACCTTACTGGTTGATTCAAGATACCAGGAAGAATAAGGTTGAGGAAGGAGGAAGCTGTTGGGGGGGGGGGGGCTCTAGGAATCCCCTCCTGAGGAGTTCCCGAGTCTCTCAGGTGAACAAGAGCCAGCAGACAGCAGAGGCTCCCCTCTTTCTTCCCAACCCCCTCTTTTGATGCAGCAACCCAGCAAATGGAGCTAGGGAGGCCCCCTAGCCACGTGGGGGGGCCAATGGAAAGGACACAGATGGGCTTCTGGCTGGTGGAATGAGGGACCACCCTCTTCATAAAGCAGTGTGGCGCTTATCCATGGCGTCTTGTATCCGTCTATGATACAGGGTGCTGGTGGCCCTGAGGGTCTGCGTTCATTGTCAGGGTGTACACTAGAAGCCCAGGCAGCAGGACCACTCCTGTGGACAATGGCTCAAGCTCCTGCAGCCATGAGAAGTGGTGCTTGGTCCTCTTTCATTCATTCCCCCATCCTAGCTACCCCATGCACATTCTGCCACCATCACCAACCCCCACCCCCTGCTGTCACTTCATGTCCTTTGTCTCTGCCGGTCACTGGAGATAGGGCACGTCCATCCAAAGTGATTGTCTGCAGGGGAGCTCTACGGAGTTAATTCAGTGTTCACTATGTCAGTTGTCTTGTTTTCCTGGTGGAGTGCAGGAGGGCCTGACCCATTCATTCTTGAGGCCCTGGAAAGGCTTCTTTGAGGGGAGGGATGGGGGCACAGGGAAACAAAGTAGCATGTCCAGGGGTCCAGGAAGGGTTATGATGGTATGGGGCCTGGTGTGGGGCTGGAGGGGCAGCCTCTGTGGTCACCTGTCCTTTAAACCTCCTGCCTCCCCCACAGCTAGCAGCCACATAGAGACCCGGGCCCATGCGGAGGAGCGGCTCCTGAAGAGACTCTTCTCCGGCTATAACAAGTGGTCTCGGCCAGTAGCCAATATCTCAGATGTGGTCCTCGTCCGCTTTGGCTTGTCCATTGCTCAGCTCATTGATGTGGTAGGTATGGGGATGACCTGGTGCTACATGGGACAATGGGGTCACCCTGCAGGAGTTATTACACTGAGACTCCATATGGCTGGGTTCAACCACAGTTGCCAGCAAAATGTCATCCTGAGCCTCAGCAGGTGCTCAGCGCTGGGGAAGAGAGGTGAGCATTGTGGCTCTGAACCTGTTCATAGGAAAGCTAGTGGCCATGCTTCCTAAAGTAAGCAGGGCACCTTTTGGAGTCAAGATCAGGAAAAGGCTTCTGTAGGTATAGGAGGGCCAGGTCCTTCCTCAGCAGCTAGGCTGTGGAAACTGGTTGTGGCATCCTTCATGTGGCTACTATGGTACTCCAGGGGCACATTGATCTCAGGCTGATTCCAGAGGCCACCAAGTACAACCAGTGTGGAAAGTGTGGCTTGGGTGAATTGCAGACCAGTTCGGTTTATCTGCATGTGTTCATTTTCCTAGTGAAGGTCCAGAAAGACTTCTGGGAGGACATGTGTGAGCTAGGCAGTGCTCTTCCTCCAAGGAATCCCAGAGAAAACACAGGAGACAAGATCCTGGCCCAGGGAAGTATACTATAGGAAGCTGGTCTCATGTGAGGCTAAGTTGCTTTGTTAGGATCCAGCCTTTCCTGGCCAGGCTCAGCTGCTCCATATGGAATGAGACCAGCCTTAGAGGAATCCAGCCATGGGTTGGTTCACACCTGTATTTCAGTACCACCCCAGGCTCTGCCTTATCCATGTTGGGTTCTCTCCTGGCTGGTGGAGTCATGCTAGGAAGGCATGACCTTACCAGTGAGGGCAGTCAAAGGCCATCTGATTTAGTAAGATTAGGGTTTCCATACTGGGTTTTGCTGGGTTCAGGGACAGAGCCTGGATAGGAGGAGAGAGACCTGTCCCTGCAGAGCCTTCAGTGCCCTAAAAGCCCACTGCATACCCTGCTGCAAGAGTAAGTGTTGGCACTGAACATGTTGGGTGATTCTCAGCCATTACATGTGCTCTCCTGATGTGAGCTGAGAGCAAATATGCCATCTTTGACAGCAGCATCCCAGGGCTTCAGGCTGATGGGATTGGAAACAGAGACCTTGCCAGTTGGCTCTACTCAGAGCCAGCCACTAAGATTTCATTCTCAAGAAGGCCCAGCCTTTGCTCCCCCCGAATGGTTTCTACAGTGTCCCTGGCTGGGGGGGGGGGGACATCAAGGACAGTGCAAGATATACAGGCCCCTCAACCTTGCTGAGATTTGCAAACATAGTTACAAAGTAGTGTCTGGCAGAAGAGACTGTTGGCAGCAGCTCAAGGTTCTGGGAAGGCCACCACCAGGTCTGCCTAAGGCTGTCAAACTCAGTCTCATGATCTCTGCCTCTGGAGACATTGAGGTCCAAAGCACACCCAGCATCCAGACTTCTGTGAGGGTCCTGGCTCCCAGGCTTAATCACTGCCCCTGATCTAGCTAAGGCCACACATGAACATGTATACGAATGTATATTGATAGATCCTGAGCCTGAGGGTGTTCCAAAGTTTCAACCCATATCCTGCCAGGCACCTTAACCTTGCTAAAAGGGAAGTTCTAGGTTGGCACTGTACATGTTGGAGGTTCATGGCTACATCTGTGTAGGAAGGTCTACCTTGTGTCTGGCCTGCTTTGCTTTCTTCCACTAAGGGCTGGGATCCAGGTGCCCTATTGTAGTGCTCAGCCTGCCTGTGTCCCTTTGTGAGCTACCGTATCTACTACAGATGCCCTCTCTGAGGTCTGCATCCAGTAAATGCTTTGCTTGAATTCGTACCCCAGCGTCAGCTGCGGAGAAGGCTACTGAATCCCCAGTGATTTCCAACCCAATGCAGAGCCCTTGCAAAATGTGCTCCATGGCTCAGTTCTATGACATGTCTGCAGCATCAAAGGCCCCTGAAGTGTGACGGCCACATGCAGCTGGAAGAGATATGCTAGGAAAGGAAGACCTAACCATGCTACAGTCAAATTTGTTCTGATAACCTCGGAGGACTTATGGGATGAAGCAGACAGTATTCCATTCCCAGCTTTCTTGAGTATGGGTCAAGGTCACGCAGGGATGAGCCAGCTCCTGCAGGCAGCACGGGAAGCAGCCTATAGAATGCTCGGCATTCCGTCTTCTCTTCAGGGAGGGGACTTGGTCCGTCAACTGGGTGACCTTCCTAGGTGACTATACTGGAGAAGACCCAGGCCTGAGGCTGGGCATTCAGGGGGTGCAGCCTGCCAACACATACCACCCTGTAAAGACTTTTGTGGGGCAGGAGTTATTCTTGGCAAAACACTTTCTTGCTGGATGCCTTGGGATCTCCTTGGTTAGGTCCTCTGAGAAGCCTGTTTGTCATGCTTAGGCTGATGAAGAAAAATGTTGGTCTAGATTGGGAAGTAAGCTGCCCAGTATGAAGTGCACACATGAGACCTTCTTGCTCTCTGGCAGGGCTCCATGTTGTTCCCTAGACTGTGGGCTTGAATTTGCAGGCCCCTCCTGAGTACTAAGTGGCTAGAAAACACAGCTATGGCTGCCTTTCTGTCCCTACAGACCCCTGTGCCTGTACCAGGATTTGTTCTCCACAAGGGTCTTGTCTATTTGAAGAGTTGACTGCTCAGAACATGGGATTCCAACCTTTGGTTCCCCACCAAGAATGCAACAGAGGGGCCCATTTCCTGTGGCACAGAGGGGAAACAAAGACATAGGTAGATTGAGGTAGTGGCTGTTAGAGACCTCACAGAAGAAACTCTGGCCTAGATCTCCTCTGCCTGACTGGTTGTTACATGGTGTCCTTGAGGTGAAACTACCAGAATCCTCCTGTGATATCACCTTGGCTCTGGGAGAGGGGTAGTTTTGTCAAGACCTCTCCAGCCAGTGGCTGTGATAGCAGCACATGGGTTTCATCTGCAGAGAGAGAGGGAGAGAGCAATGTAGGTGGAAAAGGCTGTCAGATTTATGGAAAGAAAACTCAGTCTACAAGGAGCCTGCGGTCCATTTGGAGCTAAGCTTATCCCCCATGTCTTTCTGGAAAGGGTCCAGGGTCCTTGTCTCCTATCCCTCACTCCCCTTAGGCTGCCATCCTGGCTGTGTTACCTACAGGGCTGAGGCACTCCTTCCCTCCTGAAGTTTAGTGGCTTATCCATGCCTATGGCCAACTATGGATATGCAGACCTAGGCTGGAACATATCTGTTACTGAGGGGGACCTCAAGCTTCTTTCTTACTTGTGCCCTAGGACGAGAAAAACCAGATGATGACGACCAATGTGTGGGTGAAGCAGGTGAGTGGGGAGGGTGTCCCCGCCTCTGCCCTCTGCCCTATATCCCCCCTCACACATGGCTCTCCACTCCCACCCAGGAGTGGCATGACTACAAGCTGCGCTGGGACCCTGGTGACTATGAGAATGTCACCTCCATCCGCATCCCCTCTGAACTCATCTGGAGGCCTGACATCGTCCTCTACAACAAGTAAGCCCTGTGGGCCCTGGCAGATGAGGTCAGGCCCCACCCAGCAAGGAAGCTGCCAGGAGCAAATGGAGAGGATGGGCTGGGTTTGGCCACCAGAACCTGGGGGTACCTGCTCTGAGGTCTGGAGAACTTCTAGTCTCCTAAGGGCAGAGAGTGGATTGGAATCCTCCTGTGGCAGTGACTGCAAGTCCCATCTCAGGCAGATATCCTTAACTTCTGCCATGTACAAGCCACAGTTTGGCTGACCAATGATGCAGGGGACTCTGGGAGTAGGTAAAGAGCAAAAGAAACGGCTGCTCCACAAAGCCTCGCCTCTGCTCTTCTTGGTCCAGCCTTCATGCTGTATCCAACACTGGGCATTGAGCCAGTGGGCAAACCCGGTTCTCAAGATCAGCTCACACCCTGTCTCAGCTCCTGGAAGCTGAAGTCCACATGGAGACAAACTCAGTTAGTGGTGACAAGAAAGGAGGTGGGCATCTTCACACTTGTCTTTCCCAGGGATCCGGGCTAGGAGCAGCTGGCTTTCTGAGCTGAGTCTTCCTGAGGTAATGCTCTATTCCCCCAGGGTCTGGGTGGGCAGCAGCTTCCACAATGCTTACAGACAAAGCAAACATAAGATCTTCTACCCCTTAGTTCCAGCCATCTGCCAACAGCCCCTCCAGGCCCTGGGGTGCCTGTCTGACCTACAAATTCTCCTATTTGATTAAGAATGACTGGGGTTCTCCTCCTCGTTATTGAGCAGAGTACTAGCCACATCTTCGGCTTGTAGAAGGAGCTGAGGGTGGTTTTCCAGAGTGTGTTGTGGGTGGGCTTAGGAATGAGCATGTCAGGGAATGGCAAGGTCTACAATTCCCGCTCTTCCTTCAGAATGGCTCTCTGTCTTCTGCAGCAATCCAGCTGAACCTTGAACCTTGGAAGGCTTCTAGTTACTGGGCCTTTCTAGGGTCCACACTTTGCTGGTTCCACCCTCAAATCCTGGGATCAGGTACTAAATCTACTCTGGGCAGCCTATTGGACCCATGACAAGGAAGGACATCATTATCCTGGGTGGTATTTGTTAGGCAGAAGAGTAGGGGAGTCAATAATCAGCCCAGCACCAAGCTCCTGAGGACAGGCACTCAGAAGTCCACACCCCTCTAAAGTCACCTTTTAATTTCTCCTACCTGCTAGGATACTGTGAAAGGGGTAGACCCCCTTTTTTTGTGGGTCTGGGGATGAGCACTTGAGGTCTATCTGAACTGGACTTGGAGCTGGTGAGGGTTGATAGGACTCTGGTGCTGGCAGGGAGGAAGGCCATTTCCAGCAGCTGCTAGCCAGATGGCTGGTCCCAGTGCTGGATGTGGGAGTTCCCACTCTTGTTGACTTGGGGTGGGCTCCCTTTCCTGGAATCCCAGAAGCTCTCCACCTGGTACAGGGCAAACAGAGGGTCTCACACTTGCTTCTGGAATACAGCCTCATATGATGGGGTCTCTTAGGGGTAGACAGGATCTGGGACCCACCGGCCCCCTTTCTACTGGCTAGCTCATTGAATCCACTAACTCACATTGGATGGCTCTAGGACCCAAATGCTTGTGCTTCCTCTGGTTTCCTGGGAACTCTAAGGTGCAGAACCGGAAACTTGGCATCAGCAGCTTTGGCAGCGAAATGCTGACAGCCCACTCGAGGAACCAGCTGTCCTGGTGCATGGCTGGGCTGCTAGTGGTCCCTGGGACAGCAATATCCTTTGGGCATTCTGAGAACCTTACCCTTGGCACTACGAGAAGAAAAAGCAGCCAGAAGTAGAACACAGAGTACTGAGCCCTGTGGACTCTACTGTCACCTTCTCCATAACTGGGTCTTTGTGGCAGTGTCATGTGGAAGCAGAACCAGAATCTGAAGGAGATGGGCCACACTGTCATCCCCAGAGAACTCCGTCCCCAGAGAGTGCACTTGGGACCTATCTGAAAACACAAGCCCAAGGGTACACTCAGATTTAGGTGCTCTAGAAAACTCATAAGGGGGACCCAGCCAGGCTAGGCAGGGCAGGGAGAATAATCTACTAGCCCCAACTGTGACTAGTACAGGTAAAAGCAGATGGAACCACAGTAAACTGAGCTATGACTACTAAGTCCCCAGTATGTCTCAGGGGTGGGAAATCTAGACCCAGTAGCCCAGGCTGCAGATGGGAGCTGTGGATTCAAGTGAGCCCTGAAGGCCCCCTGTCTGCCAACGGGTTGCAGTCTCCCCTGCCTGCCCTCCAGAATATTTGCAAAGCATAGGATCCACTCACTGGCTGTAGGAGAATTTAAATTTGTGCCTGGGATGTTTAGGCTTTGATTTTTTTTTTTTTTTTGGAGAGATGGGACTGAAAGAAGGAAATGAAACCAAGCCTGATTCCACATGGCCTGAAATGTGCTGCAAGATCCACCCCCATGTACCCAGAGGGAACCTCGGCTTCTGTGGAAGCCAGGCTGTGCTCTGTGCAATGTGCAGCCAGGAGCCTTATCAGGGTGCATGTAGAGAACAGCGTTTCCAGTTACTTCCAAATGCAGAACACAGGAGAAAACTGGTGGCACTGGCCCAGGATGTGTTAACATACAGGAAGGTCCAGGGTTGGCACCCACTGAGACCATGAGAGGCTCAAGTCTTCTGGACTTAGGAATGGTACTGCAGTATTTTGGCTAACATAGGAAGGGCTGCTAAGATTCCCAGGAGGCCACCATGGGCCCTGGTCTAGACCTAAGAAGCTGGTCAGGGGAGCAGGGCCAGTTGACTGATGAAATTCAGGGACCTGGATCCTTCTGCCTAAGAACCTTGAAGGACACTAGCCAACAAGCAGGGCTTGTGAATGGAGGTGGGAGAAGTAATGGACAGAAAGGTCTGGGCAGCCGGGTGAACAGAAGATTCTAGAGCCTGTGGCTCTGAGCTACACTGTCTTATGAATGTCCAGACCAAAGGATTGCGTGCTGGTGCTATTACTGAGGGATTTAATTGAGCTTCAGAGAACTCTTTAGCTATAACTTGAGGTTTCCCGTCAGCGTTTCTGAGCTGAAGCTGGCAGTGTTTGCCCAAGAGCATTAGTGCATTGCTCTCTCACGGTCTGTGAATGCTAATCTAGGGCCAGAGTGAACGGCCCGGACCTGTGAAGAAGCCAAGGCCTACAGAGTGACATTGCAGCCCAGGTTCCACAGCGTGAATAGAGTAGAGGCTGGGCTCTGAAGACCCGTTCTGGGGAGGGTTACGGAGGTGAGCAGGGTGAGGAAGGCTTCATGAGAGCTTCCAGTGTCACCAAGTTTCAATAATGTGTAAAATGAGGTATAGCATCACCATTCATGAAGCTCAGAGGTCAAGGCTGGAACTCTGCTCGAGAGGAGGGGCCTGAAAGACAGCAGCCCCATGTGCCACTGCTCAACCTGACAAATATCCCCCAAGGCAGAGAGAGGCAAGAAGCCAACAATCTGACACTGGAGGCTAAATTACACATCTGTAGACCACATCCAGACTCTGCCATGATCTGTAGGGAGGTGGCCTCCAAATTCTTGGTACCAGTGGAGAGGAAGATGCCTTCTCAGTCTCCAGTGGCAGAAGGTCAGGGTTGATCCATCCTGAGTGTGAGTTCAGTCCAGGGGTATATGTCCTGGGAGGCACCGTGGGCACCTATGCATTGCTACTCGCATATCCGGGGTCTTCTGTATGGATAAGGTGGGCAGAGAGGCCATCTGGCCTCCAGCAAGATGATCCATTAATCAGGACCCATGAGCAGCTGCCTGATGTGAGATTCTTTTCATGGCTGATGAGGAAGAAATCTTGCTTGTCTCACCCCTCTTCTCCTGGGCCCAGAAGGTACCTATTCTCTTGGATCAGGCCTCTGAGCCCTCTTGTCCTGCCACTGTGGACACATACTCTCCATGCACAGTGAGTTTGCTACAGTCCTGCAGGGACCTCCAGGATATCCATAGCACACTACTGGGGCGAGTCATCAGCTCCTAAACTGAAGACGACAGGCACCAGTCCCTCTCCTTGATACATGAGACACTCAGTTGAAAACCAGGGGAAGGCAAAGGGAAATTCCCACGGTGCCTCAATAAGCAGAGGTGACCCAGGCCCCTCTGAATAGAAGTACAAATGCAAATTCATGGAGGCAATGGGTGCTCAGGAGAAGCCGGTGGTTTGGTCCTACCCTGTGCCCTCACAATAGCAATGCATAAGAGCTGTAACACTAACTCTGCTCCCTGGCCCAGCACTGTTCACCTCTGTCCCATCTGAACCACATGGTCAAGGGTGAGAAACTGAAGCTCACAGGTGAGTGACAGCCCAGACCACGGGCACCGCCACACATGGTCCCGTAGTCTGTGTGGATGGTGGAGCTGTTGATCAGACTGGGAGGCTTTCTCTACAAGAACGTTCATGGGTGTGGCGTGTGGAGGGGCAGACCTCATTGCTCTTTCTCTTGATTCCCGCCAGTGCGGACGGGGACTTTGCAGTCACCCACCTGACCAAAGCCCACCTGTTCTATGATGGGCGAGTGCAATGGACACCCCCAGCCATCTATAAGAGCTCCTGCAGCATCGACGTCACCTTCTTCCCCTTCGACCAGCAGAACTGTACCATGAAGTTCGGATCCTGGACCTATGATAAGGCCAAGATTGACTTGGTGAGCATGCATAGCCGTGTGGATCAACTGGACTTCTGGGAAAGTGGGGAGTGGGTCATTGTGGATGCCGTGGGCACCTACAACACCAGGAAGTATGAATGCTGCGCCGAGATCTACCCCGACATCACCTACGCCTTCATCATCCGCCGGCTGCCACTGTTCTACACCATCAACCTTATCATCCCGTGCTTGCTCATCTCCTGTCTCACCGTGCTGGTCTTCTATCTGCCCTCGGAGTGCGGCGAGAAGGTCACACTGTGCATCTCAGTGCTGCTCTCGCTCACTGTCTTCCTGCTGCTCATCACCGAGATCATCCCATCCACCTCGCTGGTCATCCCGCTCATCGGCGAGTACCTCCTCTTCACCATGATCTTCGTCACCCTTTCCATTGTCATCACAGTCTTTGTGCTCAATGTACACCACCGCTCACCACGCACACATACCATGCCTGCCTGGGTGCGCAGAGTCTTCCTGGATATTGTGCCCCGCCTCCTCTTCATGAAACGCCCATCTGTGGTCAAAGACAACTGCCGGAGACTTATCGAGTCCATGCACAAGATGGCCAATGCCCCTCGTTTCTGGCCAGAACCTGAGGGCCAGCCTGGCATCTTGAGTGACATCTGCAACCAAGGCCTGTCACCTGCTTCGACTTTCTGCAACCCCATGGACACAGCAGTTGAGACCCAGCCTACATGCAGGTCACCCTCCCATAAGGTCCCTGACTTGAAGACATCAGAGGTTGAGAAGGCCAGTCCCTGTCCATCACCTGGCTCCTGTCACCCACCCAATAGCAGTGGGGCCCCAATGCTCATCAAAGCCAGGTCCCTGAGTGTCCAGCACGTGTCTAACTCCCAAGAAGTAGCAGAGGGTGGCATCCGCTGCCGGTCTCGGAGTATCCAGTACTGTGTTTCCCAAGATGGAGCTGCCTCCCTGGCTGACAGCAAGCCCACCGACTCCCCAGCCTCTCTGAAGGCCCGTCCATCCCAGCTTCCAGTGTCGGACCAGACCTCTCCATGTAAATGCACATGCAAGGAGCCATCTCCTGTGTCCCCTGTCACTGTGCTCAAGGCTGGAGGCACCAAAGCACCTCCCCAACATCTGCCCCTGTCGCCAGCCCTGACTCGGGCAGTAGAAGGCGTCCAGTACATTGCAGACCACCTCAAGGCAGAAGACACAGACTTCTCGGTAAGTCCTTGTCAAAGGCTGTGCATGGGACATGCCCCTGGCCCAGATAGGATGCGATGTCTTTTGTTTCCCACACATGATCCAGAAACCAAGGCCCCAGACCAGCTGCACATCTTGAGGGTACATAGTATAGTCTCTGCCTAGCATGTTTTACAGGTCCCTAGGCCACCCTGGGGTTAACACGGCACAGTATAGCTGGTGGACAGTAAACTGAGATGCTGTCCCTTCATCCAGGTTTCCCAAGCAGCAGGTTGAGAGACTGTTTTTAGCACTATGATTCTAACACCTACAAGGTCTTCCTTTGAAGGGTTCAGAATGTTACTGGCTACCCATGCCTGGGTGACAGGCAAGGTCCCACGCTGGGCTTCCTCAAAATGCCGTGGGGCTGCTGCTTCTGCTGTTGCTGCTGCTGCTGCTGCTGCTAACCTATAACCCCAAGAACAGCTTTCCCCGGGGCTTCCGCCTGGTGAAGGCTGGTCTTTTGAACCCTAGAAAGGTTGAGAGGGCATAAGCAAGAGCTGCCAGGATCTGTGCTCCCTGGTCCCTGCCATCATTCCTTTTGAAGGGTTGTGGGGTGAGAACATAATGTTGCCCCACTGCAAGGCTCTCAGGAATCTGGAGACAACACAGGTGCTTAGCCGTTCTTCCTGCACTTATTCTTCATGCTTCAAGCTTTGACTCTATAGAGGCCTGAAAAAGAATGTCCATGTTCCTCTGTATCTCTTAACGGAAAACAGGCACTCCTGCACTTTTCCTAGATTGTGGCTCTGGTGAACAGCTGTGCTGGGCTGGGCAGCAGTTCCAGCTCTGTCTGACCATCTTCCCTTTCACATTTGTCTGGATGTCACAGTAAGGGTCTCCAGGACTGGGGAGTCTGGGATCAGATGATGCTGAGATGTAGGATTCCTGGTGCTAGGCAAGTTGCTTGCCGAATCTGGGTCTGTCTGTGACAGGGCACAGTTTGGGGTATAGAATCAGCGCCTCAGTGAGAGGTCAGGTGAAGAAGGCATCAGGAGAAGTCCTGCAGTGGCCTACCTTTGTCTCTGTTGTGTCAGCTGAAATATCTATGGCATCTCTACATTGACCTTGCCCTGTACTGGCATTTGTCATTGTCCTTCCTGAGACCTTGGTTTTGCTGGCTTCTGCTCATCTTCCTACTCAACCTGGGGTTTACCTATTGTCCACTCCCAGACATTAGTGGCATGTCTCCTGGAGCTGCTAAGCCCTGGAAAGAAAGGAGGCTGATGCCCCATATCCCAAGAGAGGGTCTCCACTCCCAGAATCACCCCACTGAGGCCCTGGAACTTGTGAAGCCATTCTGGAGGTCTCTGGAACATTCTGAACCCCAGAGACATGTCGGCAGAGAAATTTTGGTTCTGGGGATGTCTTGCTGCAGCTCTGGGGTGAGGGAGAGCTTCAGGCACTGGAGTGAGGCCACAGAGGGAGGATGGATATGACAAGTTTAACTGAAATTCTTCAGAAACCAGTGCATCCCCAGCACAGTCCCATGGCTGGGGCTTGTGACCTCCATCTCTGCTGGCCTTCTGCAGCTGCCTGACCTGGTTCTGGCCCTGGGAAGCTCTCTGACTTAATAGGGACAGGACAGCAGGGCTTTGGTACATGACTATGGTGTTTCATCTTCGAAGATTTGGTCCCAGGTACAGGGAGAGGAAGAGGAACACCAAACAGCCATTTGCTCTGAGGAGCCCTCAAGGGGCATTTTATTTAGCAGAGATCTATTCATCCTTAAGTTTTCTAAGTGGACATGGCCACTTACTTTTGGCTTAAACCAACAGGACACCAATGATTCCTTTGAAAACTCAGGGTAGAAGCCCTTGCAACTGGGGCAGCCAGTCCAAGTGTTCCTCTGCTGGGTTGAGTTCTGCTTACCACACCTTATTCCCTGCTGCTCACATGCCCTGTGTCTGGTGCAGCTCAAGCTTCGGGGTTATTACAGGCCCTTAGACAAATGATGTACCCACAGGACAGTGAAAAGGACAGAGCAAGACAGTGTGTGACAGCCACCCTTCCAGGAGTACAAGGACAGATCTTCATGTAGAAACTGCCTTCAACACGATGCTAAATTCTCAGGCTTAGTTAGACCTAGGTATTAGTCTCCCGAGTCTTTGCTTCTGAGAACTGCTTGAGGAAGTGGCTGCCTTGCATTAGCCCCTGGCAGAAGATAGAGTCCATACTGTGGGATCCAGAAAAGCCTGTAGACAGAGCCAACAGTCATTTGGACTTCATTGTCACCGTGTGCTATACAGCACAGTCCAATGAGGATTGATTAGGTAGTCACAGATGGTGGACACATACATCGTTTTTGCCACTGTTCACACTCTGTCTCTGACCCTCCGCCCTCCATGGAACATCTGTTGGCACCATTGCCTCACCAGTGCCTGCTCAGGCTGGCTATGCAGCCCATGTGTGTGTGTGTGTGCATAGTCAGAACCAGACCAGGGGGCCGCTGTGCACTTAGCCCCTGCTTTTGGGGTGGCCTTAGTGATCAGTTCATTACCCAGCATGTTCTGGCTCTTACCTTCTGGGCTAGGACACATGGCTGACATCTCTCTGAGATCCACTTTTTCTTAATTTAATGTCATGCTATGTGTATGGATGTTTTGATTGAACCACATGCATGCCTGCTGCCAGCAGAAGTCAGAAGTGTGTGTCAAATCCCCTGAAACTGGAGTTATGGATGGTTGTGAGCCACCATGTGGGAGTTGGGAATTGAACCCAGGATCTCTTGAAGAGCAGCCAGTGCTCTTAACCACTGAGTCATCTCTCCAGCCCCTGGGATCCACATGCTGATATCTGCACTGTAAGAAGATAGACTCAGCCTCCATGGTGCTACCAGCTTTAGAAAAGATAAGACAAGCTTCATCCTGAAGTCATGGGCCCTGTGTCTGTCCAAAGTAAGCCCAATGAGCTACAATGAGTAGGCAGCCTGCCAAGCAGGGAAGACCAGCTAGTGTACAGAATGAACCCCCAAGTCTTCTGTGGCAGTGTGGACTACCAGAAAGCACTCAAATGAGTCTGACTTCAAAGATCCCACACATGCAGCCCTAGATATGGGTTCTATAGGTGCCCAGTCCACCCTATATGATACTTCCCTCTGTCCTACCCTGCAGCAGCTGCTCTGACCCAGCAAATTCTCTGACCATGCTCTGACTCACCACATCTGTGTGTAGATGTGTATCTGATGGGAAATGCAGAAACTGTGACTCATAATGCCAGGTTCCAGAAGGTTCTCTGGTTGCCCATGGGATCTGAGGGCTAGAGTGACCCATGTCTGTGTTTGCAGGTGAAGGAGGACTGGAAATACGTGGCCATGGTCATTGACCGAATCTTCCTCTGGATGTTCATCATTGTCTGCCTTTTGGGCACTGTGGGACTCTTCCTGCCTCCCTGGCTGGCTGGTATGATCTAGAGACATAGAGGCACCTAGCTCCTAGGTCTCTCTGTAGGGTCATGCGACTTGTCAGTCACCACATCTTCCAAACCAGCCATAAGACACCTAGGAGAGAGACGCTGCTTCTTGGGAGCTGGAAGTTGGCCCTGGTTCTAGTCAGGCATGGGCCTGGTTGGAGCTAGTTGAGGGCTAATAATACACTTGCAGGCTGAGTCCCCATTAAAGTTTCCAGAGCAAGTGACAGTCACCCTCTGGCTTACAGACAGCACACACCCATCTGTGTCACAGATCCAATGTTGATCTCAGTTGTCCTTTGAGGCCACAAAAACTCATCCCCCTTCAGGAACCAGAGCCTCTCGTGCAGTGGGATTCATAAGACCCAGGAAATTCCCACTGTGCCTCTGCTGGCCACACCCTCTCCCTCAACCCTCCAGGCTGGCTGCTTTCTGACTCAAAGGTGTTAGGTGAGAGCCCAGGGAAAGTTTTTATTTTGTTTAGGTTGGGGTGAATTGGTAAGAAACAGAGCAGTGAGCTATGTGGATGGGTCCCACTCACAGGAGAATGAATGCAGGCCCTTAAAGGAAGACTGAAGCACCACAGGAATCCTGCTTCCATCTCAGGGTCACAGGGCTCTATGGTGAGCATTTCCTAGGGTCCAGAAACCCCAGGAGGGCAAGGGCATTGGGAGTCTCAGGGTTGTGATGGAACCAAATCATGTCCAGGGCCTGGGATGTATATCCCCTCACAGATCTTCCTTGATATCCCTGTATGTTTCTGCATCTCTGGGATTAGCAGACTGAAGGTAAGACTTCTCATCACAGTCCTGTGGTGTGGCCACAGTTCCCCTGAGCATGTCTCTCTAGACCAACAGGAGTGATGGGAAGCCCTTTCAATGTTGTGGAATAGGGTGAGCTGCCAAGAGACTTCTAAGCAAAACAGGCTCCCTGACTCATCGAGGGCTATCCACCAAAGGTTAGGAGTGCCGCATCCAGTCTGCCTTTCACTTAGGTTGTAGGGAAGACCTGAGGGGCTCCTCTTTCCCTTCCCAAGATGGCACCAGGCAACCTGGAGAATCCCCAGTGGTGGGATAGGAGAAAGAACATGCTATGCCCACCTCTATGAGATTCCACTGAGTGAAGGGCAGAACATGGGAGACACCCAAAAAATCACCCCATTTCGTGATCCCAGTTGTTCCTCCACTGTCTCCACCAGCCATGTGGGTTTTGCAAAGCTGAGCCCTGCACCTTCAGCCAAGTTGTTCTAGGCCCTGAAGCTGAGGTCCCTGTTTGGATAGTCCTGGGGACTGCAGAAATGAAAGAAGAACTCAATGAACACATCAAGCCTCCAGTAGGTACAGCTGCCACCTCTATGGTATGACTTGCCCATCCCAGCAGAATGAGGATGTCAGGAAGGAGGTATGCCAAAGGGCCAGCATTGTCTTCACCTGACTACCTGCAGGCAAATTCACCTTTAAACACAGAGCTGCTGGGCACCAGGGGTGCTGGTGGGAAAGGAACCCTACGCTGGAAACCCAAGGCCATTCCTATGTACAGGAAGGGGACGCAGAGGCCTGGGCTCTGAACCCTGGCCAGGTCTTCCCTAGAGTCCTATGGGCATGGAGGATCCCATCTGCCCTCCACTGACTGAATAGGTTACTAGCCCCTATACTGGAACTCTCAGGATGCTGCAAGATAACCTTGATGGGGAAATTCGTGCCAGAACCCAGTAGCCAAGGGGAACTCAAGCCCCAGTGATGAAGGCAGCAGATAACACCTGATAGGTGTGTGTTCTACCATCATGGTGCATACATGGCTCCAGCCACAAGAAATGCAGACAACAGTAGTGATCAGGGCAAGGCCACAGTGACACGGAACAGGACTGGTGTGCGCTTCTCTTCAGGGTCAGGAAAACTGAATTGCTGGGATGCTCCTGACAGGCACACATCCAGAAGCCAGAAAAGGAAAATAAAGGACCGTGTTCTCCCCATTCCCACTCAGCTGGCCTTTTGTCTGCCTGCTCCCGGTGTTGCTATATGGTCAAAATGAAATTTAGTTAGGTCAGAATGCTTGACCTGAGACCTTTGAACCTGTGAGCTTTAAAGAATGGACCGCATCCCCTCTGATATGTAGACACTATCTCCCCAAAGCTCCCAGCCCTCCCATTCTACCCCGTCCCATGGACAGCATCAACTCAAATGTGAGTCTTGGAGGCCAGTAGTTCAGCTAGCCATCCTGTGTCTAGGATCCCGTATCGGACTCTGCGATGTCTGGCTTCTTTTGCTTGTGTGGCCAAGGCTCATCTGCAGTGTTGTGTGCAATAGACTCATTGCTGTTGTGTGCTTGTTGGTTCTTAGTTATTGCTTCTGTCTGAATAAACTGAGTCATGGTGTCTCCCCATTAGCATGTGGCCCTGTCTTCATTTCCAGGTGTCAGTCAAGGTGCTGCTGAGTTCCTGTGTTCATCTCTGTGGACCATGTGTTGCCATTTCTCTTTGTGTTAATGCTTCTTTGCTTTCTGTATGCTATGATATCTTGGCATGTTGGGGGCCTATCACACTCAAGACTGCTGGCCAGTTTCTAGTGCTCAGCTTGCTGAAGCCTATCCACCTTCATGGCTGACGGGCCATCTACAATATTCTTTAGAGAACTTAAACCAGTGTCATCCACAAGACAACTAGAGGCCCTTTTTGTAGCTCAGAGCCTGAGGAAGTGTCCAGAGTATCACAGGCTGTTTCTTTTTTGTACCCTAAGCCCCTCACAGAAACCCCCATGAGGGTAGGGCCACCTTGTTCCCTCACATCCTTTCCACCTACTGATGGACCTGGTATCCCCTGCTCCCAGGAAGTTGCCTGGCATGACATCTTCTTGGTAATTGCAATGGACACCCATCCTGTAGTACATCGACCTCCCAGGAAGTCCCTTGTCTCCTTGGTAAACTAAGTAAGATCAGGGTACAGAGTCCTGGGGCCCATCCCACACAAATAATTCATCCTACAGGTTGGAAGTGACCTTACTATTGCTGTATCTCTTGGGCTCTGGCTGCTTTTCCACTAAAAACATCTGAGAGTCCATTGCTTTATACTCTGGGTCTCCTGCCACCCATACAAATTAAGGCGCATTGGCACAAAGCCACCAGCAGGTCCTGGAATTGTCCTGACCTTTTGGGAGAAAACCTGAGGATTCCTGGTATGTGTCTGTCGTGTGCACATGGGTTTTTTAAAAGCTACATGAGAACATTCCTGGCTCCTGCTGCTTTAGTCTCTTCTATTTCAGTCTGTAGAAAAATGCCAGTTGCAACTCCCCAAATTGATTTGCTGCTGACCCACAGCTGGAGGCACACTGTTCAGGACACAGTACCAAGGGGAAGGGTAGAATTATCTATCGGGCCCTGGAGTTTGTACTGGGATTTAGATGATTCAAAGCACTCTCCACTCGGATATGCTGTTTACACTTGCTGTTTGCAGGTAGGAGCTTCCATTACTTTAATCCTGCTTGACATTTCTTGCTATTTGCTGGCCTCTCGGGTGACGTACAGATAGAATGCACAGACCATCAGCACATCTACATACACTTTCTTTCTCGCTGTAATTGCCTATGTCACCAGTACCCAGAAGCCCCCACTCTCCACTGTGTATCCACTATTGCATCTAGCTTATGTGGGTTCCATACTGCGTGCTGTACTGCTGTGCCTGGCTTTCCTCAGCCTGCTTGGGATTCATCTGTTTACCCTGATGAATAGCACAGGATGGTGATGAGATGCCAGTTCTCTTGGGCTTACTGTGTGACTACTACACCATTTAGTCACCCATTTCCTTTGCGATGGACATGTGGGTTGTCCCAGTTTGTTGTTGAATCAGAGGAGTTATGGTGTGAGTACCAGCTTTTCATCCTAACACTGGGAAGGAGAGGCATGAGAATGAAGGGTTCAAAGCCACCTTCAACCACGTTTTGAGTTTGAGGCCAGATTGAGTGATGTGAGACTTTGTCTTGAACAAACCACTCCCAAGAGCAAAATCATACCTAGGGCTGGGAGACAGCTCAGTGGGTGAAGTGTTTGCCGTGTAACCATAAAGACCTGTGTTCAGATCTCCAGCACCCATATAAATGCTGAGAATGGTGACGACTATTTTAACTCCTGCAGGAATTTTCTGCAATTCCTCTCAGGCTCCCAGGGCTTGCTGGTTAGTCAGTCTAGCCAAACTGGTGAGCTCCAATTTCAGCGAGTAACCATATCTCAAAAATTCAACACACACACTCACCACACACACACACACACACACACACACACACACACACACACACCATCACCACACATACCACACACACTAATAATTATTATAGTAATTACAAAATATATCTCCATGTTTCCATTGGGAAAATACACAAGGCTAGAGAAGACTTGAACACTATTGTTGTCTGCTGGCCTGGCTAGCATTTCTAGAACCTTCTCTAAAACAGCAGAAATCATGCTTACTCTTTTCAAATGTACATGGGACAGTGGCCATGACGGACCACATGCAAGGCCTGAGAACAAGTGTGGCGAAATTCACGACTGGGCAGCATATTTACCTGACTAGCGAAGAATCAACTAGAATGCAGTGTCTATGTTTCAGAGGAATTTAGAGCATATGTCTTCCCACTAGTGAAACATTTATAGCCATTTCTGCCACACCAGGAAATTTATTGTTTAATATATTCTAAACCCCCCACAGTGGAAAGCCTGATCTAATCAGCTACTCTGGACACTTGCTGTTTTGGTTCCTATTCTAGAAGCTGCTCCTTGCTTATGGCAAACACTTGTAAAACAAAGCTTTCCGTATTGATTGGAAACATCACTGTGCCTCCACCTCCCAAGAACCCTGCTTCCTTTGGCACTAATTCATTAGAATAATCTAGAATGGTCTTGTTAAGACTACTGCTGTGGGACTTTGTAGAGGTCTCCATGAGTACCTGGAAGTGTTGTGTTCCTTAGAGCATCCTTTGCCCTCATCCTGGATATGAGATGTGAGTGTTTCCTCTTTCCCCCCTGACTGCTGCCTCAAAGTTTTTTGTCTGGTAGTTTGGGCTGTAGGTTCTCCCAGCAAGGGTTTTTTAATGAGTGTTCCCACTGTCTTTACCACATGTGACGCTAAGGGGACATATTTCATAACCCACCTATTGATTCTCATGGCTCTGTCATCAGTCTCAGATCTGAGATCTTTCTCTGGTGTTCCAGTCTTCAAAGCCTTGTTTCCTCAGGGTACCAGTGCTCCATTATTACTGCCTCTCTCCTCTGGGCCTCATCATGAGGCTGCTGTCAACAAGTTCCCCACATCTCTCCTGACTCAGGCTCCTGGACACTGCTCTCCTCTGATCCTGCAGCTTGCTGATGGCTTCAGCAGTGTTCTCAGTCTCGTGTCTCCTGCTGACTTTGTTTCCAAGTTCCTTTTCTACACAAGCTGGCCTCCCTTCATTTATTCCTGTTATTTTGGGCTTGTGTTATTAATATCCTTCCCTGCCTCCGTGGCGCACTGTAAATTTTAAAACTTAATAGACCAAAGAAAACACAAATTCCTTCTCATCTGATACAGACTGCTCATTTGTCTTAGTGTATTTGCCTTGATGTTTCCTTTTCTTTGTGTGCCCTAAGCCTGTATAACAATGCTGTTCATGATTAGACTGTGACTGTACATCTATATACATGTGTATATGTGTTTTAGGATGCATGTGTGTGCACATGTCCAGAAGAAAACTATTCATTGTCTTATAACAGCTTCCTGAGGATCAATGCATGCTGCACGACTCTGCAAACACATACATATATGCAGTGACACATGCACATATGGAAACACATGAAATCACATGCCCAGTGACACTTGTATGTGTGCAGTAATACATACAGAGATGTGTTCACAAATATGCTCATGGAAACACATGTGTACAGAGACAGGCATGTATACAGGCATTAATACACGTGTACCTGTGTGTCCACATATGCACACACATGTATCTACACACATTTGAGTTGTGGTGGACTGTTCCTTCAGTCAGTGTCAAACATCTCTTGTTCCTTGTCAAAACTTTTACTCTTCTCCCAGTGATGTGGGTTCCCTCTTTGTTTCTGGACTTTTCATGCTTAGCTGCACAGATGGGAGCAATGGACCAATTACTTAATATTCACTGAAAGAGGAAATAGAAATCCCTGACTCTTAGCTGAGCCAGGATTGGGAATGCAGGTGTCATGAATTCATGCCATTCCAGACCCTTATCTGACACAGACAAGGAAGGTAAGGCAGGAAGACTCACGTGATCTCTCTGAGGATGGTGACAGACCAGAGCTGAGGTGCTGTCAGGGGACAACCTTGCTCTGAGACACTGAAGACAAGGGACCAAAGATATCAGGTCTTAAAGTGATATCCCTATGCTGGGAGCCAAGCACAGAGGCTGAGAGGAATGGAGGTGATCAGACTCCTTGGACTGGAAATGGGGTGGGCCAGGAGAGAAGCAAAAGGGACTGAAAGAGACAGTAGGGTTGAAATAAGGGCCCTGTTCTGAGGGAGGGACAGTCAGGAACAGAACCCTGGGAAGAGCCCAGCAGACATGTGTGACAGCACATGCAAAGGCCTAGGGGTAGCCATAGTAGACACCCTGCTGTGCATTACAATTGGCAGGTCTGGATTTCACCCTTAGAATGACAAGGATTCCTTAGAAATGAAAGTCTTGCCCAGGTGTGTGCCCTAGTGGGGTAAAGACAAGCAGTGATGAGCAGTGAATGACCAGGTATCTGCTGCCTCGGGTGAAGGATGAGAAGAAGTCAGCACAGCATCTAGGCTGAGTCTTGGTGAGTAAGGGGTCTGGGGTTTGAGGAGGCCCAGGAACCCTGGAGAGTTTTGAGTGAGAAGGTGGCGTGAATGTGGGAGACAGCTCTCAGCAGTGATCAGACACCTCACACAGGCTGATGAGCAAGAAGTTTATGGGAACCTTAAAAGTGCTACAAAGAAGGGGCGGGAGGAGAGCGCCACTCTCCTCCCTTCCGACTCCTGCCACCTCAGGGTCTTCCTTCTCGGCCCCTCCAGCACACAGTTGTTCTTAGGGTTGAGACAAAATTATAGATGATGGTGCTGGGAAAGGGCGGGGCCATTTGAAGTGGCAGGAGAAGGTCCTGGCAAGAGAGAAGGGCAGACACAGCTGGACTGCAGTCTAGGAGACCGTGGCCCAGATTCCTGGCACACTGAGCTCAGGCTTCCCCAGAGTGAAAGGAGCTGAGGTCTCCACACCCTAGCTTTTGCTGTAACAGGAAACAGAGCAGAACCTTGACTTGTTCTCTGGTCTCAGAAGCAGGGACAAGTCTATACTCACACAGGGCCCTAGCTTGTCCACAGGTGGCTCCCTACTCCTGACACTCACTTTCCATCACACATCCCCCTGAACCCCTGTGCCTGCTGAGTCTGCTACTACATGCCTCCAGCTCCATCATCTACTTGAGGACAATGTTTTTGCACCCACCTGTGCCAGCTGTGCCATCTGAACCCACCTGTGCCACCTGTGCCATCTGAACCCACCTGAGCCACCTGTGCCACCTGAACCCACCTGAGCCAGCTGTGCCATCTGAACCCACCTGAGCCACCTGTGCCACCTGAACCCACCTGGGCCAGCTGTGCTCACCTGCACTTGCATTCACGGAGCTCACCTGGGTTTATCTGTGCTCACACCCTACCCGTGTCTATTGTATCCTACCCCATGCTTGCATCTAGAAACACCTCCTCAGGCAGGTTTGCACATGGGAAGCTTGCTCAGCACATCCCGAGAAAGGGAAAGGTCAACTGGTGCTGCACCCTGTCCACCTACCTTCAAGTCTATCACCCACACTCAGAACCTCCAGAGTGCTCTGTCCCAGATGGCAGGAGCTCTCACCTGGCCAGGTGTTCACTGGAATACCTGAGGTCCAGTCTCTGTAAGCACCCCTCCCATTATAGGCTCCTCTAAGATCCATGAGCACCCACACTCCTGCAGCTCAAACCTCTCCTCCTTCCTGTGGCTCCTCACACTTGCAGGCCCAACCAGGGTGTGCGGGACAATCAGTTTCACAAATACCAGTTCTACCCCACTCTCGAAGGCAGGGTTCTTCTCAGATGGAGACAGCACCATCTTCCACTCTATCACTGTTTGGCCCATGCAGTCCCCCCCCCCCCCCCAGCTATCCCTTCTTCTTGTCCCGTGGCTGGCACAATGATAGAAATTCACCTATTCACTCCAGAGGTTCTGGGGTCTGCACCTCCTGTGGTCCAGGATTGCTTGTGTGGCTGATAGCCACAGGCTCACCTGAAAGGAAAGAGGACATTCCAGGCCTGGGGATATAGCAGCTTCAGCTTCTTGTTCTCTGACCTGTCTGTCAGAGGAAGGCTGGGTCCTCTTGGAATGAGTATGGGGCTCAACCCTTGGCTGAAGGCTAAGCACTCATGACACCAGCACATCAGGTCTTTGAGCCCCAAGTAAGTACCTTAGTGTGGGTTCATCAGCCAGAGCAGAGACTTTACAACTACTAAATGAGGTGTTCATTAAGACATCTCTAGGATAAAGGGGCTGAGAAGGACAATCATGCTAGTACGTGTGTGTGTGTGTGTGTGTGTGTGTGTGTGTGCGCGCGCGCTGCAGGGAACCAGCCACTGTCTACCTCTAGAGTCCCTTCCAAGAGCAGGAAGCCTGATACCTTGGTCCTCAGGGTGGAGGATATGACCCCAGTCTCCAGGAAGTAGAGCCTTGTTGTGTGATCCAGAGTCTATAGATCTGGGTCTGCCTATCTTGGCTGTCTCTGCCATGAAGGGCATCGGGGGACGGGCATTCTCATGGAGGAAGGAATTCAGCTTCAGTACGTGTGCTGGGGAAGGAGACATCAGATGGGGCCCAGCCTCACCAATAAGGATGAGGCTGGACAGGGTGGGTTTCACTCACCCCGTATGGCTGACTCGCAGGCCTGGCTCACCAGCTGGAAGATGGTGGCAAGGGACTGTGGCTCTCCCTAGGAGGAGGACATGATTTGGGACCCATGGCAGGTGCCACAAGGGAGTCCCAATCTCCAGATTATGGGCCTCACCTACCTTCTCTCCTCGTTCACCTTTGGACCCTGGTAGACCCTGTAGCAGGAGGTAAAGGGGAAAAGCTGTCAGTGTAGAGGCAAGGAGGTGCAGGCATGGCAGCATGTGGCAAGCTTGACTCTGCACAGGCTGATGTGGTGCCAAAGCCCAACCCAACTCCCAAGTTCCAGAAGTGTATGCCCTCAGGGCCAGTTCAGAATGAGCAAGTGAAGCTGGACATCCATGGCAGAGACAGTTCCAAGTGGAGCTGGGAGAGATCTGCGAAGAACCCATTCCCAGCTGCATTTGGTGCTGGGGTCTATGGGCAGAGCTCCTGAAAAGCTGAAACACTGTCTAGACCTTCCCTTGGCCCAGAGGCAGGCCTGAGCCAAGAAATCCACATCATTCTGTTTCTCCTTCCACTACACCCACACTATGGAGCCCACTTCAGGAGCTCTCAGCTGCTGAAACCTTATTCCTCTTGACTGAAAATTAAGGTGACCTTCCAGGAAGCTGGATCCCCGTAAGTCAACTGCTGTCTCCTTCCAATTCCGTGCCCCATGGAAGCCACGGGAAGCTCTGAACAGGCAGATCTTCAATCAGGGAGACCCTGAACCTGAACCTGTACAGTCCCATTGGCTGCCTTGCTGGAGGTGTGTGTGAGGGGGTACTTACTGTGGGACCCACAGCTCCTGGGGGTCCTTGCTCCCCATTGGTGCCTCTGGCTCCTGCCAAGCCCTGGAACCCCTGCAAAAATGCAGATTTCAGAGTTTGGGCCCCAAGGAGTCTGTTCCCCTGTCCTGGCTTGATATCCACAGTCCCGATACCCAGGAAAGCCTAATTCTAGTTACCCGCAGGCCTTGCCCTCCTCCCTAGCATGCTCCGAGTCCTGTTCCCAAACCAGTGTCCACAGAAGACCATTAATCCTCATCCAGCACCCAGGGCAGACCCTCCCATACTCTCCCCCAGCATCCAGGACAAAACCCTACCTATGCTCAGTACTGTCTCACTCTACATCCAGGGTAGACTATCTGCCCCTCACCCAGCACTGAAATGTTCCCTGCTAGGCTCTGGGTACTTGGCAGAAACAGTGGGATTCCCCCAGACCCAGAGGGTAGTCCTTGTAGCATATCCTGGTGATTCTCAGCTGCTGGCCTGGGGTACCCTCTCAAAGTGAACGCTGGGTACAGAGCTCACGGTGAAGACCCTCTGGGATTGAGGAAAGAAAGTCTTCTCAAAGTGAGGAGACTCCAGGCTTCCTGAAGGTCATAGGTTGTCTTTGATGTCCCAGCTCATGAGGAGTCTGACAGCCAGTATAGACACCTAAGAGGCCCAGTTTGGAGCCCTGGCACCCCTGCACTGTAGATTTATTTAGGGTGTAGGTATGATTGGGCCTACACAAGGACTCCTTTCCGTAGGAACCTGTTCCAGGAGCAAAGGCCTTTTCTGGGGTAGAGTAGGGATCCTCCAGTGTACAGACATTCAGATGTCCAGCAAAGCCCTGTGGAAGGCTGCAGTGGGAACAATTCCCTCCTCTACAGTGGTCTGGTAGGTGATGTTCAGTGCCTTTCTCCCAAACTATCTGCCCAGTTCCAGGGAGCCTTGGGGATTCTAGTCAGAGCCTACCCTAGGGCCAGGTGGTCCAGGCAGGCCAGCAGGTCCCTCCAGTCCTCTCATTCCCTGGTGAGCAGATAAGGGGAAAATTGAGATGGGGGCTTATATCAGCCCACACTTTCTACAGTGACCACCCCAACATCCCCTGACAGAATTCTCGTTGGCATTCTCTTCTGCCAACTTGATGCCCTTTGGGTCCAGGCCAGTATTCCCCCAAGAAGCTGACCTACCCTGGTAAGGTGAGCCGTACAGCTTGCCTCAGTTCTGATTAGAGTAGTTGCCTCCCTTCACCCCATCTTGGGGTGACAGCATTTACCCTCAGTGTGGGCTGAGACAGTTTTCTTCCTAGCCTGGCCTTAGGAAGTAAGGCAGATGAAACCTCTGGTGGAGAAGGAAGCCTCTTCACTTTCTTCCTCCCTGTAGCCTCTGTCTCCAAGACTCTACCTGGGCCCACTTTCTCCTACCCACCACCCACTGGGTCTGAAGCAAATACCTTTGGTCCCTGTAGACCAGTTTTCCCAGGGACGCCTTGCTGGCCAGAGAGGCCCTGTGAGGGAACAGAGGTAGTCCACCAGGCAAAGCCAATGTCATAGGCAAAGGAGGGTCCTGCCTATGTCCTCACCTTGCCATGGCCCTGCCACATTACCTGCAAGCCTGGGAATCCATGGTCCCCCTTCTCTCCTTTGGCTCCTGGTGGCCCCTGGAGGGGAAGGTGGACTGAGAGGCAGGAATAAAGACAAGAGGGAAGAAGCCATGTGCAGAGCAGCACCTACCATGGGTCCCTGGACTGCACGGCCCTGGGTCCCTGGTGACCCCTGCTGACCTCCAGGGCCTTCGGGTCCTGTTTGTCCAGGTGGGCCTGGCTCTCCCTGGAGACACAAGGAGGGATTGAGAAGGCATAGCCTCTGTCCCTTCCTAGTCACACCCTGCCCATGGCACTCTGTCCGACACCTTATGCCTACCCTGAGTGGATCCTGATAGGACCTTATCTGTAGGAAATATTTAGCCCCTCGTCACATATCCAGAGCCATAGGCAAGCCAAAATGGATACAGGATTTGAAGCTAATTCTTCCACCCAATCCTGGTTCTCCTATTCTGCTCTGGTTCCAGAGGGGCTTGGAGAGGAAATATGCATAGAAATCACCAAGAGGAGTTTACTGGGCTGATACACGGGGAAGAAATTGGAAACACCAAACACTAACCTTGGTTCTCACAAGCTTGAAAGGATGGGTGACACCAGATGTTTAAACTAAGATTAGGGGGAAACACTTCCAAACTTTTTTTTTAATTAAGCAAATCAGTGCTCCAAACACGATACAATAAACTGGTCAGTCTTATTAATGCACAACTATCAATAAATTACAAGCATGTAGAGTACTGTCACATGCTAAACAGTGATGAGGACCATCACCATGCTGGCTTCCTAATGATGTGAGAATACTTAGCATTTGGGGAACCAGCAAAATTAATAGCAAGTAGCTTCTGGAAGAAAATTGCCTGATCATGTGCATAATCACTGGACGAATGATACATTTTACTTAATGCCTGTTTGATTTGTTTTTCAAATTTCAAATAAATTAAGATTGAAGGAATTCTGTTATCAGATGAAGAAGAGTATCTGGGTAAGTGTCTGAATCAGCTCAGCATCTAATGAAGCCAAAGGGAAGATAAAGGCATCTGTACTACCACACGACACCATTTGACAAGAAAAAGAAACCAGAGTTATAAACACTGGGCAGGAGAAGGAAAATTAACTATGCATGTGATCTGATGAAAATCTGAAAAACATGGAAATAAATCAATCACAAATATGATAAATAATAAAATGGGATATAAGTGTAACCCCCAGTACCACTTTTTTCTGACTACAGGTACAGCCCGAACTTGATCCCAGTAAAAACACCACTGTATTTCCCAGTCTAAATGGACAAGTGAGTTCTACAATCCAAAGTGAATAAGCAAGGAGAACCAGACTGGGCTGGCAAGATTGTTCAGTGGGTAAAGACAGTTACTGCACTAGCCTGGCGACTTGGATTCAATCCCTGGAACTCACAAAAGGGTGGAGGGAGAGAATAGAGCAGTCCTCTGACCTGCATGTGCTGACATTCAACCTGCTGTTCAATTTGCCCATGTTAAAGTTATAGAGGCCCACTGCCATTCATGGTGTTTGGACCTGTCCAGTGGACAGGCACGGTCTGGCCAGTAGACAAGCCAGCTGGGAAAGTGAAGTGTATTTGGAGGTACAGATAGATGAAGGTAGTACTGACTAGCAGGGCTGAATCCTCAAGACACGGACTAGAAGCTGGGTTTTCAAGGATTAGAGACGGCTTTTTCTACCTCACACCAGCAAGCTGGGGATGAACCAACATGTGCAGGCCTGAAAGGCCTAGAAGTCCCAGAGAAACCAGAGGATATCCACTTTATACTCTCAGACTGGTGGAAGCTTTTTACATTTTGTATTTAACAAGTTTGTTTAGTGCTTGTGGACGTGTGTGGCGGTCAGAAAACGGCTTGAGAGTGTCAGACCTGTCCTTTTATCATGTAGGTTCTGAGACACATGCATGTGGGCAGGCCTGGCGGCAAGCAACTTCACCTGCTGCTGTCTCTCCCACCTTGGGAGGTCTTTTAAAATAGCCTACAAAATTCAAAACCCAAAAGAAACAGAGCAATGATGTAGACAAGACAAAAAAAATACCTTTAAACTATATATAGAAACCAGCCGCAAACAAGGTCAGAGGGCACATCACTAATAGCAAGGAAGTCACAACTCACTTCAGCAGCATGGCTGACCCCAAACTAAAACATTCTACAGTAGGGAGCTGGAGGACACACTTCCAACAAGAAAATCCTGGAAGCTTCTGAAAGACTTTCAGGCTAGTATAGGTGACACAGTGAGACCCTTTCCCAAACAAACCAACCGAAGGGGGGGGGGGACCCAAAAAACATATGTTCATTTTCCCTACCAGACTGCCTAATATAAGTCAGTTACCCAGGAGTGGTCTGGAGCACAGCTGGCTCACCCTGAGAGAGCAGCTGCACATTGTTCAGCTTCAAGGAGGTACAGCTGGCTCTGTGCATATAAGGACACAGGACTCCATCCCTAAGGACACCAGAACTCTTGTAGAATGTACCCAGACAGGGAGGAGCCCTGAAGTGTCATTAGAGGGAGCTGAGCACTCACTTCACTCATGGAAGGCTGACGACTCATGTCCACAGTACAAAGACCTCAGCCAGCTCTGCCCAAAGATGCACAGTCCTTCCCGAGAGGCACTGTGCCAGGGTTGGGGCGGGACAGGGGGTGGGGGTGCAGTTTTACAGACCCTCTGGAGGGCTAAGAGGTAGGTGAAGGTCAAGGCCGGGGAGGAACACATACCAGAGGCTGCCACCACTTGCACGTTTTGTACTCCGTACATGTGGCATTGTGGCCTAGCAATCTAGAACAAGGTAAATACGGCACTTTGTAGGCCACTGTGGGGTACTGCTACAGAACTACACTTCACACGCCTCAGACTAAGACCGTCATCCCAATGCACCCACAGATCTCACAGAGCTAGACCCTGCTCTAATGGAATGAGGCCAGTTCCCCCACTCTCGGCCAGAAGAAAATCACCCTGCAGCAGCAGACTGCCGTTCGGCTGTTTTATCTGTCAGACTTTGGCAAAAACACTGTCCTTTTTTTCACATCGGAGGGTGTTTGCTAAGACCAGCACAATCCCCGACAAAGGTTAGAGCGGAGCAAACACATAGGTAACGTTCCCAGAGTCTGCCTGATTTTGTCTGAGAGACACACACGCTGAAACTGTGATTATCTCTGCTGCTTTAATACTAGGCAGTGTTCCTCAGATGGAGGGGTGAAGCACTGTCTGTATTTGTCTCTGAGTAATCCCTTCTAAACTCACTTTATTCATCAAGATTAATTCTAATGAGTCTTTTTTTTTCCCCCAGGCCGTTGGTGCCACCCCAGTTGGTACAGATATTAATTTTACATCTCAAAAAAAAAAAAAAGTCATCTGTACTCTGACATACCCACAGACCTCTGCAGAGTCAGACTATCTCTCCAATATGCCCATAGATCCCACAGATAGCACAAACTCAGAGGCTAATCATGTCTGAAAACACTCTGAAACTCAGTATCCAGTGTGTTGTGGAGGGAGTCTATGGAAGGGAGTTGACAGTGAATTGAGGAGCTGGGCAGCCTGGACACACCCACTGGCCCTCCCAAGCCTCAGTTTCCCCATCTGTGCCATGTGGGTGATCCTGCCTATGAGATTGGGTGAAGAGAAAATATTCACTTAATAACTAGGTTTGAGGCCAGATGTCCAGCAGGTGATAGCTAGGGGAACACAAAATGATCCCTGATTTCTCTGTGATAACAGATCCCTGCTTTTCTACAGTGGGGAGCCCTTCCCTGTGCTCTGAATATGCAGGGTCCTTCCACTGCAGGCCAGATCAGGCACATGGCTCCTGTACTCCATAAGACCTACCTTGGGCCCTGGGTGTCCCTGCTGTCCTGGAGTGCCGTTCCTTCCAGGGAGGCCCTGTGAAAATACAGACAGGACTGAGTACCAGCCCCACCATAATCATCAGTCACACTCAAGTTCCTTCTGATCATCAGCTCCTCCAGCAATGGACTTCCGCCTGTGTTGCTGTGAGGAAAATGAACCTCTAAGATGGAAGATGTCCTTACTGCCCTCCTCCTCCTCATTGCTGGGCATCCAATGGAGTAAAGCAGATTTGAGATCACACCCTGGGCCTAGATACAATGGCGCCTGTGGACTACCAAGTGCAGAGTAAGTGCTCTTGACACTTGTCATGTGACCACTGACTCTGGAAGCACTGCTGTCCTGCAAAACTGGCCCAGGAGCCTTGGGCTTGCAGAGAGAGGGGACCAGAAGAGGTATGAGCATCCTCTAAGGATGCCATGGCCTGCCCAAGGTAGATGGCTTATGGTACTAGCCAATTCTTTTCCAGTACCCAGGGCAGAGCTGTCTGCCAGGCTATGGCTTGAAGTTTGCCACATGATAGCCCACCAGCCGCCACCAGTACTGTCCTAGAGACCAGCTGGACCTGGGCTCATTCCATCAAGAACATTGGAGAAACTCTTGATTTCCTGGCAGAGAAAGGCCAACATCTGCCCACAGATGGAGGGTACATCTAAGAGAGCAAAGCTCAGCCACTATGCAGAGGGGCTGGCTACACTGGGATGGTGGGCATGATAGCCACAGAGGAAACCTAAGAAAGCCTATCCTCTGTGTAAATGCCTGTGGAGGGCTGCTGGTGGGTGTGGTTTCCTGAAGGCTGAGATAAGCAGTAAAATAGACCACTTCACCTAAACCAATGGCAGCAGATCCCCCCAGAGGAGAAGATATTGGACTCACCGGAGGGCCTTGGGGCCCTGGTGGCCCAGGGGTCTCAGATGAGTAGGCACAGGCTGAAGTGAAGGCCGGGCACGTCTCTCCATCCCTCTGAAAGAAAAGAAATCATTTGCTTAATGAACCATTCACTGGATCTCATCTGATTTAAGACTCAGCATGGCCAAAGGACACCTGACTCCAGGAGACCTGTAGAGTCACCACCAGAGGTAGGGCAGGCAGATCAGAGCGAGGGCTGCCAAGTCCTGTGTATGCAGCAGGCTCAGGTGCCCTTACTAGACACCCATATGAACCCCATGACATGATGGTATCTCCTTTTTCTCACTCTCCTCCCAGGTTCCCAGCATGTCCAAGCTCAGTATGGGCTCCCAGGAGACCAATGAGGAAAGCTCCCAAGTCCCCAGCAGGCCTAACATGGTCCCAAAGCCTCCCTGAATGAGACTCCACCTGGGCCCATAGAGAAAGGGGGAAAGCTTCTCTCTAGGGACTTCTGACACATGGATGTCACTGATGGAAATTGGATGTCCCAGTCCATAGTAGCTACATTAGCTATAGATGAAGCTTTTTGGCCTTCCCCCAAACACCTGTGGGACTTTCCTATTCAGACCTCTGGACACCTCAGTCAGAAAGTCTGCTTTCATCTCTCAGCATAGTGGATCCAGACAGGCCATCTACCCCAGACTCTGTGTCACAGCGAGCCTTAGTGGCACTCTCACAGTGCCAAGGGACAGTGTCCAGGGCCTTTTTTGCCACCTACCAATGCAGGAAGCTCGCAACACCTGTCCTTGTCTGCCCAGGTATCACTGCACACAATTTGCAACATCTGGAGCTGGAACTGTGAAGGGGAAGGTCAGGCCCTATAGGCAGAGGCCACCCATCCCATGAGACAAGGCCTAGACTCACTGTGGCTGAGCTGCTCCGTGGCCCTCTGGCCTTGGCTAGCCTCCCTAGTGTGATGAAACCAGCTGTGGGTGGGCTGCCAGCATCCCCAATGGGCCGCTCAGCCACCTTCCGACAGTCCACATAAAGTCTGACCTTAGAGTGGCCTACAGCTATATGGACCTGCAGAAACCACAGTAAGTTTCCCACCCCAGATTACATCACGACAGATTAAGGGGGCCAACCCATAGGGTCTGGGGTCAAATCCTGACTCCACTCTAGAACCTACTGGAGCCTTAGCTTCCCAGAGAAAGCTGCTGCAGGAGCCTCCCAAAAAGAAGAGTTTGCTCTCTGACCCAAATTAAGGAGGGACAATCAGAACAGTGGAGCACAAGGGGCAAAGGCCCTAGCTAGATTGATGTTTGCCTCTCAGAGGAGACAACCACATGCAGGGAGGGATAGACCAGAGGGCCAGGGCTCAGACAGACAGTTCCCAGGACCTTGTGGAAGCTTCCAAAGAAAATCTTCTTTGCATCCTGCAGGTCAAAGGTGACCTCCTGCAAGGCGGCCCTGGAATCATGGTTGAAGTAAGTCAGAGACTTTCTGCCAGCTGCCAGGAGGATACGGAGTAGATGAGAATGATCAAAAGAGAAAGGCAGAGACAGATCAAAGGCTCTACCTAAGGCTGAGCAGGGCCTCTCCACAGTGCAAAGCCATGGCAACACCCAGACTATCTGTTTTCATTAATGGGGGGCATCCATGCCTAGCTGCCTGGGGAGACCCACAGCTTGGTCTGGGGGTTGGCATCCTTGGACTCATGTCCCACGAGGTTAAGAAAGCAGGCAGTGGCCCCCATCCCTCCCAACTGCCAAGGTAGATATGGGGTCCACAGTCACCATCCAGCAGAACCCCGAGGATGGGCTGGAAGTCTTCAGCCATCATCTGCCACAGTGCAAAGGCTTCCCGGGGTGTCTCAGGGAGCAGACGCACAAGGAAGACAATGGTGTGTTCTGGTGGCAGGGTTGCTGGGTAGATGTCACTGAAGAGATGAGGGGTTGGAACAGATTTCAGAGGACTGAGCAGAGGTCTTCTTGTCTCACTTTCTCCATAAGGAACATGGAAGTATAGCAGAGCATTCCCCAAACTGTCAATGTTTAACAAGAAGTGCCAAGGACCCTGGGCCAACAGACCCTCTGCTTCCTGGAGCCAGGTCAAGACTCAATGGAGGTCACTGTGTAAGGGCTGCTCCCACTAAGTACATATGCTGAGGTATCTTTCAGACTAGACAATGGGGGAGTCCATACCCATGCTGATCCAGGCTAAGGGCAGAATAATGTCAAAAAACAGAGTCTTGAGTCACGAATAAAATTATTCTTATTAGTCTGCACCTCACTATTTGCCTTTCATCTGCTCTCAGGATAAAAGCCAAGAGCTAGAAAAATACCAGCTCAGCCGTGAGTGAGCCTTTATTTCTTTTGGGGGAGGAACAGGAACTCACTACATAGCCTGGGCTGGCATTAGAGTCATAGCAACCTTTCTTAGCCTCCTGAATTCTAGGATCTGAGGTGCTACCATGCACAGAACAACTCTACAGTTCTCTGAGCGCAATGATCTCTCGATCCTTCCTGGGGTAGCTCTCCATTCCACCATAGAAAGGATTCCTGTGCTCTCAGCAGCCAGAGTCTCCTTGTGAACAGCTGTCATGATGGGGCCCCCTTGTGTTAAGTGGGCACTCTGAGGAAATTAGTCATCTGTCCTGCCCTCTTTTGAAGCCCAGAAAGGCAAATAGATAGGGAGCTACAGGGAAAGTCACTCATTTGAGGAGAGGAACAATCACTACTGAGAATGTAGGCAGCTTTGATTCAGTTTTGTGGTAAGAGTAGAGACAGGGACAGTGGGGGAGACAAGAGAGGCAGAAACAAGACCACTCAACTGCCTGCACTCCAGGCAGGGGGCTTTTCCGCATGAGTCCAGTTCCCTGACCAGCTGAACCACCAGACTTGGACTTGAAGGATGGAACCACCTGCTTTGTGCTAGAACTTCCCCAACATCAATGAAGAGGCATGCTCTAAAACATGGTCCTCCAAACAAAACAGCTGCCCTCTTCACCAGATCAGCTATGCCTTCTAACAAGAGGCCATGAAACGGGACCTACTCATTGTTGATATCCCTCAGAGGAGGGGGCGAGATCATTGGAGTCTTGCCTGAGATTCTGACCACTCCCTCCTGCACAGTCGTTTGCATGTACGTCTGCCCTAACTGCATGTTGCCTTGGGTCTCTAGAGTCTGCAGGTTGGGGGAAGTTAACTGAAGGGGAACTCCATTTATGTGGCCATGTGGTAGTCACCATTCATACTGGGTAAAGGCTTCTGGTGGAGTTGCTGCAGACTCCTGTAAGTCGTCTCTCACCCATGCTCTGTAAGTGAACCCAATTAATTCACTGGTTCCTGTGAGGCTTATAAGAAAGGGGTAGATGTCATTTAAGTCTACCCATGTTGGAAATTCTCACAACAGCACAAAAAGTGGGGCAGAGTGGGAAGGAAAGAAGAGGCTGGTGAAGGAACCCAAGAGATAATCATTAAGATGAGGGACAGCCATGTATGCCAAGCCTGACATGAGGACCAGGGACACATGAGGACTGAATGGCAAGGTCAATCACAAAGTACACGTGTCAATGGCCATGCCTGCCTCAAAGGACACTTCTCACAGGGAAGTGTGCAAGTAGGTCATCCAGATGGAAAAGTTCTCAATATCACTGTCACTGAGAAACTGTAAAACCCTATTGAGATACTGCCTTGCACAATCAGAAAGACAAAACCTATTGAGCGTTGGTGGAGAGGGGAGAGCCTTTGCACAGTGTTGGGAGGGTAAATTAGTATAGGCACTATGGGAAACAGAATGGAGGATCCCCAAAAAATCAAAATTAAGAACTACCAGATGATGTGTCAAGTCCACACCTAGGCACAAAGGAAACGAAATCAGACTTTGTGGTCACTGTACTCCATCACTGGAGGCAAGAAATGGAACCAACCAACAAGACCATTAAACTTGAGTGAGAAGTGAAGCTAGGCTCTGAGGAGGGAAAGGTGGGTATGCACCTCAGGGTAGGAACAGTAGGGGGTGATGAATGGGAAAAGCCAATAAAATGTAAAGTTTAGGGAAGGAAGGGCATAAAGAACTGGAGTGTGGGTTCATTGAGGACAGTGGCAGACAGTCACCAGCCATGCTGGCAGACAGTCACCAGCCATGCCAGTTTCTAAGAGAAGACTTTGCTTTCACAGTAATAAAACAATAAACGTTGGAAGGGACAGCTATGCTTGCCCTTATCTAACCTCTAAGTAAGCTATGCATCTTTAGAGAAGATGGTGAGCCTGTTTGGGCCTCAGGTGAGCACACAGGAAGGGCATTCCCCAAGCCTCTCTCTTGCTTGACCAGGAGGCTTCTGCATGCACCTGCCTGATGTTTCTAGCTGTTCACATGGAGGGGCATAAACAAGGACAAGATTCTCCAGCTTGCTGCTTGCACCTGGGCCCCAAATTGCTGTGGGAGCCCACGGTGCCATGATTAGTCCACTTGTGGACTCCTTTCTTGCTCATGGGGACACGTGGTAGTGGTGCGAAGGTCAGAGCTTTTACATCTGTGAGACTTACTTATAATTTTTGTTACACTCCCAGGCCTCAGTTCTTTCAGGTTTGGGAAGTGACCCTGATGCTCAGTCATACTGTGTGCATCGCAGTTCAGGCTGAAAACATGGGGCAAGCAGATATGTGCCTACTAGATACTACGGCCTTTGTGGGTCTTCTTATGACTTCTTGGAAAGCACCCACTTCTTACAAACCTAATGTTAGCATTCTGTCTAAACTCCACCCCACAGTTACCTGGCAACAGCCAGGTGGGCCTGACCCACTATGAAAGGAGCTGCTTGCCCCCTCCTCTTACTCTTATCTCTTGTTCTCTTGCTCTCTTGCTCCCCCTCTCTTCTCATTCCCTCCCCCTCCCCCATGTGCTCATGGCCAGACTCTTCTCTTCTACTTCCTTCTCTGCCTTTCTCTGCCTCTACTACCCTCTTAACTCCCCTCCCCATGCCCTGAATAAACTCTATTCTATATTATACTGTGTGGTTGGTCCCCCATACATGACTACCCCTCCATAGAACATATCTTATATCTCTATCTTTTTATAAACATATCACCTAGGATGGTGGTAGATTTGCCAGTCAGGATACAGAGCAGATCCATACGCCACTTAGAAGGAACAGTACCATAGCTTCTATGCAGAATTTTGTGAATCAGAATGATCTCTGGGCCACATGGGAAAAAGACCCATGTATGGCTTCAAGTCATACTGGGTACAGAGCTTAATTCCATACACAGGACTTTATTAATCTGTCAAATGAGAAAGCTAAAGTCAAACAGTCTATGGCCTGATGACATGAAGCTAGTCAGTTCTGGGACAGGGTCATGGCAGGTATGTGGCAGACCCTACACCAACTCTTCCCACCCAAGTTTACACAGCCCCCTCTCGTTCCATTGCCCTCAGACCCCTCTTACCTGACCCGCCGCATCAGTTGAGCATCCTTGAAGAGAGTGAAGAGTGGGGCCACACCCAAGGCTGAGGGCTCCATGGCCACCCCTCGAATAGAGGCATACTCCTTTGCCACGAGGCCAAAGGCCACCATCAGGTCAAAGCCTGGTGGAACAGGGAATGGTGACTAGGAACAATCAGGGAAGATGGAGGGACAGGGGCAAAGATTCCACTTGGAGAGGGGTGGCAGGCTGTAGAAGAAAAGGCCTGAGAAGACAACCTGCGTTGGGTCACCAGAACAGTGAGAGGCTGTAGCAGGGTCCTGAAGGTGGCCATGGGCCCAGCCTGGCCTTGCCTTCCAAAGAAGAATCTAGCCCCTTCCTAGCCAGGTTGACATCTGCCCCAGGCCAAACCGTTTCTCTTCCTCAATTCCCCTGACACCTATCAACCACACTCTACCCCAACCTAGCTCCAAATTTGTTCTCTTTAAGAAAGACCTTGCTGATTTTCCCTCTGACCAGCATAGAAGCCTCAGGCAGCCCTTTTTGCTCTCTGTAGCCTGAGGACCCCAGCTATAGGCTGAGGCTGGTTTATGAGCCACTGGAGTGATCAGTGTCATGGTGGATCCCTCTAAGTGCCAGCTCCTTTTATAGCATTAATTGGCACAAACGAGAGAATGAAATCGACGGGCAGTGGTGGCATACGCCTTTAATCCCAGTACTTGGGAGGCAGAGACAGGCAGATTTCTGAGTTCGAGGCCAGCCTGGTCTACAGAGTGAGTTCCAGGATAGCCAGGGCTATACAGAGAAACACTGTCTCGAAAAACCAAAAAGGGAGGAAGAGGGCAGGAGGGAGGGAGAGAGAGAGAGAGAGAATATGAAATCACGTATGCATCTGGTGTTTAACTGTGTACCACCAGGTGTAGAGGCACAGCCCTTCCGAGGCCTATTTCAAGGAAGCAGCCCCCTGCCAGCCTCAGGGCGGTGGCAGCTCAAGGCAGGCTCCTACTGGATGTGGAGGCAAGGTCTAACCTTCATATTACAGAGCCTACCTACCTACCCTGTATTTTAAGGCCCTCCCTTGCTGGACAGAATCCCGTCATGCCTCATGCTAAGCATCTGTTTTCCACCTTTTTTGCATAGTACTTATGAGGACTCCAGGCTTTGCATTACTTACCCCAGATGCCTGGCAACAGGGAGTCACCTAGGGCCTGCATGTGCCTTGACAGCTCTGCCTCTGCCCTGCACATATGGATGCTAACTTTGGAACCCTCAGTTCCCCTACTGTGAAGCAGGAAGAAAATTTCTCTGCCAGTCTCGTGGGCCATCTGAGAAGGTACAGGCCTTGACCAGGACTCTGTAGTTAGTTGATCCTGGAACCTGGATGGCCCATGATCCTGCCCCAACCTCGGAAGAGTCAAGAAAATCAGAGCAAGCAGACAACAGAACACAGCTGGCACAAATATACAGGACCTACCTGAGAGGGAACTGTCCGGGTGCAGGGCTGGGCAGGCTGCTGAGAGGACATGGAGGGTCCGGTGAGTCACAACAAAGCTAGCCCAACTACCAGAAGGACCACTTCATGGGCAATGTCAGGCCTCTGGTGAGCACAGGTAGACCTATGCTCAAGTAGGCGCCTGCTCTACTTGCCTCTCTTTGTTACACCTGTAGTCTCCGTTCCTCACTGCCATCCTGGAATCACACTGAGTGAGTGGATGTCCCTGCCTACCCTGTATACTACGGGCCAAAAAGTCCATTGGGGATTCTGCCTAAACACGTTATGAGCTCCAAATGAACCCCAGGCACCAGATGATAGGGTCAGGGAGATGACTGGAAATAGCACAGGCCTGGAGGCGAGGGTATAGGCTGACCTTGTAGCCAGTACAAGGCAGATGACATCACAGTCAGGGATCCAGGTATAGTGGTCATTCACTGAGCAGTGAGGGACTGACCGTCATAGGCATTTGGATTATAAGTGGATGACCCCACAGAAGGCACTAAAACTGAGGTAATGGGCGTCACAGCCTCTGAAGGCCCTATGCTCTGAGAAGCTGGGGCTCCCGGGTGATTGTTCATAGCTGAGCTTGGCCTTGTGGGTTGGAGGATACCAGGCCACCAGAGACCTACCTGCTCATGTCCTGTGGCATCAAGGGCAGGTCTCTTCTGGGCAAAACTCTCCACACTCTCTCGACATTTCCCAGTCACTCTGATCCAGCTTGCTCTATTTGCTTTGGGCATCCTGCTGTTTATGGCCTCTCTACATTCTGTGTTGTGCCTCGGGCCTCACTGGTTCTGGGGCTTCACTGGCTATGAGGTCTCAGTAGCTATGAGGTCTCACTGGCTTCTAAGGTCTCACTAGCTCTGGGGTTTCACTGGTTCTGGGGTTTCACTGGTTTTGGGGTCTCACTGGATCTGGAGTCTCACTGAATCTAGTATCTGGCCTACTCTGGGGTCTAACCAGTTCTGAAGTCTGACTAGATCTAGCATCTAGCTGGACCTTGAGTCTGGGTTGGGCTTGGTATTTAGAAAGAGCTGTAGTATTGGTGCCCACTAACCTGTGCGGTATGTGGCAGACACTGCCAAGCTCTCCCCTGCTCCATAGACAGCTGAGACCAGGACCTTGTACTTGGTGGCAGACATTAGATCACGAAGTACAACATGGCTCCTGGTGCCTGGTACAGAGATCTGAGGAAGAAGGAGGCCTCTGAGCCTCTCCTTCTAGACTACCTTTTCCTTTCAAGGTTGCACTTCCTCTGTCCATCTTTCCCTTCACAAAGAAGCTGCTACCCTCAATAGATAGATAAAATTAGCACCTAAATCCCTGGGTGGCTCCTAGCTCTTTATACAGACTCACCGATTTCTCTGGTCCAGAGCCTGAGGCCAGTGCATAGTTGAGCCGGTAATGGAGGACATGGCCACTTGGTGGTGTCCAGCTGACCTGCAGGCTGTTGGGGGTCTCCGAGGACAAGGCCAGGCTGGATGGGGGGCTCCTGCTTGCTGCAGCTGTCCAGTGGCACAGGAAATGTGGAATTCAATGCTTTTCAGAATGGAGGTTCCCACAGCCAGAAGGCAAGCTAGCCAGATGGTCTTGCGCCATGTCTTATGCCCTGACCGGCCCAACCCTACACAATGCCCCTGCTGAGTTCCCCAATACCCATAGAAGGTCTTGCATAGAGGCTTTGTCACCCATGCTGGGGAATTTGGACCTCTGCCACCCCAAGATTTGTTCCCCTTGTGGGCTCGGATCCAATGGTCCAGCCCAGAGTCTCAGGGACTGAGGTAGCCTGCTAGTCAGTGGGTCTGAGAGTAAGAGGTCCTCGTCATATGAATCAAGGAGGGCCTGGGTCCCCTCCTGTGCCAAGACCATCTGAATGGATGAAGGATAGACCACCTACAGGGAGTGTAGCGGAGGGACACAGGGTCACTGCGAGTGCCGTCCCTATAGTAGGCAAGGATAGTGATCTCATATTCCACATGCTTCATCAGGCCGGGCAAGATGGCTGTGCCAAGGGTCCCTGGGACAGAGATCTAGAGAAAGGAGAGTGCAGGGGTCCACCTGGGTCATAGGAAACATCACCTCCAAGAGACATACTCACAGGCTATGGGCAGACAGTTCTCAAGATACAGGACTGGGATGGGCACAGAGCCTAAGCCTCACATGGCCTTGGGATCTGAGACCATAGAAATTTCTTCGAAAGGTCACCTGCCCCTGTGTCCTTACCTCATGGGCCTTCCCCTCTCCCAAGGGCATCCACTTGATCTGATAGACAAGTACACCAGACAAGGCAGTGGCCAACCATGACAGCTTTACTGCATCTCCTGGGAGCTCCATCACAGACAGCTGGCTAGGGCTAGGAGCTTTCTCTGAAAGACGGGGTGTATGAATGAACTATGGAGTGCTGACCTTAGCTATTACTTTTAGACAAGGATTGGCCACATGGAGGAATGTCCCTGGCTCCTTGTCCAGACACTTGTCCCCATCTGGTGTAGCACAGCCAGAACACCCAACACAGACCCTTCATCGGGACATAAGGACACAGTCCAGGTGCACCCCAGCCTTGACTCACGTGTGGTCACATGGCCAGTCAGCATGGAGGAACCACCCCCGAGATAAAAACAGGTGACTCGGATGGTGTACATGGTAGAGGAAGAAAGTGGGCCCAGAGTGGCTGATGTAACGTTCCCAGGAACCTGAGTCTGTGGGAGGGATACAGGCAGACCTATCAGAAACCTGAGCTCAGATGAGTGGGGACCCAAGCTCAGGTTCTATAGCCAGGGTTAGCCTGTGACTCCCAAAATGGGAAAACTGAAATCAGCCATGGATCCCCAGCACAGCCCATGAGTGGAGACTCTTCTCTCACCTTTTAATCCCACAAAACATTCTGCCTCTAAATCAGGTGTGGCCACAGCCTCAGCATGAAATCACTATGCATATGTGTATGCACGTGCACATGAATGTGTGTGCACGTGCACATGAGTGTGTTTGTGTCTTTGCTTCAGGTCTTCCCCCAATTCCTGCTTGACATAGCCCTTAGAGGGCTAGGACTATCAACACTTTGTCTCACACCAAGAGCTGTGCATGAGGTTAAATAGATATGGACTGAGGTGTACACAAAAAGGAAGAAGGATACAGTGGGGGGGGGGGGGAGAGCCTAAGGATGCTAGGCTCCCCGTGCCTGGGTGGATGCTGCATCTACCTAGGATTCTCGGTTCCCCAGGAAGCCCTTGAAACTTTTGGGCCCCTGCTCTTACCTGCCCAGAGTGGCTGCCGTCACTAGAGATGTAGTTGACCTTGACCAGGCGCACAGGCCTCTGGGTTTCCCAGGACACACAGGTTGAGTTGTAGCGCACATCTGAGAAACTCAGGTGTCTTGGGGGCCCTGGGACAGCTGCAGAACACAACAAGGTCTCAGGAACTGGCATCCCTACCCTTGGGACTGAGAGAAGAGTGGGAAGTACTGGGCCCAAGGGCGCATGGGTCATCCAGAGTTATCTGTTGTCTCCCACCCTAGAGCAAGCTAAACAATAGAACAGAGTAACTGCTATGTCAGAGGTTCTCAACCTGTGGGTCCCAAACCCTTTGGGGGTTGAATGACCCTTTCACAGGGGTCACCTAAAACCATCCAAAACCACAGATATTTAAACTAAAATTCCTAATAGTAGCAAAATCACAGTTATGGAGTAGTGACAAAAATAATTTTGTGGTTGAGGGGGTCACCATAATATGAGAACTGTATTAAAGGGTCAAGGACGGTTGAAAACGCTGGGCTGTGTGAACGGATACTCACAGGTCCTGGCACGGATGCTCTGGGCCTTGCTGGTCTCTGGTCCCTGAAGGCTCTGCACTGAAACCTCATAGTCCTGACCAGGCTCCAGACCATCCAGCAGTACCTCAGGCTGTCCCACATGTACCTGGCAGGGACATGAACACAGTACTCTCTCTACACTTGAGCTTCACCATCTGCCCTACCCTGTCTCCCTCTCCCTGCCTCTCACCTCTCTCTTTTGCTCCTTCCCAGTGGAGGCAGCCAGCAAGTACCGAACCAAGTATTGAGTGGCCCCAACAGAGGGCGGCCAGGTGACATGGAGGGTTCTGGGTGTCACTGCAGCTAGGGTCAGCGGCCCAGGTGGAGGCAGGGGTGCTGAGGAGGGGATGATCATCAGGAGAATCTCAGGGGATTGTGGCACATGCAGAACTCATATACATGAACAACGCAGCCCCCTTTCCAGTGATAAGACTTTGAGTAGGTACGGTTGTACAGATGGGGTTCGGCCAAGTAGGAAACCACCAGAGTATAGGATTCTAGGCTACATGCTTCAAATGTCAGTGGGCTGTTTTCAGCTCACAATTCTGCGGAAGCCAGATCTCCCTGCTGGGCTAAGGCAATTTGCTATAGAGGTGGTAAGGGATGTAGCATCCAAGTTCACACACAGAGAACCTCACATACTTCATGAAGGTGTCTCTGTGAATGACCGGAAGAGGCAGATCCAGAGGCATAGAGCAGAGCTGAGGTTGCAAGGGTGGGGTGACAGTGTCAATGAAATGTGTATTTTCCTTTGGTGAATGAATATGATCTATGATAGTCTTGGTGCAAATAGCCCTTAATATACTGTTCTTTCCATTTGTTTGTTTGTTTGTTTAGGTTTCTGTCTTTTGAGATATGGTTTCTCTATCTAACCCTGGTTGTCCTGGAACTCACTGTGTGGACAAAGCTGGCCTTGAACTCACAGATCCACCAGTCCTTCTAATGCTGGGATTAAAGGTGTGTGCTACCACAACTGGCAAAGCCCTGAATACACTAACAGCTATCCATTGTCCCCTGTAAGTGGGTGAGTGTGGTCACACGAGCCCTATCTCAGGGGAGCTGTTCCAGAAATCATTGTAGGTTCAGCAGCAGGCTGAGAGTCAGTGGCCTCGATCATGTGCTGTCACCAGACGGGATGGGGGCCTTAGGACATTATAGCGGTAGCAGTATTGAGCCGTGGTGTGATACCACTGTGTTCAAAAGAGGACACAAGGGTCAGAGAGGCTTGATCCCAAGCCTCTTGTGGCTTGTGGGAACACTTCAGACCCAGAGCTGCCTGTAGTCATACCTTGCTGGTAGTATCCCCAATGGGCAGGACTACACAAAGGTCACCTTTTTACCTGTGGTTGCCCGGCCTTGCAGGCTCTTGCCAACCCCACTCTCGTAGACAGGAAGCACAGAGACCAAGTATTCTGTGTTGGAGGTCAGGTTTCCAAGCTCCATGGATGAGACAGGACCCTCCACCACCACCTGGGCAGGAAAACTCCATCAACAGGGTGTAGACTGGGGAGACATGATATTGCCATCCTGGGAGATTGGGTCCCCACACAGAGCAGAGCAGCACCAGGCACCATGCAGACAGGTGAGACTGTAAAACCTTCCACTTATCTCTTAGTGGGTCATCAAAACCAATCTGGTATCTGCAGTCACAGCCCAGCACTCCACATTCTGACTCGGTCTGATGGGGTGCTACCCACTCCCAGCACTGCCCCCCCTGGCTCTCTTCTCTCAGGCAGACTTACTCATCTGTAGGCCCTCATTCCAGTGTTCACCCACAGCTCAGCAGAACCCACCTGAACCATGCTGGTTGAGTCCTGACAGCTGCCCAAACTCCCAAGGATGGTCGTAGCAGAGACTGAACCAGGGGACCCCTTCTTACCTCCTTGGGGGCACCACCCCTAGAAGGCTGCCATACAATTAGATACTTGAGGGGTGGGTATAAGGCCGGAGTCCAAGACAGGTGGATACTGGATGAGGTGGCTTCGGTCAGGATCAGTCTGGTGGGCATGGGGAGGGGGTCCGGGACCCGAGTACGTGCTGGTGCTGCTGGTTTGACTGTAAGGAAAGATAATCAGGGCCCAAGCAAGCACATCCACATACTCCCCCTGGTGGCCATGTACAGAAAGAACAGGAAAATCTCCCTACCCCAACCCCAACATATCCAAGGAGGAATCCCTCCTGCTTAGGCTACACTCCCTTATGGGCCATGACATTGGTCCAGTATAGCTTCAATCTTCCCGTCCTTCTGTCACCATGGTGCTGGGTCCTTACCTGGGCCTCTGCCCTGAATTTTTTGGCAAATGAGACGGCTGAGCAGAGGAGCTAAGGTGGCCAGCTGAGGGAAGTCCAGCACGTTGTGGACAGTGATGTCCAGTGGCTGGGATGCCAGGAGCTTCAGCTCAGCCTCATCAACATTCTTCACACCTGCTTTGGGGAAGTGTGTGCCAACATGCCACTCAGAGACTCTCGTTCTATTTATAGACAAGACCACAGGGGAGGGACATACCAGAGTTCCCAGAAGCACAAACTGAAGCCATACGTCGTAGATTCCACAGGGTCTCAGTGGAGCATGGGAATGGGCCAGGGGAGGCTAGTGTGCTTAGCTTTGGGAGCTCTAGGAAGCAGGCCAGGCTATGTGGATACTGGTGGCAGGAACCCCAACCCATAAGAGAGGGGGCTCATGGGAGCGAGGGGCTTCCTAGAACAACTCCCTACACCTGGAGTTTCCTTCCCATCAAACAGTGCAGTAAATGTGGTTGATGTCCCAGAGAGCACCTGGAACAGTCCTTGCTTGAGGAGCAAACGGAGAAGGGGGGAGAGCTATCAGGCACAATAGCAGTTGCCAGGCAGAGGACAGGTTTGAAGGTTACTTGCAGTGTGAGTTGGAGAGTATCACAGCAAGGGAGGCAGGGACAGATTTTTGCAGATGCTGCTGCAAGGTGTAGCCTGCACCTCTATGGAGCAGGACTTACTCTCTGGGCCTTATGGGTGTGGAAGTGGCAGGTCAACAGTTATGCACCCAAGTTTCTAGCAGAGATGGTAAAGCTGGAGTGCAGATGTATCTGTGACCTGGAGTCCACCCCAGCCATGAGCATTCCAACCCAGGGACCAGGCACTGTGCGGGCTCACCCACAACAAAGACATCAATTTCCTGATCCTTAAGGATCCCGGCAGCTGTGCGAACGTCATCCTGAGACTTGCCATCTGTCACCAGAATCAACACTTTGGCTGCCTCTGGACGGACACCTGCTGCTGGCTTCAGGTTCTGCCCCAGCACGTGGGTTAGGGCGAGGCCTTGGGAATGCAAGGGACAAACTCAGGTGCCCTCTCAACCACAGCTGATCCTGGCCCTTGATCCCAGGGCTCTCTGTTCAGCATTTCATCTGTCCTGTCTTGCCAGGCTAAAGGCACTTGGGATCAGCAACAGCTCCTCCTGTGGAGAGTACCCATAGCCCAGCAAGATCATGCCAAAGAAGCCACCCACAAGGCTGACTGTCTGAGTAGGACAGAGAAAGAAGCTGCCTATAGTCAGTGCAGACCCTTGAGCTCAACAAGGTACTCAAAGTTCCACACTTTTGCCAAAGGTTGGGGTGGGTGGTGGTGGTCAATTTTGCCCTGTAAAGTGTCAAGTGGGCCCAGTACCCACCCATCACACAAATGTTCAGGGGCAGAAGGGGCAGGAAAGGGTTGGCAAGAGGCTTCAGAACAGCTAAACCTCAAGGCCCCCGACATACCTGTGAACGTGTTTCCTCCCTTGTAGCGGAGGTGGTGTACGGCTGCTAGCACTTGCTCCTTGGTGTGGAAGGAGTTCAGGTCCCACTCGGTCTGGGGGTCTCCACTGTACTGTGTCAGACCTAGGGGTGGGCTTTGGTTGCTGGGTTGAGGTTTTTGGGGGAGGGGTCTTTCTTTTTTGCATCACTGGGGGGTGGGCAAGCATGCTAGGCAAGTGTTGTGTTACTGTATCAACCATGTCAAGGCTCGGTTTTGAAAATCAGATCCACAGAATTGCCTGCTCTAGGTACAGCCTCTGGGAGTCCTACTCCCAGGAAATGACACATTTTCAGGGCTCAAGGCTCACATAGAGATATAATCAGAGGGACTAATTGGGAGTTAGCCATTCCTGCAGGCCATAACAACAGCCCTGACTCACAGAGAAAGTGAGTCATGACCTGATCCAGACCAATCGGGCTTCCATCAGCCAGGTTTCTTAACTCTCTTGACAGTTGATGGACCTTGAGAGGCTGTAGCAGTCACTATCCTTTTCTGAGGACAGCTACTGCCCTTCTGCTGGTGAGGACTCGAGAAGTCCAATCCTCCCCCACCAAGGGCAGGGCAAAGGAGATGGCACCCACCTACTTGGACTTTATCTGGTCCTATTGCAAAGTGTGTGATGATGCTGACCAGGAAGTCTTTCACCTGCTGGAAGTGGTTGTGGCCGATGCTCCAGGACCCGTCCACCAGGAAGATTATATCAGCGGGTGTTGGGGGTGTGCATTGGAACTGGGGGTCATCTGAAGCAGGCAACAAGGGGTGAGGTACTGTGTGAGGCCTATGGCCTCCCCAGGACACCTCAAGTATCAGAGAACTGACTGCGACCCTCAAAATACCTTCCCTGGGATCTTGGGGGGGTCAGGGTTTCTGAGGACTTTGTGTCTTACCAGACTTAGAAAAACCCTCATGTATCCTAGTTTGGGGTTTCAGCTTCTCTAAATCCCTTCACAGAGGGCTGATCACAGCCTCAGGTCTAGGGGTCACTTCTGCCTTCTAAAGCCCCGGGCTGCACTATGTTTGAACCTGACAATTTAGTCCCTAGACTGAGTGGGCTTCAGCACCCACATTTCCAGGCCCAGATGCCTATAGGTGGCCACCTGGTATGGTCAGGACCACAGACAGTCCAACCTAGGCAAACTGACAGGAAGATCAGGCAGGGATAGTAGCAATGAGAAACTTCTGTGGCCTCAGGACCTTCCATCTCCCTAGAGTTCTTTGAAGATTAAATGCTTCTACCTGGGGCCCCTGGTAATTTGACAAAGATGGCACCTGACAGGCCTCAAGAGAATTTTGAACAATGCCAGGTGATTCCTTTGTGGCTTCTTATCCCAGGCCTGCCTGTAAGACTCTCAGTGGAGAGGTAAGAGTGTACCAGAAGACCAAATCCATAGCAACATAATAGGGCACAGGGCCTGGACATGAGGGAGTAATACCCAAGTCTGAGGACAGAAGCCTTGGGTCTGTGCTTCTGGAGCAGGGAGTGTCCTGATGTGATGGGAGATAGATGAGGACCATAGCCTCACTCCATCTGGCCCCACAGAACAGAGCTTACCTAGCTTCCCTCGATTTCCCACAGAGACTGCATTGTGGCTCTGCCTCTCCAGGTCTGTGGTTGGCTGAGCAGAATCTTGTACTCCAAGGCCCTGTTTGAGTTTCTTCTGATCCTTACTGGCCACTCCTGGAGGCAGGGGGAGGGTGGGGTCACAGCTGCTACCATGCACCTCCCAGACCTAAGCTAGGGCTCTAGGGCAAAGACTACCTGGACCCTGTACAAGAGATTAGTGAGTTCAGGAACATGATGGGTAATCCTAAATTAAATCTAGAGCATGTGATCAAATACAAACAAGAACTTCTGGCCATATGATAAGACACAGGAAGCTTCCCAGGGCTCTCCCTTCCCCCAGGATTTACTCTTACCCCGTTCTGACCCACCAAGAATGGGCAGGTCTCTGCTTGAGGTGAAGGCAATGCTAGGCTCAGATGTTTTCTCAGAGTCTGGGCCCCTCAGAGGGAAGGAGGTAGGCTCTAGGGTGGCTCCTGCTGGCCTCCGGCTGCCTCTGCCTGAAGATTGGCTCTTCAGATCCTCAACTGCAGAGTGAGGAGAGACTGTAAGGACACAGGCCCATAATAGGAGCAGGGGCTTGGAGCTTAGGGGTTTGTGCACCTCCTAGAAGGCAAATCCACAGACTTGCTGTCTGCCTCATGGGAGATGAGCAGCAATGTCAGATCCAAGCACTTCACAGGCAAAGCACTTCAGGGCACAAGCCAGAGGCCATCCAACCAAATCCACCCCTGTCTGGGTGCAGGAGGACTTACTCACAAACCCCCTTCGTGCCAGCAGGACAGGCCCAGAGTCAGTGAGCTCGAAGATCTGCAAGGTGTAGCTCTTGGAAGGACTCAGGCCACCCACGGTGGCCTTGGGAGTCTTGGTGGTCAGTATCAGCTCCTGCTCCAAGTCCCCTAGGTGGGGTTGGAGAGTTGTTGAGGCTGCCAAATTTACTGTACATGTGAGTGCATACATGTGGGTTGGTGTGTATCTATGTTAATGTGTGTCTGCAGTACATGTTTGTACTATGTGAGGTATGCATATGTGTACATGTGGATGTGAGTGGGTGTTTGTATGTGTGTGTTGTACATGTCTGCATGCATATGTACACATGTATGAACATGTGTGCTACATGTATATATCCTCATGTAGTATTTATGTGTGCATGTACATGTGGATAGGTGTATGTGCACTGCATGGGTGCTTTGTACGAACATACACAAAAATGCACGTGTGTATATTTGAGTTATGTGTCCTTCATATGTGTCCTTCATGCATGTGTGTTGTGTGGGTATACAGGTACATGAATGTGTGTGCATATGGGTTACACATTACACATGGATTATGTACATAGTATAAGAAATCATCCAAGCCAACCCCTGTTGAGGTCATGGAAGAGAACAGGACTAATGCTAGATGGGAGAGCAAGACATGGGAAAGGGGAAGAATCTCTGGCAGCCAAAAGAAGTCTCTTCTTTGCGAAAGAACCTGTCTTGTGGGAGCACAGCCACCTTCCCTTCTTTGGAATGCTGTCATCTAATATAGGGACGGATGCCAACATTAAAAAGCAGTCATAGCCAGGCCCAGCAGTACAATCCTTCCATTCTATCATTCTAGAGGCATAGGCAGGAAGATTTCTGTGAGTTCAAGGCTAGTCTTGTCAACAAAGCAACCTCCAGGCTGGCCAGGGATCACAATGAAACCCTGTCTCAGAACAGAACAAAATGAAAATCATGCGATTCCAGAGGAACACTGTTCTATCTGGGCGGTGTGGGGGGGGGTGTCAGAAGAAGTGACTTTGTAATGGATCTAGGAGAGATACCTAGACTTAGGGATGTGCTCACAGAGCCAGGGAAGGAAAACGATTCCCACCTGGGAGGAATAGAACAGTTTCCACACGTCGAGCAGTCCCTAGACCTGCACCCAGTCCAATAGTAGGCAGTGGCCAGGCAGAGAGCCACAGAGTTGTTTAAAATAATGTTATAGCAGCAGCAGATGGACTCAAGCTGGGTGTGCTGGCACGGGCCTGAAATCCAAGCATGCAGCAGGCTGAGGCAGGATAATTACCAAGTTCAAGTCTAGCCTGAGCTATGCAGTGAGACTCTAGCTCAATTAAAGGGGAAGAAAGAAAAGCCAATGTTTTAAAAAGACAGAATGTCACACTGGCTAAAAGGAATGCTCTGGTCAATTTCCCTCTAGAAGCCTTTCTATTGTATTAGTATCTTATTAACTTTTAGCTTTATGGATCCACTGTGCCTTATGTTCTTTCTATTTTTATAATTTATTCTTTTTTCTATAATTTCCTTCTAGTCTAAATGAATTTGCTTTTCTGTTCTATATAACTTAATATAAATGCCTACATTCTTAGGCCTTTTTTTTCCCTTTTCAATACTGGGGCTCACTCACTCCAGGCCTCACACATGCTAGACAAATGTTACCACTGAGCTACACCCTCAACCCTACGATTGTTCATTTGTTTGTTTGTTTTTTAACTTATGGAGCTAAAGCTATTAATCTTCCTCTGAGCAACAGAAAAAAATTAATACAGCGTCTATGTAGCTCAGGTTGGCCTTGAACAGGGGCCCTCTTGCCTCAACCTCTGAAGTATTAGAATATAGGTGTAACCTTGCCACAGCCAGTTTGTCATCATGGCCCTAGCCCTGTAACTGGCAGGCTAACTGGGATTCGGACACTCTCCCTTCTCACAAATTCACTGCATGCAGGATCCAGGCCATTCTTGGCACCTTCTGTGTGCATTCATGCTGGGTACAGAAGAACGCAGAGGCTCTCCAACAGCACCTGCTCCATGTGATTGAGGAAAGGAACTCAGAAATGATGGAAATAGCTCTGCCAAGGATGGTGTGGGGAGCAGCTGGCCGGAGCAGGCTCAGTGAATCCTACTGACAGTGTGAACTCATTCCCACAACTTTATTCAAGTGGAAAGCCTTGGGCCTGAAGAAGATGGAAATGAAATGCACTGTCTTTTATATCAAAGTGTTAGTGAGACAAAAGGGATTCCATCTTTAAAGAAATTTGCTTTAAAAAAAAAAAAAAAAAAGGCAGCCGGGCAGTGGTGGCTCATGTCTTTAACCCCAGCACTTGGGAGGCAGAGGCAGGCAGATTTCTGAGTTCGAGGCCAGCCTGGTCTACAGAGTGAGTTCCAGAACAGCCAGGGCTACCAGAGAAACCCTGTCTCGAAAAACCAAAAAAAAAAAAAAAAAAAAGCATATGGGGGTGGGGGTGGGGATTCCCTGTCTACACCTTCAGCATTTTTCTAAGGTCTACATTTGTGCTCAAGGTTACATCCTGCTCTCAAAAGTTGCACTTGGCTCATCAACCATGTTGCTTTCAGTTAGCCAGTACATGAGAATGTGAGACCTAGCTCTGAGCACTCAGAGCGAAGTACAAGACTTCCATAATTAGTAACAAAACCACATTGGGACCTCCGACTGGGTGTGCCCACTTACTTGCTTGCTTGCTTAAGCTTAGCCACACACCATTCTGCAAAAGTAAAACTTTGTACTTTGGATTGTGTGGTCATTTTCTGGAGACCCATTTCTAACAGCCCTAACAGAGGACAGAGGAGAGACTAGTAGGGAGATGTGAGCTCTCCATACCTGCCATAGGTGTCACCTGCACCAAGTAGCCAAGACCACTTCCCTCTGTTTCCCTCCACTTCATCTGCAGCTGGTCCTCGGGCAGTACTGCCAGCCTCAGACGGCTACCTGCTGTAACAACAGGATTGGAAGTTGGGGTGTAAGGCAGACTTACCAACTGACTACCTCCTGCAACCAAAAGGAGGCTTTCCCTATGAGGCATGGAGGGATATAGCCCCACCTAGGTGCCTTTAGAGTCTGTGGCCTCATGAAGATCCCACATCCCTGTGATCTTCAATGACAAGGCCACACTGGTAGCTTCAGGAAGAGGGAGTCTAATTCCACCACTGCAAAGGAGGATCACATCAGCACCCAGGAGGGCAGTGGCTGCCCTGTGATGACCGGAGGTGCAGAGATAAAGCCCAGGGCCTTGGCAGCTGCCTTGGGTCTCCTAATCTCAAGAGGGACATAGAAGCAGAGCGCGCGCGCGCACACACACACACACACACACACACACACACACACACTGAAGCTGCCAAAGTCATGCTAGGTTGATGCATCCCTTGTGGGCAGATTGGATGTAGGACCTCAGCTGGAACTATGGTGATGGCTGTCTGCTTATGTGCACATGGTGTGTCTGCATACACCTATGCCTACATGTGGGCATGTGTGGGATGCATACCAAGCTTCAGCTCTCAAACTAGGAATGGCAGTGTGATGGCTAGAACTGTCAGCTTCAGAGAATCTAAAATCACCTGGGATATTAGACTCTGAAGATGCCTGTGGGAGATTATCTAGATTTCATGAACTGACATTAACAATGTGGAGAGACACATTTTAATTGTAGATGGGGCTATTCCTTTGGCAGGAGCTATAAGAAACTGAGGTGAGTTGAGTGCTAGCTAGCATTCACTCCTTTTTGCTTTCTGACAGTGGATTCGGTGTGACTGGCTGCACCTTGGTTTCCCTGCCATAATGGATTATACCTTGGCCCACGAACTAACGTAACCCTTTCCCCCTTAAGTTGCTTTTGTCAGCATTTTGCCACAGCAAAAGGAAAAGAAAGACAGGGTAACCCTGTCATGAAGGAGGGGGAACCCATGGTCAGTAGGGAGGAGGGGGACTGTGGGACCTATGCTGACCTCCCAGGAAGCTTCCGGACTCTGTGCTGCAGACAGCTATTTTTGGAAAACGGGGACAGTGGCCTCTTCTAGTCTCCTCACCATGTGCTGGGGCACAGAGAGATAGGCAAAGACTGAGGGTGCCTGGGATAGACACAATGACCCATTCAGAATGAACTCTTTCCGGATGGGCTTGGCTGCTCTGACCGTGACCTATTGAAAGGCAGGAATGTGTCAGGCTGAGGTAGGGGTTCTGACAGGCCAGCTGTGAGCATGGGTCCCCACACGGAGGGAAAAAAACAGAAGGCTCTTTATGGGCAAGAGCCTTCTGGTTTTTTTTTTTTCCCCCTCAGTGTGTTAGGGGCTTTTAGGACTTCCATCTCAGAGACAGTACAGACACGTTCCCCTCCCTAACCTCAGCTGTACCTCCCAGCTGGTCTCTGAGGCCCCAGCCCACCCCAGCCATGCCTGGGTTGCCTGTTATGCTGAGACCTGAGCTGGGGGAACAGTATTTGTGGGTCTTGCAGAATCACTCTAAGTTGTTCATACAGCAAAGCCTTTCTTCTAATTGAAACCTCAGCCTACAAGGCCCACCTTGGGGTTCCTCTAAGCAAAGGGAGCTGAGGGACTTGGCCATGTGGCAGTCACCTCCCTGGATAAGAGGACATACTGGGAAATGAAGTCTGTTGAGTTCCAGGCAAACCAACTTGGATGAGGCTAGACCTTGGTGTAATCCCAGAAACAGATTCAAACCAGTCAGGTGTCATGAGGAACATACATATTGCTCCTGGGAGCTAAATGTAACCACGAGTGTGGAGGCTATGGGGACACAGAAAGATGCCTTCCAAAGACCCACCTGAGTCAGCAGCTCCACAGGAAGGAGTCTGTAATACAGACCCTCCCCAAGTCCTGGGCCCATCCCTTGGAGGTCATAGAAAATACTAGGGGAGACTTTCACAAGGGGACCCTGGAATGGTCAAATAGGAAGGAACCCGATGGAAACTCTTGTCCTAAGACATGTATAGAGAAGAGAGATGCACCTCCTAGCTAAGACAGTGTAGGAGGGAGGGAGGAAGCAGGAGGCAGGAGTATTGATCTCTATTAAGCCATGCGTGTGTAGTGTCTGAAACCACATTGAAAAGTTTACAGAATAACAAGCAAAGGATAGATAGTGGATCAAATTTGGAGTATGCTAGTAATCTTGAAATAACTCAGACAAAAAAGCCTCCCTAAGCAAGGCTGAAAGGCCGTAAGGTCAAAGGTCAAGGCAAGAGCTGGGAGTGAGGGTTCTCCCCTCTGTTCTACCAGCTTGTCTGTTGCTGCAACAGCTTGGGTTGGCATTTACTCCCCAGGGAAATGCCTGGTATGGCAAGCCAGAGGCTTATAGCAGAGTCCCCCCTGCAGGCAGTGGGGGCATTGCCTCCTTACCTTGTCCCTGCCCCAGTGCCAAGGTGGTGCCAAAGAACATCCAGAGGCAGAATCGGAGGTAGGAGCCTTGGAGGCTCATACTGAGCAGCCTGTGGGAGGAGAGGTCGAAGCCCTTCACCACTTCTGGAAACATCTGCCCCCCTCCCAGACCAAAAAGCTAGTTCTCCATCTATTCCCATGGACCAGCAGGATGTTCCTACAGACATGTATGATGCCCAGAGGCCTACGGCTTGTCGTCATGGAGATGTTGATGAAGACTGAGGATCTAAGACCAGCAATGAAGCCATGCTGAGGAGTCCCCACTGAACAAAGGGCCCTTAGCAGCACAACCTCCTTGTGTACTCCATGTACCCTCTGCAGGGAACCAATTCTCCCCAAACAGGGTCCAGTCCAGCACATCTGCCCATGCCCCTTCTGGTGTTCACAGTCACAACAATAGACACAGTGGGGATCACCAGAATAACAAGACCTCGAGGCCCCAGCAGCCCCACATGGTGTCTGGGATTGGTTTGAACAGACTCCTACCATCAAGATCATCACATTCAGTGGCTTGCCCTCAAGCAGAAGGGATGTGTGAGAGCAAACTCTGATTAGAACAGAAGCAGGCACAGTAGGGATGAAAAGTATTGGGGAACCCTTGAGACCTCTCAGAAATTAGGAGACAGCGCTTGAAAAAGAGGCCAATGGGGTAGAGTCCACCACCTAAGGGTGGCATTTTGGAGGAGAGAACACAAGCAGGGCCCAGTCTGGAATTTGTGAGCCTGAGGAGAGTCCTGAGGAGATCCCCAGCCCACTGAACAAAGCACCTGCATCTCCTGTATACTCAAGGTTACCCTCTGCAGAGAAGCCAGCTCTGTGGGAGCAGAGCCCAGATTGGTAGGAAGGCTGCAGGCTGATACACCCTAGAACAGCAGTAAACTTGTGGGTTGTGACTCCTTTGTGTGTGCCAGGGGGCGGGGAGGAACGGACATCTAATGACCCTTTCACAGGGATTACCAAAGATTATTGGAAAACACAGATATTTACATTATGATTCATAATAGTAGCAAAGTTATAGTTATGAAGTAGCAACAAAAATAATTTCATGATTGAGGGTCACCATAACATGAGGAACTTTTTAAAGGGCTACAGCATTAGAAAATTGAGGATCACTGCTCTAGAGTGTATATATGCATCCATCCAGGGAATTTAAACTAAGATGTCAGTGTTAAGGGCCATTGCCCCATCTGTCTATGAAGTGCCACAGAAATGGCCCTGCCTTCTGGACTCATTTTGAAGCCAGACCCCTCCCTACTCATGACCAAGGTGATCACAGCTGATGAACATAAGACCCCCCTGCTGCTGCCCACCAGCCCTTTCTGTATATCCTTAATTCCAAGTGTCATCTGAAACCCTCACAGGATCCAGAGAAGATGCTCAGATCTCCAGGCTGCACTTAGTCCCTTGTGAGGCCTTAGCACTTTTCCCAATCTTTCCCCAGTGGATTCTCTGGTAGTCCCCTCATGCACCCCAGCCCCAGGGCCATAAATGAGTCACTGACCTCCTGCTCCAAGGATAGTGTTCCTCACTTTCCAATGTCTCTTGATCTTGCTGTGACAAGGCTGGAGCTTAGAAAAGGCTCCTTTCCCTGATGTCACCACTAGGCCCGCCCTTAAGTCTTTCCCCCTCCCTTCTATCTGCTGCTGCTTGGGGCTTGTTTGCAAGAATGAGATGGTGGTCCCAGCACAAAGGGCCCATTTCACACTGTACTGGGAATCCCAATAGGGGTAGCGGGGGACTCTCAAGTCTGTCCCAGAGGCTTTTTGAGAATAAAGGCCAGTGTGTGTAGTTCTGGGTGCTGGGCATTGAGAGTCTCTGACTAGCCTATTTGGGGGAAGGATCATTTAGATCACCAATCACTAGGGGTTGGGGATGGGGTCCAAGACCTTCATTCCCTTCCTTCCTGTTTGCCTTAGAACTAAGAGCAGGCCCATGCCCACACCACTCACACCTTCCTGAACCGCTCCAGCCTGTGTAGGCCGGGAAAGCTCTGGTCTCAGTGAAGCTCTCCTGATCCATCTTGAAACCTCCATGGTCTTACCCTGTAACTCTTGGCAAGGTGGCCCAATAGACCAGGCCTGGGATAAAAGCCCCCCTACTCCTACCTGAAGGCATGGCTCATGACCTACCCACTCTAGGGTTCTCATGGGTCCAGTGCAGCCTCAGTTTGATTTTCTACTACACATGAGCTCCAATCCACGATGTGGGATCTAGGGTCACAGTCCTTACAGACCCTCCCATGGTCAGATAAAGGTTGCCCTAGTAATCTCTGGGTACTTGCATCTGTGACCGTAGCTCACGGGAACCTTGAAATACCTGTGTGCGTTCACACACAGCTCAGCACTCCTTTCTGCGCTGTGATCCTTGGGTGGACTATCCTGAATTTTCTACCTCGTGCTGCCTAGAAATGCCCTGGGAACCCTTGTACCAGTCCAGCGGTCCTGCTTCCCCTGTACCTTAGCAATGGCATGTGTACACCCATCTCTGCACTCTGAGATCCATGCCATAACTCCTGCAAAGTAAACCAGAATGGCGTGCCCTGGAGCCTGCTCACCTTCCTCCTGGACCCACAGTCTGACAGTAGGGGATACTAACATGGGAGTATCAACACAAGTGAGTGGGAGCAGACACTCAGAATATTGTCTTAATGGTTTCAAAACAGCAGGGCTGACCCAATGTTCCCCCTGGTCTGGCTGTTTGGGGCAGGAAGTCTGGAGCAAAGCCCAACTTGAGAGACTGATATCGTTGGAAGCCCAGCATCCCTTGCCACTAAAACCCATGCTTCCAAGAACTGGCCAGAGGCCCTGATCAATTTCAGCCAAACAGGCACTAACTCCACCCAGGACACTTGGTGGGAGACAGAGCTTGTCTGATCCATGCAGGATGGAGTGGCTCAGGAAGGTAGCAGTGCAGGGCATCCCAGGTGGGAATAGTGTGGGTATGGGCCTGCTCTGAGTGAACCCTGCCATTGCTAGGTAAAGGTAAGGCAGGACCACTGGGCTGGTACAAGAGCTGCCAGGGCATTTCCAGGCAGCATGAGGTATCAGCAGAATTCCTTGGCCCTTTTGCTCACAAACCCTTCTGCAGGCCACATACAGGAGGTTCCATACTTTTCCAGTGGACATCTCAGGGCCAAAGCCAGGAAGAAGACAGAGGCCAAGCCACCACTTGCCCCAAGGATGTGGTGTCTCTGGAGACAAGACCACCACCCAAGCTAACATGGCCCAGGAAAGGCTGTCTACCCAAGCCACAAACTGAGAGCCAGTCCAAGATACTACCTTCTCTTTTCCCACCTTCCTAGCTACCTAACCATAGGCAGCCAGGGCTGCTCAGCTTCTTGCCAGGTCACCTAGACCCAGACTGTCTGACTGGTCTAAGCAGGCCTCCCTAAAACTCAAGCAGTACCTGCCATGTGTTTGTTTACATATACCCAAGAGAAGGGCTCTCCAGGGTTTATGTTTGTAGAATATAGTCAGACAAGTTCCCTATATACAGGCTCCAAGAAGCAGCCAAAGGCCCTACCTAGTACCTGGCCCTGGGTTTTACTCACCCTGTCCTTTGAGGGATTGGAGAAGTGGCATAGAGGCTCTGGGTTATGTTAAAACAAGCCTCAAAACATGCAGTCTCTGGATTTACTCAACACAGTACCAGAAGAAACTTATATGTAGCTAGGGCCATTTGCCACTCCCAAATGATCTGAGGCAGGCAGCTTCCTAGACCAGAACCTTCTATCACCCTATCTCCACCAAACCAAGGACTCCTTCATTCTGGGGATGTGCCAATTTCAGTGAGGGTCCTTCCTCCATGTTCAGATTTCCTTGACTTTCTGTGTGCTCAACAACCCCATGGCCTCTCATCCCAAGTCTCTGACCTCTGATCTCATCTACCTGTGGTTACTCTATCAGGCACAAGTCCCGGTATCTCCCTTGCTTCCCTAGCTCAGAGATGTCCTGTTACCTGACCACAGAGTAGTACTATGTCCACTTGAGGACAAAACAACCCAGAAGGGCTCCCTAAACCTAACGCTTATCAGTTCTGCAGAGAACCATGAATCCCCATGGTGGGGTAAGCACTAAACCCTTAGGGCCCAGACAGCCCAACACCTGAAAGTAGGAGCAAACATGACACACAAGCCACAGAACTGCTGGTCATGCACTGCTGGTCAAACTGAGGTTCAGACAGGAGGTTTAAGGAGACAGAGACCCTGGCTGGTCTCTCCAGCCACAGCACACAGCAGTCATGGAATTCTGGGAGGGAATGGCTGTCACACCAACCACTGATAACACATGGGTCTCAACTGCAGTGTTCCACAAAGTCCACAGGGTGGGAAGTGGGGTCAACTGGAAGGACAGCTGCATGCTGAAGGGGACATGGCCAAGTGTGCTCTGATCAGCCTGAGCAGGCTGGGAGAAGGCCTGGGCTGTCACAGACACAATACATGGCAAATACTAACAGGTACTCTGCCTGGATGGATGGAGGGTCCCCATGAAGATGCCTGCCCTGGCAGTGGCAGCTGGCCCTCAGCCCACCCTCCATGCTCAGGCTCCCTGTACCAGGTGGGAGCGGCAGACACAAGGAAAACGCTCACAGCCCCTTTACGCTCCTTTCCTCATGTCTGAGCTGTCCAGGGCTGTTCAAGTTCAAATCAGGTGTCCAAGGAGGGCCAGAGCCCGCCCAGTCTGCCTTGTGTGGCCATTTGTGGAGAGTTTGTCCCGTTTAACTGAGGGTTGGACAGGCTGATGCAGGAAAGGCAGGTCACAAAGTGAGTTTCACAGCACAGGCCACAGGCTGTGGACTTGGGTGAGGGTGGCAGTGTGAGCTCCAGTATTGCTTTTGTCATTTCGTTTCCAGCTTTAAGGCTCCAGGCACTTTCTTCAAGAAGAAAGAACTAGCAGACCTTTCAAATTTAAAAAGACATTTCAAAGAAAGCAGATGTCTGGCTTGGCTGGCATTGCACAGGCCTGTAGTCCCAGGCTGTGCTAGGGCTGCAGAGACAGTGCCTAGGTCCCAAGAACCCAGGAAGGCTGCTCAGAGGACCCAAGAGGCAGGTGGATGACATGTCCCCTGAGGTCTAAGAGAAAGCCACCCTACACCAGGCAGGCAGCACCAACTCAAGTCCTGCCTGAGCCACTGTCTTCACACTGAGGTCACATGAAGGAGGAACAAGGAAGGTAAAGTGCAAACACAGCGGTCTCCCAGCAGGGCTGGGCTAGGGTGCAGCAAGGCTCCTTCCTACCAGTTCTGGTTGTCCCAGCCTTCATCAGCTGTAGACGGGGCTGCCTTCTTGGTGGCCTTTGCCCTGGCCTCCCCACTGGCTCCCTCCCAGCTCTCCCAGCCATCACTATTGCTGTTCTTGTTGTTGGACGCGGAACCTGAGCCCCAAATGTCCCAGCTGTCCGAGCTCCTCCTCCCTGTTGAGGCGTCTGCGCAGGTCCAGCTGTCACTGCTTGGGGACTTGGCCTTGGGGGGTTCAGCACTCCCGAAAGTCTCCCAGAAGCTCTGGTCTATGGTGCTGTTCTGAGAGTTGTCTCCACTGCTGTTCTGGTAGCTTTGGCCCTCTAAGGGTCTATTACAGAGAGGGACAAGATCTCAATAGTTGTCACAGAAAGATACTTTGTGCTGCCTGTATCCCGCAAGCTGCCCAATCTGCTCAAGTCTCAGGGGCTCTCTCTCTAGAACAAGACCCATTCATTGCTTCACAAGCCCAGCCTACATGTGACCAAGATGTGGCCAATGCCCATAAGAGCTCTATACTCTCTTCCTGGCTGGGAAGAGGCTGCTGCCTTTCCAAGTGCTTCCTAGCCACCCTTGTAGAATCAGGATACCCTACCAGGTGAGAGCCCTTATTTTTGAGAGCTGACCTGGCCTTGGTAAGGCTCCAACCTGGTGCTGAGGACATGGAACTTTCGAAAGGGATTGTCTCTGCTACCTCATTCCCATCCATCACTCAAACTGCAGGGTGTTTACTAGGGTGCTGGGAAAGAGATGCAGCCTTCTGCCCATGATTCTGGTGGGGGTGAGAGGGCAGTCACTGTGCCGCACTGGGCAGAGGGTAACAGGCCAGGCCTCCAGCTTTCTATCAGGGAGCCCAAGGAACCCAGGGCCTGGGGTGAGGACATGGACTACCTGTCTGAAGTGTCTTCGGCTTTCCCAGAAAAGAAAGTAGTGACATCACGCCATCCCTTACTGCCAACTCCCTGGACCTGGAAGGAGACAAGAAACCAAGTTGGGGCCCCACTCTACACAGCACCTCTGGCTCTAAAACATCAACAAACATGGATGCTGCCCTGCTAAGACAAAACTTGGAGCAGTGTCACATACAGATACAGACACTCCTGTGCACAGTAACACAGCAGCAGTGCTGAAGAACAATAGCTGTTGGCTGCTTAGTTTGCTGTGAGCACCTCTCTCTGCCTTCTCTGCAGAAATTGTTTCTGTGGTGGCTGGGACAATGCCACATACATAGTGAAAGGCATGGCTTTCCTGATATCACAACAACACTTGGGACGTGTTCAGAGCTGGGGCCACTACAGGCCTTGTCTTTACTACAATGCAGTGCAAGTCTTTGGGAGACATTCTCTACTGCCATCATGTGAATCCGATGACCTCACCCCCTTCCCACCAGGCCCTGAGGTCACAGGACCAGCAATAGCTGACACTGGCACTTACCAAGGGACAGGCCAATGGCAGCAAGACAGAGAAGAAACACAGGTTAGTGGCTGGCAAGTCCCCAACAACCAAGCTGTTTCCATATTCCTCAAGCCCTCAGAAACCAGAGGGCAGAGGCCACTGCCTCAGCTGGCCCAAGACCCCGTGGGGCTCCATGCCTGGAATATGGAGACTGGCTTGGGCTGGGCTGCAGGTCAGCAGGGTAGCCCTACCTTAGATGCCAACTGAGAGACCCCACTGGACACATCATCAAAAATCCTTCCCTCCTTCACCTGTGCGATTTAAAGGGCATCGTTAGGAAGACTGAAAGTCCAGAGTGTACAAAGACCTGTCGCATTAAGCTCCCTAAGTTCTACCAGGAGCCCATCTGGCCTCAGCTCCATAAAACCTCATCAAATCAAAAGACCCTGTGCCCTCTGGAGAAGCCAACTGCTGCCCAGACTCCCGCTGCAAGGAAGGTTGGGGACTATTGACTCCTCCCAGGACTGATACCCTTCTGCAGATAATCAACACCACTGCCTGTGGCCGGCTCACTGAAGTAAAACAGAAGGAAGAGAAGGACACCCTTGGGATGTCCTTGGGCACTGACTAGGAAGACTAAGAAAAAGAAACCCAAGGCCATTTGGACTAGAGAAAATTAGAGGCAAGATTTTGCTGATCCCCAACATAGCCATTTCCCAGGTAAGTAAAGAGCCTCAGTGAGACACAAGCACCTTAACTTTGGTGCCACCATACCTTCTCCTGTGCAGGCTTGAGAACATTCTCATTCAGGCTGTGGCCCAACTCCGAAGCCTGTGGGAGAGAGGCTGTGTGAGACTGCATACAGCAACCTTAGTTGCTTGCTGGTCAGCAGCACAGGACAGCACAAGCTTTGCCAACAGAAAGGCAGGCAGTGGGATGTGGATCCACGTGGGAAGCAGTGTCACAGAAGGGACACCAGAATGGAGGAGTCAAGATATGAAGGGAGCTCCCTCATAATGCTGGAAGCAGCTCTGGCTCTCGCCCACTAGTCAGGAGGATGGACACAGATCTAACTGCTGGCAACTCTTTATCTATTTCCTGAAGTAGGCACTGAATCTTACATGGGAGAAAAGTGTGTACGGGAGGCTAGGTGGAGGGATGGAGAAAAGGCTGGGGGAGAGAAACGGCAGAAGGGGTACAGCCTCTCCTGGTTCCATCATGTTAAGGGTCAAGAATCTTTGAGCCAACTTAGGAATGTGACTTGCCTGGACCTTCACCTCAAGGCAAGAGCCAATAAAAGGCTTGAAGGGAGATAATTCATTAACACAGGAAGGCTTCTTTCCAGCAGGGTATAATTCCAGTTGCTATTTGGTTTGGGATAATTAAGCCATGAAATGAAACTGAATTAAGCAGTCTTTCTCCCCAGAGCTCACTGGGCCCAGACGAAACATCTGGGCTGTGGATCCTGGGGAAGGATGAGCTTCCAGCACCAGCAGGCCAAGAAGGTGTGAGTGCAGCACACAGGTGACCCAAGCAGAAAGGGAGATACAGCCAGAAGCAATGCACATGCTCAACAGACATAGGGCAGCATGCACCAGCACAAACAGGGTTTTACCGGCTCTGACTGCTGCTTGTAACCCCAAAACTTGACCCAGTAGGCACGAAGGCAGTTACAGAGAAAAAGCAGGTGTGGGAGTCGCATTATCAATGCCCAGAAGTGGCAGAAAACACACCCCTCACCTTAGCCTTTTTTCATTTTTAATAAAAAGGGTCTCATGGTGCAGTCCTTGAACACTCCCCAGCTGTCTAGTTGCTGGGATTGCAGTTGTTAACACAACCAGCCTGGACTACTTTTTTACCTGAGACCCACACCACTCTCTTCTGGGCCCTGGCATCATTATCTCCTTGCTCCAAACTCATCACAGTGGAGACTCCATGATATGCCTGAGGAGCCAGATCCAAACTAGAAGTTCTGAGGCAAGAGGCCAGGAAGACTTCTCCAAGGTGGATTACTAGGGGTGCAGGGCTGGAGAGGCCCTGAGAGGCAGAAATGTACATAAATAGAGTGCTGCAGGCTACAAGGACCTAAAACCCTGCCCATCTCACCATGGAGACCAGAGCTCCAAGCATGGCATCTATTATACTCAGCTTGGAAGAAAAATAAACTGCCAAGCCCGAGACTGTAAATACCAGCCACACAAGCCAAGTGAGAATGTGGTGACATCTGTCCAGGTGAACAGCCCGAGGCTGAGAGCCATGGCCTAGACAATCCTTCCTGTATGAGGCAGCTGTGGTACTGTGGCTTCATGTCTATCAGTGGCTATGGCAGACAGGGCTGAGGAAGCCTTGAAGTGAGCACACTATGAGGACAGAAGAGGACCTTCTTCAGTACTACAACCTTATACCCTGAGCACCCAGCCCAGGGTGCTTCCAGACACTGCATAGACTAAAATTGCTGGGGTTTGTTTTTTGTTTTTGGTTGTTTTTCCCTCCTTTCTTTTTGGTTTTTGGAGACAGGGTTTCTCTGTGTAGCCCTGGCTGTCCCGGAACTAGCACTGTAGACCAAGCTATCCTTGAACTCAGAGATCTGCCTGCCTCTGCCTCCCTGGTACTGGGATTAAAGGTATACACCACCTGGCAAGACTAAGAGAATAAAGCTTCTCCCTTTTACCTTTTGACTTGCTTGAGATCCAAATTTTGTAGCCTAAAAGGAAAACAAAAGCAGAACTTTGAAGTCAAATGTCTTGACCCTAACCATAGGCTTTATCTATATGGGGCTCAGGTGGAGTTAGTTCCAGAGCTCCTGGGCAAGCACTTAGGAAGTCAGCACTAACCTGACAGCAGGTCTAAGGGACCAGGTTGCTGTGGGTAGGTCTGGCTTAGCAGATACTGTAACAAGCCCACAAACTGGTGAGGGTAAGACATGTCTGGGCCCAGCAGCCACTCTTGCCCCTACTGTCCAACATGTGGGCATCATAGCACCTAGCTTATGAAAAGGTAGGCCTGTCTACAGATGCCCAAGCTGGAAGGTATCTAGATCTCCCCTAACACCTAGAGAAGAGGAAAAACTCCTTGTCAGCAGCCAGTAACTGCTACATGGCAAATGGGCAGGGAGGGTAGATACAAGGCTTCCAGTTAGTTTGGATGGCTTTGGGCACTGTTGGTCTATGTCCTATGGACCAGTGGACCAACTTACCTCTACCCGTTTCTCTTCGTACCATGGCCACACAGCCCAAACCCAGGCCCCAAGTCTATACACCTGGCTTCTTCTAACAGTGCCTGCCAAGTCACCCTCAAGTTCTCCTCTCATTTTAAGTAAAGGTGAGCGAGACTCTGAAGACCCGAAGGCAGAAATTCAGGCATGGGTATTCATTAGCTATTCACCCACAGGAAATCAAGTCAACCTCTGCAAGCAGTCTGTCCCCAACACAAAAAGAAACACCTTCTGCTATAGTAAGGGTTCCTGGGCCATCCTGCAGTGGACAAGGCCCATGCTTGTCTGCCTGAAGGATCCCAGGACCCTGCTCTCAGAACCCTAGGCCAGTAGTGAACAACATGCACCCCACAGTTACTTACACCCTCCTTCGCTGCAGACGCAAACTTGCTCGCCCCAGTGGTAAAACTGCTCCAGCCCTGAGAAAACAGCAGGAAATGATGAGTCTTTTTTAGACCCTGAGCATGCCAGTCTTGACACTTCAGCACAGGAAGGCTCCACAGAAGGTACCTCCAACGCCTCCACAGTTCCTGTGACCAGCCAAAAGCAACCAAGTGCTACAGTATCCACACTCCCCTTGCCAGCTGTAGCACACAGCTCAGTCCTTCCCAAGAAAAAGAATTTAAACACCGACCACAGCACAGGATGGCTACCAGGCCTCAGGCTGAGCTTGTGCTCAAGTCTTTTCTCCCTTCCTGCCTCCCAAAGGAGCAGAGCGTGGTGGGCAGAGGTTACAGGGTTTCCTCGAGGTTCAGCTGTCTCCTTACCAATACCTTCCACCATAAATTAAAGCAGAGGCAACAGAGAAACATCCCACTTAAACCAAAGCTGGCCTCCTCCCTTAGCCCCCGAGATAGTGCAGAGGAACCACTACACTTCAGGACACCTATATTCAGGGGTCTTCCTTTAAAAAGGTTATCAGCAGAAGACCGAATACAGATGCCAAATGATGAGGATGGGCTTTAAATAAAATTCTACAGGCCCTGATGTGGAGCATGCCTTTAATCCCAGCACTTGGGGAGACAGAGGCAGATTGATCTGAGTTTGAGGACAGTCTGGTCTACAAGATGAGTTGTCAAAAAAGTAAGAGAGAAAGAACTATACAACAGCAGCAGGCTTTATGATAAAACCCTGCTTCTCTGCCTGTGACGGTAGCTGCCATGGTCCACCACAGGGACATTCCTCAGGGACAAGGAGGGCAGGTGTAAGCAAATCTTTGGTTTTTAGATAGGTTCTCACTAGGTACCCTAGGCTGGCTTCAGGCCCACTTGGTCTTCCTGCTTGCTTCAGTTTCCCCAGAGCTAGGGCTACAGGTATCTACTACAATATTCAACTTCAGTTTTAAAATAATTTTGAACCAGGCATGGTGGCTCGTGCTTGTAACCCCAACAAGCAGGAGGATGAAGCAGGAAAATCACTACAAACTCCAGACCAGCCTGGTCTACCCGTCTAGACCGAAGTGCGCATGTGCAGCAGCAATGCAGGTGCACTCTTCCCCTTTCCAGACAGGGTCTGTTCCTTATGCACCCCACTTAGTTAGACTTACTCTGAAGATCAGTTTCACGGGGTCTATTCTTTATGCACCCTACTTAGACTTATTTGAAAATCCGGTATCATCAGTATAAAAAGCCTTTCCTCTTTTTTTATTAGGTTTGTTGTTTTTGTTTTTAGAGACAAAGTTTCTCTGTATAGACCAGGTTAGTCTTGAACTTAAGAGATCCATCCCCCTGCCTCCGCCTCCGGAGTGCTGGGACTAATGGTGCATTCCACAGCCTCTTTCTCTTCTCACTTTCAGCACTCAGCCCACTTAGAGCAGCCCCAGCCAGTCCTGCATTTATGATTGCTACAGAACACAACACTGCTTAAACATTGGTTTCCTTGGAAAAGCAAGCCTAGGATGCCATACGCTGAGCTTCAGACCTGGAGATTCCAAGTTGCTTTGAAAGCAGACAGATGCCCCCAAACCCAAGCACCACACCCCAGCAGAAGGCCAAAAACCTTGGGCAGCTGCAGTTCAGGGCCTCACTTTCTGAGTCAGTCTACCCAACACAGGCCAGGAGGCTGGGTCAGCCTTCTGCTGGTCTCAGGATATACCCTGGAGATAAGAGGAAGACAGGCTCCATAAAAAAACCTTTAGTTCTTTAAGGAAATCTACCTTGGTAAATTTGATGTGTGTGTTTTATGGCCAGAATAAGTGGCTAAATACCTCTGGAATATGAATAAAAGGCCATTTTTTAAAAAGGTAAACAAGAAGAGGCCTTTAATCAGATCAAAAGGTATGTGCCCCAGGACTACCCACACTGCCCATGAAGAGTTCTCCGTGTCTTGGCACTGGACAGCCCCCTTGACTATGTCTGGGGCAGCAGGCACTCTGCAGGTCCTAGGCCTTCTTACCGAGTACAGGGATGACATAGCATTGTTGAGGAAGTCGTCTTCTCTCTTCTGAGGTGGCACTGTGTTCCCAAACCCCACATAGCGATTCTCCTGAGAACTGAAGATGAACACAGACATCACAGCCATTGCCACTGCCACAGCCACAGCCACGAACCTTGCCACTCCTCAACAGTGAGACCTTGGTCACTAGGAGATGCCCCTCCCTCTCACAGGACACCCTGCATTCTGGACAATGGGCACAGGAGCTACACAGATATTTTCTACCACATGATCTGAGGTTCCACAGCAAGGCCTGTAACCCATAGTTAGTGGGGTTACTGAAATCATTAAGCATCACTTACAGGCCAGGTAGACTCCAGGAAAATAATACATCATCTTTAATACTGGATTTTTCTCCACATTCAAAACCTCCACTCAAACCTAGGCCATGTTGGGGCTTGCCACAAGTGGACCCCAGATTACACATGCTGTGGATACATAGAGAAAGAACGGGCCCAGCTTACCCTAAAGGAAAGCCCCAACCCAATGGAGTAAACCCCCGAAGGATGGCCGTCAAAGATGTTCCCAACTGCCTTCTGCTATCCCTGGCTTGAGAGGCCTTACCCCTGATAGGAGCCCAGGTCATCATTCAGCCAATCTTCAAAAGCCTTGTCCCCAGAGGCAGTTGCATTCTGTGGCTGGCCAGAGGGTCTGAAGTAGAAGGTTAAAGGTCAGTAAGCCTTCAACACACAAAACAAAACCACATAGTCTGTGACAAGGACCTTTCATATCATATTTGGGGTCAAACAGGTACTAGTTCTGACCCATAAGAAGCTCAGGCACAGCTAAAGTTCCCTGTACCAATCTAACAGCTGACAGTGAATTCTGGCCCTACCAAAAATGGCAGTCAGGGTTCAGAACTGGGAAATACACTGGTGCCAAGTCATCAGTGGTGCTATGACCTGGTTGTATTCTACAGGACCTGGAGGTGGAAGATGTGCTGTCATCTCCTGTGCCTCACCCACTTACACCACCGCCCAAAAGGGACAGTGTGTACAGTGAAACTTGCTGTGTACAACAGGGACCTGTGCCATCCTGGGGCCTATACTATGGTATGACCACAGCTCACAGAGAGTGATCACATGATGCAAAAGCACAACCCACAGACACTGTCCACAAGGTTGTGTGACACACCTGCAAGAAAAGGAAGGAACCCTTCTGCAGAACAGGGCACGATGCCACTTCCTGTTTGGGGTAAATTTACTATACGTTTATACTGTTGTTAAACAGCTACTGTTCTCCCTGACTTCTGGGACTAGCTCACAACTGGAGCTGTTCCCACAAGGAGGAAATGAGGTTTCTATGGGGTTCCTAAGCTACCACTAACGTGAGGGTGAAGCTGAGGTCTGACCAGCAGGCCAGAGGAGCTACCGGTGCGCAGTGAACTGCAGTGTCTTGGGCTGAGGTGGGGTCCAGTTCTGTGCAGGCGATGACTCCAGAGACCATTCTTTACCTTCTGCCAAAGTAGCCACCTAACAGGATGAGACAGGACATGAGGAGATGTAGCATCTACTCAACCCTATAAGCCAATACCACCAAGCCATGAACCAGGGCTCCTACGACCATGAGAGTAGGTGTCAATTTTCTGTGGCTCCAACTTCAAATGCACAAGTACTCATTAATCTGACCCCCCAATCTAAGGATGGCCAAATCCTCAGAGGGTCTGCAGCCAGGCCATCCTAAGGCACTGTGGTCACTGTTCCTCTCCTCCTTGGACTGTAGGCCATTTGCATTCCCTCTGGGCAGGAAGAGCCTACCACAGGGTTAGTTGGGGCCATTTGTCCTGGCCTGTTCTTGGACAATGCATGGCCTCCATAGATGTTCAAAGTGAGGAGAGAAACCTGCCTCCATGCCACGGAAGCCACATCTGGCCACCAGTAAGCTGTGCCATGTGTTCATCTCTCTGTGTGGAGCCGGCCAGGTCAGCCCTTACCTTATCCCTGAAGAGCGCCGCGGCTCTGCTGCTGTACTTGTCCTGCAATGACCAGCTGGGCTCATAGTCATCCTGCGCCTCCAGGAACTCTCGGAACTTAGCATTCCCACCAGCTTTCATCTTCTCCAGCTCAATGTCCTTCCATTTGTCCATTGTAACAGATCGCACAAAGCTAGAACCAGATGTCTGATCTGATTACCAAGCACGAGGGGACCCGACTAGCCTCCCAACCCAAGATCGTGTCCTGAGTTAGATACAGGTGCCTCCTGTATCAAGGCAAAAGCCAGAAGCAGCTTCATGGAGGCAAGCTGGACAGCAGCTGGTAACTGTGGCCAGTGTTAGTGGAGTGAGGACCACCTAATGGTGGAGAACATCCCCTAACATCCTGTCAGACAGCATTTGGGCAGCAGGCCCCACAACACGGCAAGTAGGACAGATGCAGGATGTGCAGGGGCCAAGTGGCAGGACACTGACCTGAGATGCACCCCAAGCCCACGGTGTCTCCCAGAGCATTCCAGGCAGATCCAGATGCCATAAGTCACGCTGACCCACTGCGGATTGAATGCACCACACTCAAAGCAAACCTACAAAAGGGGTAGGGGACACACGCAACTCACCAGGCAGCTCAGGGCAGGGTTGGGACCCCAAAGACCCAATAGATGTCCCAAAAGAATGCAGAAGAGGAGCAGGACACATGTGCACAGACTAACTAAAGGGCTAGTGCCCATAAGCTTAATAAGGCTCCTCAGGTTGGTCAAAGGATGTGGGTTTGGACAACACTGGGGGTGGCAGTAGCTGCCCAGAAACTGGCACGAAGATAAAGAACCTCTGATGAGAAACATATTCAGAAAGGAGACCAAGCATCCTCCGCACAATCTGAGCGGTGGGACAGCCTACTCCCCAAGCCACACAAGTGAGCACCAGGAATGACTAGCCGCTCCACTGTGCCACGACCAGCCTCTCCAAGGAGGGACACACAGCTATTGCTGCATGTGACACCAAGACACTCACCACCCCAAAGGTTCACACTCACATTATTCTCATCCTGTGCCCGGACTTCCTTAAGAACTTTTCTGGTTCTTGGACTGGCCATGGTGCTGCAAGGAGAACAAACCCTTACAATGAGTTACTATGCAAGAAAGACAATGAACTAGCAGTACAATAACATTATGCAATGTTGACTTCCTAAGATCTGACAGTGATAGTCTTGCACAGTTCAGGAGTCATTTACCAAGGATGCTCTTCTCAGTGATGAGGGACACCTGAGAGCACAACCAGCAGTTACGTAGTGAGGAATGCCATGAAGTAGAAGTTCAGTCACTATGTGCCACCAGACAGAATAACTGATAAAAACCCTGTCATTCGGAGTAAAACCCACAAAGATTGGCTGCTCAATCTGTTTCCCCTGAGAGCCGTGCTCTGATGGGAGAGTTCTCTGCATTTCCTACCTGTCTCCCAGCTCTCCCAGTTGGGGTAGGAAGTAGGAGCCCCCAGGCTGCAGAAGGGGCAAGGAAGTATCCCTGGCAAAGGTCTTAAGACAGTCTGTAAATAGGTCCTCTATGAGGACATCATAAAAGTGAGTAATGCGGACCACCTGCCTAAGGCCATTGGTGAGAATAGCAGTAAGGCTCAGCTCAAATGAAAATCTCATTTCCTTTACATGTCCCCTCCTTCCTTTTTCTCATGTGTCCCTATCCACCCCATGTGTGCCTGTGTACACATGTGGAGACCAGAAGAAGACACAGGTTGTTTTCTACAGATTTCCAACCTATTCCCTTGGGATACTGAGGCTGAGCAAGCTTGAAGAATCTTCCTATCTCCTCCGTCTTCCAAAGTTGAGGTTATAGACATGTGCAGCCATGCCTGGCTTTTATGTAGTTACTGAAGATTTGAACTCAGATCTTCACAAACACAGAAAGTGCTCTCACCTACAGAACTGTCTCCCTACAATCTATTCATTTCTCTATATCTGCCAGTTTCAGCAATGTTTGACTTTTAACTAGTGGTCCATTTAATTCAGGACTAGGAAAATAAACCCAAAGGAACGGACTGTGTCAACCACAAGGCTGGACATGAACTAATTCCACTGGTATGGCACACACCAGCACTGAGGGGTCTGGGTGCAGGACCTGGACCTCTAGCCCACAAGGCAGGTGTGGCCTTTCCAGAACTCATCCATCCCAATGGATCCGTTCTGTTTCTCTCATTCATAGGACGACATACATACAAACAACAGATTATTACTCTGTATGACAGAAGCTGCAGGTTTTCAGTGTTATCACTCCGCTACTTAACTTGCTGTTAGACTGAAAGTGACCACTCTTTATACATGAGGTAGGTGGAGCATTAATAGGTTCACATAAAAGTCAGAACAAAACACCTCTGCCCTACATCCTGTATTTCATTTTAAATTTAACTCTGCAGAAATGTGGTAAAGGATTTTGACTCTCTACCCACTAATCCTCCTACATCTTAAACTCTCGGTTTTATCGTGACTCCCCCATCTGCCCGATGTTAGGAAATATTTGTTTTCTGTAGCTGTCTAAAACTAAATCCTAGTTCATTCTACCTTCCTTTTACCGGTATCGATCACGTGTTGGAATGGCATCCTACAACTGTGAGCACATAAATGCAGATTTCTGCATGTTAAACTCTGGCTCTGGCATGACTCATTCAGGCAGAAGTTAGCAGCCCAGACAGCTACTCATGCACACCCCCAGACAGCTCAGAGCGTTTGGGGAGACACGGCTAGAGCTAAATTCCAAAGCTCTCTGCATTCTTCTCTAGCTGCTACGTGAACAGCCATCACCAAGACCACGGCACATTTCTGTACTTGACCCCAGTGTCCGAAGCACCATGGCTGCCCTCAGAGGCTTAAGACTACAAAATGGCGGCAAGCAGAGGTGAGAAGTCAGCATCTCCTAAGGCTATTCTGGATCTCTGAATAAAATCAAGCTGAAGGACATTCTCAGCTACAGGAATAAATGGGTAAAGCAGATCATCTGGCTTGAGAGAGGGTCTCTCCACATAGCTTTGGCTGTCCTGGAACTCACTATGCAGATCAGGCTAGCCTCAAACTCACAGAGATCTGCCTGCCTCTGTCTCCCAAGTGTTGGGATTAAAGGTGGTGCCACCATGCCTGACTTGGTTTGGATTTAAGAAACTCTTCCTATGTGGCAAACTTTGGGTACTGGAGAGAAATTAGTTATCTTAAATGTTGCTTAATAACATGAAAATAATTATCTTAATTTCACTAGCCTAAATATAGATCAAAAAGGGCCTCAAGAACTTTTTTTTTTTTAAATTTATTTATTGTAAGTACGCTGTAGCTGTCTTCAGACACTTTTTCTTCTCCAGTCCCACTTGCTCTGGCTGTCTTCAGACACCCCAGAAAAGGGCATCAGATCTCATTAGGGATAGTTGTGAGCCACCATGTGGTTGCTGGGATTTGAACTCAGGACCTTAGGAAGTGCAGTCAATGCTCTTAACCGCTGAGCCATCTCTCCAGCCCAAGAATTTTTTTATTTTAATAAAACATTTCTTTCTTAGGTGGGCTCACAAGTGCATGCCTAGAAGCCTAGAAGGTGGGAGCTGACTATCTCTTTCCACCAAGTGAGTTCCAGAGATCAAACTCAGGTAGTCAGGCTTGTGGCAAGTACCCCTACCTGGTAATCCATATCACCCACCCTTAAGAATTCTTAATAGCTGACATCAAAAATGACATAAATACTCTTCCTTTAAGCAGACATACCTAGTAAATAATGAAGCAAATAAGGATATTTTCAAACTTTACTAAGCTACATGTCACACTAGAGAAGATTTGGTTCTTAAACTGGGACATGATGAACATCTAAGGTCAAAGGGGACATCTAGGGACATAGCTTGGCCCTAAAGCTACACGGTACGGGTGACCAAAAACCATCCAGAGAACACAACGAACCCATGTCTAAGTTATGCTTCCTCACTCTCAAGAACAGATGATATCAGATCATCACCTTGTCTAGGACCAGTTAGGGCTCCAATGCTGTAAACACAGTACAGCAGAAATATGAAGCCTGAAACAGTCTATTTTTTTCTGACTTGTGGGTGCCTTAAGAGGGCAAACACAGCATATACAAGTGAGAAAAAGTTTAGAAGCTTGGTCCTGTAGGGTCTGTTGGGCTGTTTTGTTTTTCCTCTTTCGGCAGAGGACTCACTTCAAAGGCGAAGAAGGGAAAGATCAAACAAGCTGAGGCTAGAAAGCCTGGCTTACCGGCACCTCTGGACAGAATCTTCTTTCGAAGTGAAGGGCAGAGGCCCTTTCCAGGCCAAATGGGCAGTGCAGAACCAGTCTGCTTCCGAGAGTACTCGTAGATTCGCGCAACCGCAAGGCTGAAGGGCAGTAAGGCTCACAGGCCGGGAGGCGAGGGGGTGGGGGGTGGGGGTCTGGACGGCCGTATACTGGAATCCTGGAGTTAGGGGTCCGAGGAACAGGAACGTCACTGGTCGAAGGACTGGAGAACCCGGGGCCAGGAAGCTGGGGAATGGGAGGTAGGGGACGCGGGAGGAACCGGGGAGTAAGTCAGGGATGAAGATCGGGGGCGTCGGACAGTCAGGGTATTGGGGGACCAAGGGCCTAGGGCCGCAGAATCGAGGATCACAAGGCTAGGAACCGGGTAATCTGAGAACCAGAAGGTCAAGGAACTGAGGGTCCGCGGGTGTCCGGTGTCTTGGCTGCGAACTCACCTGCTGCCCCAACGGGGTCGGGTCCGGCCGAGGTGCCAAGCTGGACTAGGCGCTTATATTCCCCCCACTAGCCGCCAGCAGCTTCCGGCTACGTCGCGCTTTGCAAGGGCTCATGGGAGGCCTCCGAGGCGGTACTTCCGCCTCTGTGCGCGAGCCCGAGGCGCGGCTTCTCTTCCGGTCTGCCTAGGCCTTCGGCTGCGCGCCAGGTTTGCCCAGTTTCCTCAGCGTGGGCGGCGCGGCAGAGCAGTGCGGATGGATCCGGGCACCTGCGGATCCGATGGATCCAGGCTGTGCTCGCTCCAGCCGGGATACTAGGGAATCTATGGTACCGACCAAGCCCGGACGGGAGCAAGAGACTTCCCGTGGCTTCTGTCAACTCCAGCACCAACCCATGGTTTAAAATAGACTCAGGCCAGCTGTTCTGGGCAAATCAATGGAGTTAGTTGCCGGCGGGTTTTAGTTTTGTGTTCACTCTGGGCCTCTCTATGCCACTAATTCCTTCCTCATCGGCCTTTTGACTTGTTTGGGTTTGGTTTGTTTGGTTTTTGTTGTCCGAGACCCGATTTCTCTGTAAGCCTGCCTGTCCCGGAGGTCGCTCTGTGACCAAGCTGGCCTCTATGAGATCCGCCTGCTTCTGCTTCCCGAGTGGATCTAAAGATGTGCACCATCGCTCTCCGGCTCGTTTGACTTTCAAATTGATCAAAAGACAATGTTTTATTGAAATCAAATAAAACCTACCTGCATCGAAACATACCGCGAGGCATTTTGTCAAATTCATATGGTTGGGACCTGCATCACCTCAGGGACAATGGGTCCCTTTCTCCATCCACTGTTGGAGTTTCCGCCACAGGTTTAGAGCTTTGTATGAATAGAGAAACAAAAAATGTAACCTTAAATCACTTATCCACAACCTGATTTTGTTGTTTGAGGTAGACTTTCACACCATAGCCTAATTTAGCCTGGAACTCCCCTCAGCCTCCTGAATTCTGGAATTATAGACATCCCACCTGTCTTCACAGCGTGGCATTTCTGTTTTTGTGAGAAAGGCTCTTATTATGTACACCAGGATGTTCCAGAACTCATTTCTGCCCTCTGCAGGCTAAGTAGTGGCCAAATACAGAGGACAGGAAGCTCACATAAGTGGCAAATGCCTTAAATCTCAGCACTGGGGAGGCAGACAGATCTCTGACTTCCAGGCCAGCCTGGTCTACAGAGTGAGTTCCAGAATGGCCTGGGCCATAAAGAGAAATCCTGCCTCAAGCCAGATATGATGGCTCAACGTTCCACCCCTCATATACTTACTTAAACACACACACACAACCATGTGCAGCCCAGGACATAAGAAAATGGTGGCTGGAACCTTGGGTAAGGGTCTTGTGGTTCCACTCTTATTATGAGGATATGTTAATGACTTCACCAGCATTACCACAGACCTAGCCATCATTGGGCTGCTTTGCTTATTTTGTTGCTCTGGCTGAGGGCAGCCATGGTGGCTGTGCTTCTTAGTGTGATGATCATGTCATGCCCAGATGACACTACAGCATAAACATCAAAAAAGTAGTCACGGCCTTGAGCTCAGGCCCTCAATGTGTCCCAGCATGGTCTAGAGGGATCCGTGGCTCCCAGCAAGTGTAGCAGGGAGGAAACAGCTAGAGCTACACAAGTTACACGTGTTGAAGTACATTGTGTGAGCTTGTGAAGGTATGTACTTGTTCATACATGTGTACGTGTATGCTTGTGTGTATATGTACTTGGTGTGTAGGTCAATATTACATGTGTGTAGTGTGTGGGTGCTATATGTCTGGGATCTCATCACCAGGCTCATAGGCCTCTGGTTCACCACACTTCATCTACAAAGAGGTATAGTTATGGCAGGTGCCTCTTCAGGACCACTCTGTAAAACAGGCCATGCTCTGTATACATTGCACAGCTACCAAAGACACAACATAGGGCATGGGACTAACATGTCAGGGTTCTGTGGTAGATAGAAGTACAGATTGCAGATCTGGGCTTCTCCCACTCGTGGCCTTCAGCTCAGGCTGGCTCAAATGCTACTTGACAGGTAAGAGCAAGCAGACCTGACCTATATATAGGTGATCCAGACATACCTTGGTCAGTGTAGATTGTGGTTCTCAGTCTATGCTCACCTTGATCAAGACATCTCTTCCTGTTTGTGTTTGCTCATTTTATATCAACTTGCCATAAGCTATAGTCATCTAAGAGAAGAGAACCTCAATTGTAAAAATGCCTCTAGAACATTGGTTCTCAACCTTCCTAATGCTGCGACCCTTTTAATACAGTTCCTCATGTTGTGGTGACCCCCCAGCCATAAAATTATTTTTTGCTACTTCATAACAAATTTTGCTACTGCTATGAATCCTAATGTAAATATCTGATAGGCAACCCCCAAAGGCATCTCGATCCACAGATTGAGAACCACTGCTCTAGAAGAGCAAACTGTAAAGCAAGCCTGTAGAGTATTTTAATTAGTGACTGATGTGGAAGGGCTGAGCTCATTGTGGGCGGTACCACCCTGGGTGGTGGTCCTAGGTTCTATTAGAAGCAGGCTGAGCAAACTACTAGGAAGAGGCTAGTAAGCAGCACTCCTCCATGGCTTCTGCATCAGCTCCTGCCTCCAGGTTCTTGCCCTGTTTGAGCTCATGTCCTGATTTTTCTTCAATAATGAACAGTGATGCGGAAGCATAAGCCAAATAAACTTTCCTCCCCAAGTTGTTTTTGGTCACTCTGGTGATCACAGCAGTAGTAACCCTGACTAATACGCTGCCCCAGGAAGCACCACTGCTCGGGAACAACAAGCTCAGATGTGGAAGCCCTTCTTTGCGTGTTAAGCTCACCCTGAAAACATTTCTCCACAGAGGGTCAACTCCCTGACCTGGGATGTTTTTCACCAGCCTTCAGTAAGCGTGCTTCCCTGACTGGCCTCCAGGGGGCAGGTCAGCCCACTTGGGGTTTCTTTAGAAACAACCTCATCTTCCAGTCTCCTTAAAGTCTGTGGAGGAAAATATTGCCATGGAAGGGCTAGATAGTTCTGACAGGCCACCCAGGGTTGGGATGCAAAGAGCTGACGCAAGGAAGACTGGCCAGGTGCAAGTAACCTGGATTCCAGACCTGGAAGGAAGCTCTTGCCTTGTGTAACAATTGGAGTAAACAGTGATAAAGTTCCTGGTGACAAGAGGCCATAGTAAGCATAGTAAGCAGCCTGCTTGGCCTGAGCTAAGCCCTCTGTTGTGAAGAATTCAGAGATCACAAAAACAAAATGGTGGGTGATCCTGAGCCCTCTCTACTGGATCTGTTATTTACTGTTCCCAACTGTAAGCGTGCTGTACTCTTAACATCCTGAAATAGACAGTACAGAAAACACAAGACCTTTGTGGGTCACAGTCAGCCCTTGTGACGAGTTGGAAACCCAGAGCCATGCTCCATACTCTATAATGCACTCACTATGGGCCTTCTGGGTGCCCATGGCATTTAGCACCTCTCTCCAGAGAGCAGGCTTCTGGTCGGAGGAGCACACACAGCAGACCCTAGCCACAGCACCCACTTCTCCAATGGTGAGCAGGGTTGAGTCAGTTGAGGCTGATCTCCAGCTGACAACATACCTACTGCATCACCTCCTCATTTCTCCTAGGAACTCCCTACATTTCCTAAAAGTCCAGATTGCTCCAAGTGCGGTTTTACTTCTTGTCGAGTCTCCCTTCTTTCTCTTTGCTGGGTGCTAAGCAGAGCTGTGCCACCTCCCAGTTAAGATTTTATTTTATTTCTTAAATGAAGCCGAGGCTAGGTAGCAGGCATTAGCCATTGTCCACCCCCCATTGTAGACTTTGCTTTCCTGTTTTGTTTCTTCTGCCTCCTACCTCCAGATCCTTCCTGAATCAGGAGAGAAGAATGTGAGCTGACCCAGGTCCACCCAGATAAGGAAGGCTGCTGCAGTGTGGCTTCTGGCCTTTGGGTGGTGGGAGGGGCCTTGATATTGAGAAGGACCTGGTGGAGTCCAGTCTGTCAGCTTCCTGGCCCAGTCTTGCAGTGTTGGGGGTGGGGGCTGGAGTTGGGACAGGGGGAACCAGAGGAATGTCAGAGCAGGTGACACTGCAAGGTCAAGAAGCTATGCAGGCTTCAGAAGTGCAACTATCCTTGGAGGGGAGTCTTGGACCATCCTTCCATCCTAACCCTCCAAGGATCTCGAAGCCATGTTGAGTCACATTTGGTCACAGTCGCTAAGAATGTGCCAGCACTGGCCAGCTCCTCAGATTGCAGGCTCCGAGGCTCACATCTCCAGACTGTGATGGCCAGGACCCAAATACCCCCTGCTCCTTAGCTCCTCCCATTCCTGTATTAGGTGAGAGTCTTTTCTTGATTCTAGTTGCTAGAGACAGAAATCCAACATTAAATGTCGGACACAACAGAAAGAATGTATTAAATCTGGTGAAAGCTGCACATTGGAGAGCAGACAGCCCACAACCTGCAGCACAGAGCTAGCTGCCTCTGTGCTCCTTGGATATCCAGCACACTTTCCCCGAATCATAAGGGTGTTTTTAACTCTTTGTGTCCTCAGCTCCAGTGAAGCTAACAGCCTTCCTCAGGAAAACACTGATGACAGACTGATGGGACTTTGTTGGTCTTTTTTTATTCTCTATAGGTTTCTTAGACTAGGCTGTCTCCCTTCAGAGCCAGCCATGGGAGGATATGTGACAGACTCTTTAGCAACTGGAGGTTTATAGATCCAGATAACAGTAACATTGCATACACATATATGGACTGGCATGCATGTGTACAGGGGTCTCAATGTGAGAGCGAGCCCAGGGAATCCCTGTCCCAGAGAGCCTGGAAAGAAGAATGACTGAGGTGTGGTGGCTGTACCTTTCCCTGTCCAAGAGCTGAGAGAAACAGGATGTCGGATCCCTGCAGGGAAAGGTTGCTGGAGGTCAGGAGAATTAGGAAGACTAGTTGACAGGATTGTAGGAGCCATGACTTCATTCTTGTTATATCAAGCCCTAGATACCCAATACCAAACCCAGGAGCCGCTGGTTGGCACAGGAAAGATGGGAGAGTTGTGAAATCTGTGAAGGGAGCGAGGCCCCCACAGGATAAACCCATGGGGCTCTGGAGAGTCAGTGTGTAGAGGAGGTTGGTGCCCACAGGGAGGCTGATAAAGGAGTCAGTGGGGCCAGGGGGACCTGGGATAGTCAGCAATGGACTCAAACCTACCCTAAGAGCACAAGACCAGTGGGTAGAGATCAGGCTATAAGAGGGCCACACAAGGCCATCCGATCAAGGCTGATCCCCACAGTGGTGCTGACCAGCTGAAGGCTTGCAAGCTGACAGGCCCAGACAAGTGGGATCTGTCCCTAAGGCAAAATATGGGCGGTGTACCTCTCTTCTGGGCATGTGCTAGGGTGGTCATGGCACCTCCTGGCTACTCTCTGTCCTAGTCCTGCCTCCCCAAGTCCTTGGAATGTTCTCTTTGTCACAAAAGTACAATCTGTGCCCAACTCTGGAGTTGATGAGACCTGTTATCAAATCCTGCCCCTGTCATTTGCAGGTTCCAGGCAAACCACTCAGAGAGAGCCTTCATTTTTCTCACCTACAAGTGGAAGAAGATTCAATAAGGGTTTTTGTGTTTTTTTAAGAAATTAAAGGAGCTGACAGGATGACAGGAGCTGTGGGAACCATTGCTATTGTCACCGCTGGGATGGGGACTTCCCATAGTAGGGTACCCTGTACAGAGAGATAAAACAGAGGGCCTGGGAAGAGTGATCTGTATATTGTCCAGCAAAATTCAAGTATCGCCCACAGTGAGAAATGCCCACGCTATGCCTGCGAAGTTGAGTTTGCAAAAGCGATCATTTCTACATCTTTCTGGGTACCCCCTGCTATGACTTAATGATGGAGTCCCCTCTAGAATCTATGCCAGGCCTGAAACTTCAGGGCAAGAGCTTTTCAGGTGTGGTCACAGGGAGATGGATGAATTAGAGGGCTTTGACTTGAGACACGGGATAGCAGTCCTATAAAAGGGCTCCCGGTCTTGGTCTTGCTATCTGACCCCAGGCAAGGCTTCAACAAAGGACCAGCTTGGAAGCCTAGTGGCCACACCAAACACCCCTGGCAAAGCTAGGGTCTTGGACTTCCAAGTTTTCGAACTGTGAAAGAGTAAGTTTCCTTTCTTTATAAACCACTGTAGCTCATGTCTTTTGTCTCAAACACTGGTTTCTTGTTGACATTTAAGAATCATGTTATGGACTTCATCATGACAGACAGAGCAACAGAGAGGAACAAAGTTAGGGGAGAGGCAGAGGGAGTGTACATAGGATACACTGAAAGAGAGCAGCTGCTAGCCCCCAGAAGAGGGTAGAGGGAGCCAATGGGGCTTGCAGCTGGCTCTTGATCTCTTTGAGTTTTTCCAGTTTGTTTAATGAAACTAGTGCTTGAAAGCTTGTGAGAAAAACATCAGCCCCGCCTGCCTCTGCTTTATTCAACTCTTTGATCCATGAGTTCCTGATACTAATGATGAGGTTCCAAGACATGTTGGTCAGATCTCCATAGCCTTGGGCTCCTATGGAGAGGGTCTCAGAAACCCAGGTGTGTAGCCACAGAGAAGAGTCTCCTCCCTCATACTGTTAGACTCTAGGCATGGGCCCTTATGTTACAGGGAGTTCTGGTCTCCTAGAGACCAGAGATTGAATTTCCCTAGGGATACATGGGCAAGCATCTATTAACCCCTGATAAAGCATCAACTATAGGCTAAAAAAACTATTCCATCTGAGTCTAGCTTAATAAACAAGTGAGTTTATCCGGATTGCTTACAGAAGCATAAATAAAGAGCTGCTTACAGGACAAGGGTGACCCAAATGCAGCTACATCACTGAATAGCCCACTTCAGCATGATGATTCCTGAGTACTGCATCCAGAGAGTTCACTGAACGGCCTGCAGAGAGATCCATGGGAAAGTCTCCTCAAACCAGCCACTGGTATTGCTTATATAACCTTGGGGAGTGCTTTGTGAGCCTGTGAACATGCTTAGCTTCCTGGGCCTGAAAATCTGCATGTGTTTCTCTCTTCGCCCCAGGAGAGAGTGTCTCAATTCAGAGGAAATGGGTACCAGGCTTAATGCTTCCTCTGTAGCTGATCACACTAGTGAACTATCACAAGTGATTGACCTCACCTTGCTTACCTTGCTCTGGTCTAGTGTCCATGTTCATGCATGGAATCACCATCACTGGCTGGTACGGGCACCGTTCTACACCGAACTGGTGGTGGTCTCAATACTTGTGCTTGAAATTCTCTCTTTACCCTGGGACTCAGGGAGACCCAGGCCTGTTGCTCATCGCTCAGCAATGTGCAAGATTCTGTGACAGCAATTGTGAACTGCAAGATTTAGCCTATCCGGCTTAGTTATAGCCACTTTCTGCTCCTCCCTCTCCTCCTCTCAGTGTGTGATCTCCCTCAAACAGCATCCAAGTCTGAAATAAGAATCAGGCTACCAGCTCTGAGGATCAAGAAAATGAGATAAGAAGCTCTGTCTCCCAACAAGGCCCACCCATCTTACTCCAGCTGTATTAGTCAGGATTCTCTAGACTCTAAACCAGTGGTTCTCAATCCTCCTAATGCTGCAACCCTTTAATACAGTTCCCCATGTCATGGTGAGCCCCAAGCATAAAATTATTTTGTTGCTACTTTATAACTATAATTTTACTACTGTTATGAATTGTGATGTAAAAATATCTGATATGCAGAATGTCTCAACCTACAGATTGAGAACCACTGTCTGGAGGATCAGAACTGGCGTGTGTGTGTGTGTGTGTGTGTGTGTGTGTGTTTATATGTATTTTAATTGGAGTGGCTTACAGTATTGATAGGCTAGTCCAACAATGATTGCATACTGATGGAAAGTTCAAAAATCTCGTAGTTGTTCAGTACAGGAGGTTGGATCCTCAGCTGGTCTTTAGTACAGGTTGGAATACTTTTGGAAGTCTCCCAAAGAAGTAGACTCTAAATTCCAGTAAAGAAACAGGTTTCTGTAAAAGTACAGGGGCTTTCTACCCCCTCCCATATACCCAAATAATGACAAGGAAACCTATTGAATTTATTAATAAGCTTCAAGCACTATAGCTGGACAGACATTCATCTACTCCACTATGCTACCTACCTCCCAGCCACGTGCCATGTTACCTACTACCCAGCCATATGCCATGTTACCTAGTACCCAGCCATATGCCATGTTACCTAGTACCCAGCCATATGCCATGTTACCTAGTACCCAGCCATGTGCCATGTTACCTAGTACCCAGCCATGTGCCCTGCCATCTTAGTCTCTCCCTAGCTGTTCCTGCTCCACTCATGTCCTCATGGTGGCCCTCTCATCATGACTCTCTTCTCTCCCTCCTTTCTCCACCTGGGACCCCCTCACTGGGATCGAAAGTCCTGCTTCAACTCTCCTCCCCAGGTATAGGCTGGCCAATTCTTTATTAACCAATCAGAGGTGATGGAGAACACTTTTTACACAAATTGAGACAGGTGATGCTTTAGTAATAATGACAATGCCAACGTCCAGACTGCAACTAGACCTCTGGGCACAGTAATGAGTGAGAATGAGGACGAGAGAGAGAGAGAGGGGGGGGGGAACGGGCTTCCTTCCTTCTTCTGGGTCCTTTACATTGGCTGCCGGCAGAAGTCCCACATTAAATGTGGACCTTCTCACCTCAAAAGATCCAGGTTAAAAATGGCTCTTCCCACTTCGAATGACTTAATTAAGAGAAAAGCTTTAACAGGTGTGCCCAGCTGCTTGGGTTTTAGTTAATTCCAGATGTAGTCAAATTGACAACCAAGAATAGCCATCAAAAATCCACCTCTTGTCAACTCGACACACAGTAATATCTCCTTATACCACGCTTAATTCCCAAATGATACAATAACCAGTTTATAAGTACACCTAATGCGATACAACCATTCCATGAACAATTATAAACACATTACATATTTAACCAGGTCATAACTGCATCTAACTTGATATAACTATCTGGAGTACAACTGCAAATGCATTATCCGATTTAGAATAGGTGGCAATGTTCCTTGAGGAACATTTTTACTATTCATAAGAAAGGCTGTCACCATGAAGCAACAACGGATGCTGGTCTGTAAAGACGGAGCTTGGCACAGGGAGCGGATGGGGATCTGAAGGGGGATGAGACTGAGCATGTGCCTGGGTTGGGCATAAAGTCACACTGTGAGGTGGATGAGATGCATGGGTATCTGGTGTCTATGCTCTACCTGCACTTCCATGTTCCCAGACCAGCTGAACTCCAGGTCAGGAAGTTGGGGTGAAACTTGATATGGTGTGGCCCTGCTCTGGATACAGAAAGGCAAGTTCCTATAGGTAGACTAAACAGCCAAAGGAAGCCCTGGGGTCCTAGCCACCCCGGATCCACAGTGTGTGTCTGGAAGAGTCCACTGCTCAGGTCTGCTCTCCTATGAATAGGAACACCCCTCTCATCTCAGAGAGTGAGCTCTATAGAACCTCGGATAGGCTATAGCCAAGACTCAAGGACTTGCAGGCACCAGAAACAAAATGTCTGCTGTCTACCAAGAGAACTGTGAAGAACAGGCTGGGCATCCGCCTGGTTGAAGGTTTGGAGGGCCAAGGCTTGGATCAAGAGTACTTAGGTAGTAGTATCATGCTAGGTTCAGTACTGCACTCTGATGTCGGCTACAATTTGGATACCATGGCAGCTGGAGAAAGACAGTAGGCTGCAAAAAGTATATGTATGACTGTATGCAAAACATCCTGTGGAGGCTGTGACCATGGTGAGAACGTGCCCAGAGGTGTGCAAAGTGTCATGTGGTGGTCTGTGTCATCTGGCTATAAGCACAGTGATCCCTTGAGATGACATCAAACTCACACTAGAAAGGATTGAGTGGTCATTTGTCCACATTGAAGATGTGTAGCTATCATGACTAGAGAAGAGGGTCATTTCTCTATTGAAGTTAAGGTACCACTTATGTTCATCCTAATCTGCCCAGGAGGGCCCCACCTGAGGAAATTATTCAGCCCCACACGTCAAGCACTCTCTTCCACACAACATACACCACTGATTTTTTTACGGAATGACTTTCCATGAATACCTGCCCAAGAAGTTCTACGATCTTCACACAGCTTGCTCTGATGGTTAGGACTTCTAAACACCACATGTGGTTCTACCCCTGCCCCATTCAGGGAACACCTATTTAGCCTCTGTCCTTGGTGAGTGGTTAGAAGCCCCTTCCTGGGCCCCAGTTCCCACCAAGTCTGCTCTGAGTGGGCAGGAAGTGATCCAGAGCTCCACCCTCTTGTCTGCTTGATTTCTCCTTTCTCATCAGCCCAGCCACCCAACTTCTCATCTCTGAGCTTTATTTACTGGGTCTGAGACCTGCACTTCCACAAGCTTGGATTAAGGATCTTGGTTGGCTTCCTCCCCAAGGCTGAAGGCCTTGAGCTGCTTTTCTATTAAATGGGCTGGCATGATTGGGCCCCGCCAATGCTGGTCGTGACTGTCCACCAAAATGAGATTAGGGAAATTTGGTAATTCATAAAATAGCACCAGTGATTCAGGAGTTAAGTAGCCACAGGAAGTCACAGATTACTTCTCCATGGGAAGCCAGTAGTGAGGAGGTTCTCAGTGCACAATGGTTGTCGCACAGAGAAAGGCTATCCATAGATACTCTGAGCATCCCCATGAAGCTGGGTGATACTGGATTTGATTCTCTATCCCTGAGCTGCTCAAGTCAAGGGCAAACTACCTAGACTCAGTTTCCCCAGAAGCCTGTGGCCAAACCACCTGGTGAGAGCTGGTTCTCCTGTCTACCCCCCCCCTTCCCACAGTGAACTACCCTTCTGGTGCCAGATTGGGACCTCCTTCTGCTGCTAGCACAAGATTCCTGCCCCAGGGTCAGGCTTTTTATCGTTATTCACTAGGCCTTCACTACAGACCAATGCTTCCCTCTGACCATGATGTCCATTCCTGCCTGGATACAAGGCTCCTCTACAACTTAGCTCAATCCCATTTTCAAGCCTCTGTGAAGCAGGGTTTTCTGTGTAGTGTTGTGAACAGGACACCCCATTAGAGAGCCTAGTGCTGTTTCTGAGCAGACCTGGACCTACACCTTACAGATAGGTGAGCCCATCATTCCTCCTGCTCCTGAGTCCTCGCTCTCAACACGGACATAGAGCTCTGGACCAGGTCGAGGCTTCTAGAAGATGAGGAGTCTTGGAGAATTTCACACTGCAAACATCCCGTTCATGGGGGTACCTCTGAACCTCCACATGAAAGGAGTTTGATGTCAACAGTGCAGAAGTGTATGTCCCACCAGAGGATTCGGAGCAGCGACAGAAGCCAGGCCAAGAGCTATTTGGGGTAGACACAGTTGCTAATTATTCTTTTATGAGCATTCTGGGACAGACTCGTTGACAGATCAAGTCTGAGTGGTGGCCACTCAGCCCTGCGCTGCTCTATGCTGCCAGAAAGCCCTGTCATCGCCGCTTTAAGAAGGGGTCCCGCGCCTCTTCTTCCGGATCGCTTGAAGCCCCTAAGGGCTGCAAGGACTAGGGGCATCAAAGCGTGGAGACAGACACAGCGCAGCTGTTATCCAGAGCAGGAGAGATGTGGATGGGCGTGGTTTAAAGAGCGGGTGGGCAGGGGCGGGATCTAAAAGGAGGGGCAGACGGGGTTGGGGTCTGCTAGGCATCCCCGAGGCAAGATCCTGATGGGGCGGGATCTGGAAGGAGGCGGTGTTTTTCAGGGCCAAGCAGGCGGAGGAATGGGGGTGGGTGGTGGGGAGGGTGGACAGAAGGTTTCGCACGCGGAGAACTCCGGCCCACTCTGGCAGCAAAGGCTCCCGCGGGCGAAGTGAATACCATGGGCTCTTGCTCCGGCCGCTGCACGCTTCTTGCGCTCTGCGCTCTGCAGCTGGTGAGTCCGGGTGTCCTGCGTGGCTCTCCGGACCCGCACCAGCTTCGGGTGGCTCCTGGGATGACCGCTTGGACTTGGCTGCTGGGGCCGATTTTTCCGGCTGCAAGGCGTGCGAGGGGAGCTGTCACAGTGCTGGATCCTGGCTGTGCCCTGCTGTGTTTGCTCGGGGAGTAGAGACCCTGCTGGCGGGAACAGGTGCTGGGGAGCGTCTGGGGGCTCCGACCGCAAAGAACAAAAGCCTTCGGGAGGGCTGCCCTGGGAGCTGTGCTCAGGTCCAGAGGGCCTAATCAGGGGACCATGTTGCTCTTGATGCCCACACGTCCCTAAGGCGCCTGTGGCCGGGAGACGCAAGCGCGGGTGTTTTACTACCGCGGCACAAGGAGCTAAGCCAACAGCAAAGTTCAGTGTCTGATTGTGGACCTTAAGTCCGATGTGCTGGAGGGTGTGATCGCATGACGCGCCCAGCTTGCGCACTGCCTTGGAGTCTCCCAATCTCCCAGGGCCTGTAGAGGGAAGGGGCTCTCAGGCCCAGATGCTTAGGGTTTAGCCCAGGTCCACTAGTCGAAAAGCCTTGTCAGAGAACTTGGATGACACTGAATAACTTTGTAGTTCTCCCTGAGCTTGGAGCCTGGAATAAGGGTTCTGGGGTTAATGGAAGAAGGGGCTAAAACAAAGGTCGCTGGGGAAACTCCTTTGCTAAATGCTAATGAGTTCTGAGTATCTGGTCTTAAAAAGGAAACGTAGCTTTGTTGTTTCTGGACTGGGTGTGGGCCTGGGCCCAGCTGAACTGGGTGCCTCCTCCCCTGGCTGAAGCTGGAGGTCCTTGGGGACGAAGTTGTTTTAAAGACGCTTTAAGGCATTTGGTATTTTGTCCTCCCAGCAACGCAGGGAGTGTCTTGTACCTCCAGGGACTGCCAGGCATAATGTGGGATTACAGGGAGGGCCGTGGTCCAAGTCTTTACTGGTCTGCAGGTTTCTACGGGGCAAGTCAGACTTAAGAGGGCTGCCTCCAGCCTTGGAGCAGTATTGAGTGCTGTCTTTATGTGAAAGGATCCCTCAAGGGGAAGATGGAGAAAAGTCCTGTAGGATGACCAGGTGAAGGACACGGATAAGTGTCCTTATTGGTTTAGAGCCTGCCCAATGTGAGAGTCAAGAAACAAAGTCGCTTTGTGAGAGGGGGAAGACTTTGGTTTCCTTGCCCTGGATTTGGCATGACAATGTTTTCTGACGTGTGGCTGAGAGAAGCAGGTGCTTCTGCCACCTCTAGTTCAGAGATGTGCTCTTGGCGTGAAAGAGGGTAAGGTCAGGGCCTGTTGCTTCTGTTTGACTTCTGGATGCAAGTAAGAGGAGAGGGGTCATTTTGGTGCTTGAGTTGTAGGGCTTCCCTGGACAGGGCTTCTCAAAAGCCCAGTCTCAACCAAGACAAGCCCCAAGGACTTTGTGAAGCTGTATTGACTGAGCCCTGTACCCTTGCTTTGTCCAGCAGGGCCACAGCTGAACCACCCCAGGGAACTGTCAAGGGTCTTTTGTCTTGCACTGGCTGGCAGTTGGAGGCAGGCCACCCTTCTCAGCCTCTGGCCAGAACAGGCCCAATGCCACCCACTGCTCTGGTCTCTGCTTTCGAGTGGGGAGCAGAGGAAGCTGGGAGTAGCATGAGGTCCTGAGGCCTTCCCTTTTTTGACAAGCGTGAGAGTTTTCTTGTTACCAAGTTACTGGACAAAGGACCCAAACAACCCTCCCTTGAAGAACAGCAGGAACTTTGGCTCTGAGCCAGCACAATGCTGAGACCATTCCCAGTCCTCACTCTGCTGTGATGACAAGACAGGATTCAGGCCCATGAAGGGGTCTGCAAGTAGACTCTGCAGGGCTGCTAGCTCTAAATTGCCTATCTCCATGCAATGGGAGACTCATATGTGGCCATAGAGCTTCTGGGCATGTTAGCTCAGAAATGAGAGGATGTGTCAGTATTCTCACCCCGTTCAAGGTTTGCCATTCCTGAGGCAACCAAGGGGCTGGCAACTCTTCAGACTGAGCAGACATGTGCAGCTAATCCAACATCCAGTTGGGGCCTCACAGGACAGTGCCTTGGGTTTCTTAGTGGACCAAAGGGGGCATCTTCATCTCCCCTTTCTTTTTCTCCCCAAGTGGGATGAAAGCCAACCAGTCAGATCCAATCATTCATAAAGAAGCTGGCCTCTGTCCCCCCCAACCCCGTGCTGGTTCCCCCCACACACTTGTAATTTTATCTGCAGGATTCCTCCAGGAACTAGAAGCCTGCTGGGATGGAGACAGCTGGCTCTGATTCTTTGGATCCATTCTAGATCATGCATTTTCATATTGTGTGTAGAGAGACTGTGCCTCTAACAGTTGAAGGGAATAAGCAAGCACACAGGACAAGTACATCGTGGGGGATGGGAAATGCCATCACTATCTGCCTGGGTTCAGGGTAGGAGCGTGCAGGGGTGGAGACCTTGAGTCCTTTCTAAAGGAGGGATGTTTCTGTTCCAGAAGTTGAGAGGATGAGCAGGGCTCTGAGATAGTGGATAGAGGCAGGAGGGGTGAAGGTGGATGATCACTTGAGTGAGGGGCTTGGTGCTCAAAGATTGGGTTCTGTTAGAGCCTCACTCTACAGGTCAAGAGCAGTCTGTGGCTGTGGCTTCATCAACAGTCTCTGTCTTGAACATTCAAACAGGCCTCTGCTGTTGTCCATTTTATGGGGTTGGGGTGGACAGCCATCTGGTGTCTCCTTAAGGGAGATTCTCACTGTTAGTGGAAGTTCTGTAGGAGTCTGGCTCTTCTGGTGAAATGAGAGCAGAGTAAATACCCATCCAGGGCTTGTCCTGGCAGATCTAAAGATGTGGAGAGTCCTGAGTTCCTTTCCAACAGTTATGTGTCAGTAACACTAGGAATTCAACAGTGAGCTAGGGGTGCGGCTTAGTGGATTGGTGCTTGCCTAGCAAGTACAAGGTCCTGGGTTTGATTCCAATACTGGAATAATCTCTCTCTCTCTCTTTCTCTCTCTCTTTCTCTCTCTCTCTCTCTTTCTCTCTCCTCTCTCTCTCTCTCTCTCTCTCTCTCTCTCTCTCTCTCACACACACACACACCCCACACACAGCTTGGAAGAGTTGGAAACATTCCATTCTTTATGTTTCCTGGCCCTACTGATACTCAGAGACTGTCTTCTGAGCTATGTCACAGATGTATGCTGCTTCCTGTTGCCTTCTAGGAAGCTGAGGGCAGAAAGGGCATGCAAAGTGAGGACCTGCAATTCCCAGGCCATTTCTTACCCATATGAATGCCCCAGGCTGGCCTCTCCATCATTCTTATACAAGTTTGAACTGAAGTTGAGAATCTGGACATGCCTTTGGACACAGATCTAGAACCCAGCAGTTCTGGGGAACTCTGATAGAGGAAGTGGGGAGGGACAGGAGTTTCCAAGGTGCCAGAGAGTCAGACACCAGAGGTCTCCACAGGATTATTGGAGCTGTTGATTTCCTAGGGTCACAGCAGCTCTGTAGACTCCTTTGTGGTGCAAGGTACTAGGTAGGCAGAAGAAAGACAACATATGGGAGGGGTAGTATGTTAGACCTCTTCAGGAGGTTGTGCTGGTGGGCACCCATCATTCTGCAAGTTTATTATGGTCTCCATGTTTTATGCTTGGCTGCTGTGCTTGGCTTGTACTCCAAATCAGGAACATTGTAGGGAGGGTCAGCAAATGCTGGACATGCAATAGAAAGGAGTTGGCTGTGATGTAGACGGCTGGGGGAGAGAGGGGAGGATATGAATGGGTTCTCAGATCAACAGGAGAGAAGGGACCTTGCCTGCCAGGCAAACTCTGGTTGAAGGATTGGAGAATCAGGCAGCTGAGGTCAAGGCCTTCCTAGCAAAACACTGGGACCATTGGGCAAGGGCAGCTTGTGACAGCCAGGAGAGTAAGCGCAAGTTTTAGATAACAGAGGGAGAAAGTTGATAAAGGGTTAAGTGTGTCTGAGTCATCAGGTAGGTAATAAAAGGGGTTCTGGGCACAGGAGTTGCAGAGGTATGGGGTACAGATGTACTTCAACCATGGACTCTGAAGCCTTAGACTCAACCTGACCTTTGAGAGCCTATCTTGCAAGGCCCTAGGTGGAGGCAAGGCTGGGCTCACACACTACCTTGGAGGCCTAAGCTACTCCTCGGAAAGGGTCTCTAGTGCCTAGAGAATGGAATTCTGGATAATTCCCTTCTTGAATACCCCTCCTCATTCCCTGCTCAGGAACAGCATGACTGACAGTGTAGGTATTGCTGAGTGCCTGGATCAAGCTTACTGAGTCTCAGTGACCCCAAATTCCAGGCCTAGGTCCACCAGGGTGTGTCTGAGCTGAGGGAGAGGCAGGTTCTGAAGGAATTTGGCAGATCACAGAAAGAATCTCCCTCCCCAAAGAGGTTATAAAATTACCACCACAGGACAACAAGCCTGGGAACAGCAAGACAGGCAGCACTACGGGGTCTTTCAGTCGCACTGACTGGGTCTGTCATTCGGCTTTTCCCTGACTGCTGCCGTATAATACACATGTGCTCACACATGCACATGCAGGTGGACACACATAGCTGCATGTGGACATGTATACACTTGGCTCAGATATGGGGCCCACGTGTGGCCTAACCTGCCGGCACCCCAGGCATTCTCTGGTTACTTCTGGGGTCAGAGCATCTCTGAACTGGTCTGGTCTGGACTGGAACCTCAGGATCCAGGGAGACATTGGAATGGATGCTGAGGGACTGTTTCTGCCATGTGAAGGAAGTCCAGTTAGCCTGAGGAGATGAGGCCTCATTCCTCCTATCAGCTGTGTATAGCCCTGGGCCTGACCATTTACTTGTCCAACAGAGCATTCCTTCTGTGGGAGAAAAAGAGAACAGGGGCCCTGTGAGCAGCCACAGAGATTCTCCTAGATTCAAGCTGAGAACAGAAGAGGCCTGGACTGTCCCTAGAATGGGGTACAGAGACCACAATAACCCACACTCAAGGCCTCTGTGGCTGTGCAACAACTGCTATGGAGTGGGCAAGGCCTGGCCAGGGATGCCCCCACCATGGTTATAATCCTCACCTCAAATGCTGTGCTCCATGAGTATTGGCATTTATTGGTCCCCGAGCTCCAGTGCTCTCTAGAGAAGTCAGCGAGACTATCTTCTTGTTGGGACCCACCTGTAGCTGATTCTCCCACACAAAGGCTTCCGGGCTGGTCATCCTTCTCTGACATTTCTCTGATGACCATGGCTGGTACACTGGCTCTGGTGGCACAAGGTCTCTTGGGAAGGCACAAGTGTCTTAGGCAATGTGACCTCCTAAGATCTTATTGCCTTCTACTTGAGTGGAAATAGTTTAGGTTTGAAAGAGTTTTTTTGGGGGGGGACTTCTTCTGCCTGCTGCTGCATCCCCTCATATTAATGAAGGTTTCAGGAAGGGTGCAGATAGCTCATTTAGGAGGCCAGACTTACCTGGAGTATAAGTTACTTTCCTCATTGCTGTGACAAAATGCTTGACATGAATAACCTCAGAGAAAGGGGGTTTTAGTTTGGTTCATGGCTTCGAGTTCAGCTCATAACTGGTAAGTTATGGCACAGCAGTGGCTCCCTTTCATGTTGAGAGCATGCCACAATGGCCGTTCATGTGGTTCCTACCAGGAAAGAAAACACAGGTGGGAACCTGGGAACCAGAGGTGAGCATAACCTTCATAACCTTCAGCCTGCCCCTTGACTTGTACCAGTCAAGTCTGACCTCCTGAGAACCTCCGGGAACAAACATTTTAACATGAGGCTGTAGGGACTTTCAGATTCACCACTAACACCTGGGTCACTGACTGTCTCAATCTATGCTGTTTTCCTGAATCATTTGAAAGTCTCTCTCTTTCTCTCTCTCTCTCTCTCTCTCTCTCTCTCTCTCTCTCTCTCTCTCTCACACACACACACACACACAGAGTCACTGGCTTCAAACACACCCAGAAGAGGGTATCAGGTCCCATTTTATTGATGGTTGTGAGCCACCATGTGGTTGCTGGGAATTGAACTTAGGACCTCTGGAAGAACAGTCAGTGTTCTTAACCACTGAGCCATCTCTCCAGCCCTCCCCCGATCCCCAGCACTGTTTCAATGTTAAGACTTTATCTGACACATTATTAACAGGGCTCTGATGAGGTGGCTTCTGCTGTGCACGGTGTGGTAGCTATGGCATCAGACATGCCTATAAGTACCTGCTGTATAACTGTACAGGCCTAGTAGGGTCTGGCACCCTTGTGGGAGTGGAAAATCTCCAGCTCATATTCATGGTCCAAAAGGACTAGCCAGGGAGGACAGTCTTTATCTCAAGCAAAGCCCCCAGAGGCTCAGGGAGACCCTGGGACCAGCTATGTTTATATCATCCCAACACCAGCCCATGCTCAATGCCTGCAGGCAGAGCAGATTCTTAACAACCCTGGAAGGATTCTTGGCATATTCCAATTAAAAGAGTGTCCTGGTTGACACCAACTCCCAATTCCTTAGAGATGATGTAGCTCCAAGGCAGATAAATGCTTTCTTGTAAAAAAATAAGCAAAGCTCTCCAGCAAGCCCTTCATGCCTTGCACATGAATGAAGAGGTGAGAGCCATCAGCTAGATCAATGGTGTCTGCCCAGGCAGGGTTAGTGATGGCCCACCCTCTGCCTTAGCATAAACAGCCTGTCCAGACTAACTAACAAAAGTTTGTCCAAGCAGCTCTCTGTCCGTCCTGTGAAAGGACAGAGCTGATCCTTGAGAACTGTCAGATGTGAAATTCTTCCATAGGGAACTGCTCCAGCCTCCATGTGCATCTTTAAGGGGTGTGCTCATGTATAAAGGAGACACCTACTCCAGGAAGCTACATCGTGAAGGGCTAGCATCTTTGGAGGTGGGAACTTGGCTGAGCAGAAGCTTCCTCCACCAACAGTTGCAATCATAAGGCAAGGCACAGACCCACCAGGAGGCATGACTGCTTTGTGACCCAAGAGAAGACAGTATACGTTAACACTTGGACAGAAGAGGGACATTCGAGCATGAGTGTTCTATGACAGGAACCGGGCAGTGGGCACTCTGACAGGAGTTGGGGACAACTGGTGTGAGCACTCTGAAGGAAGATGGGGTAGAAGGTGTGACTTGTCTGTACAGGAGGAGTGGATGGGTCTGAGAACTCTGTGATTGGTCAGGAGGTAGTAGATGTGAACACTTAGTGTTTTTTGTGGGGCCTTTCTTAAACTGATTCTGCTGGACCATTCTTGGTATTGATAGAAGGTGTGCCCTTACCTCTCCACTTAGCAGAGCAAGTCACCCAGAGAAACCTAGACTCCTGTAGAACATGCTTGTTAACAGTCCTCTTTTGAGACTTCTTTGGACATATCCACACTTCTGGTCCATTCACAGCTGTCAGGGCAATGCCAAAGCATGCCCAATTGCAAATGTTTCCTGGGTGCTGTCAGCACACTTTGGGGGTCAGTCCCATCATACAGACCCCAAGCAGCAAGGAGAAACTGGAGTACTTTCTGTGGCTATTCAACCTAGTAACCAGATTACTCAACTCAAACTTGACACAAGGTCATGTGGGGATGGAGGGAGTCTGTGCCCCCGTGGCAGTCTCTCAGCCTTGCCTTTCACTTGATCTCAACTTTTCCAGCCTTGGAGAGGGCTTCACCACAGTGAGAAGACCTGTCTTAGGGTTTCTACTGCTGTGATAAAACACCACAACCATAAACAACTTAGGGAGAAAAGAGTTTATTTCAGTTTGAAATTCCCAGGTCATACTCCATCACTGAGGTAAGTCAGAGCAAGAATTCAAACAGGGAAGGAGGCCAAAGCAGAGGCAGAGGCCATAGAGGAGTGCTGCTTACTGGCCTAATCCCCATGGCTTGCTTACCAGGTTTTCTTACTGCTCCCAGGACCACCAGTCCATGGTGACCACCTACAATGAGCTAGGCCTTCCCACATCAATCATCAATTGAGAAAATGCAACACAGGCCTTCCCACAGGTCAATCCAGTGGGGACATTTCTTCTGTAGTTCTTTCTTCTCAATAGACTCTGGCTTGTGTCAAGTTGACAGAAAACTAGCTAGCAGACATCGAACTCAGAGACCTGCCTGCTTCTGGTGCTCAGATAAAAGGCATGCACCACCATCACCCAGCCCAGAAGCCAGTCTTGGTCAGGGAATGCCTTAACTTTCCCAATGCTGATCTGATTGCTGGTACACAGGTCCAGTAAATGTCACAGGCTCAGCCAATGTGCTGCCCTTTTAACATTGCTTCTCTTCCAGAGGTAGTCCATCCTTTTTAGTCCTTCCTGGACAAATCTTTGTCATCCCAAACACAGTGGCCCCAGAGAAGGTGTTAGAACATGGTGGAGCTATCCATATTTTCTCTTCCTTTACCTATACCTGCCCACGGAATGGAGCCCAGTGAAGGATAGATGGGTGGGTGGTGAATGAAGGACGGAGAAATTAATGGAGACAGGAAGGAACATGTGGGTAGATAAAGGATGGGTAGATGAAGAGGTGGTGGGTGAATGGATAGATGATGGATATGCAGATAGTTAGGTGGATGGATGCTTTAGAGTCTTGATTTTACTGGGCATAAGTTTGTTCCCCCCAGTATAAAACATGTTCTTGTATATAATGCATTCTTTCTCATTGATCGCTCTGTCTACTTGGATAGAGGGAAGTATCTTCAGAGCTACAGCATCTCATGCGTGTCCCCCGAATAGAAATGTGGCCAGCCCGTCAGGACAAGAGTCATCCACACCAGTCTCCAGGACAACCATAGAGAGATCACTTACCAGGAGACATGGATTTTCTGGGCTTCGAGTTCAGCACTCTGTGTAGGCTTAGGTCTGCTACCAAAGCAACTGGGCAACACTTTAGGATCTATACTTCTTGTTTATGTCACCCTCAACCCCCAGGTAGAACAGCCTTGGGTATGAGCCAGTTGTGATGGTGCATGCCTTTAATCATAGCACATGGGAGTGACAGGTGGAACTCTGTGAGTTCAAAGCTGTCCTGGTCTACATAATGAGTTCTGAATGAAAAAAAATAAATGAAAAGGTCCTAGGTATGGTGGAAGAGAGGGTTTATTGTAAATAAGATGGAAAGTATAACCAGAGGAAGGGACATCTGGGAGCATTCCGAGTGGACATAACCCTGAGCCAGGTGAGAAGAGGGGGGAGAGGGGAGGGAAGAGCCAGCCTAAGAGTCCAGGAGGGTAAAGGGCAGACAAAAGGGCCAAGTAACCAAATTAGCTGAGGGAAGGGCAGCCTAGCCCCTGGGTTGGGGAGTTCAGGGTAGAGGGTAAAGAATGCTACCCAGTAGAGCCCTGAAACAGGTAGGGACTGAGGAATTCTGGGAGAACAATGGGGCCCACTTTGATATGCTAAAAAGGCACCTTAGCTGTTAGCCAAGGTTTGAGACCTAACAAATTCCAGGATAGCCAAGACTATGTAGAGAGACCTTGTCTCAAACAAACAAACAAATAAACCAAAAAACAAAAACAAAAAAATAAACCTCAGTGTTTTGGGTCTGGGGACAAGGAAGGAGCCTGGCTCCTCAAGGTGGGAATACTCCAATGGTGACATTTGGGCTTGTCAAACTTGATGATTTTTGCTAGAGAGGCCACATCATAGGCACACAACACTGCTCAGGGTTATGGCCAAGAAGGATTTTGTGGCCCGCCTGGTAGAGATGTTAAAATAGGTGTGGGAGACACGTAGGAGAGAGGCAAAAGCTGAGGCGGCCCATTAGTGTCCACTGCTCCTCATGGGCCACCTGTTCTTAGGTCACAGCTCTGGAACGACAAGTGTTTGACTTCCTGGGTTACCAGTGGGCACCCATCCTGGCCAACTTCACCCACATCATCGTGGTCATCTTGGGGCTCTTCGGCACCCTTCAATACCGGCCACGCTACATCATGGTGGTGAGTCCGCTGTGCTTGGCTGCCTCTATGCAAGTAGTATTGGTAGCAGCTTAGGCAAAATGTCTTAGGTGGACACCTGTCCAGGGTGGGCTTAAGGAAGCTTTTTCAAGCTCAGCATTGGGAAGGTCCAACTCAGGGAGTCCCAACATTGCCACAAGTTCAAGGGCTTTCTTCCAAGGGGGTGGAGAAAATCAGATATCCACTCTCTGAAGTTGCTGGGTTCAACTTCTCCCCTGTCCTTCTTGGTCTCTCTAGTATGCTGTATGGGCAGCTGTCTGGGTTACCTGGAATGTCTTCATTATCTGCTTCTACCTGGAAGTGGGGGGCCTCTCAAAGGTGAGTAAAGTTGGGAAGGGGCCCATCCACTGGGTCTTGGCCAGATCACCATGTGACACTTGGTGCGGTTCGTTGCATGTTCCTAATGCTGATGGGGGCTTGGTTCACAGTGCTGGCCTCAGCACCAGGACGATTTTGGCTGGGATCAGTGCCTCGGTAGTTTGGGAAGACTGTTTTGCGGGTGGTAAGGGTCGCTGGTAAGGCACTGTGGGTGTCAGCGTGCCAGGGCCTCAGGCTGGGTAGCACTGAGGGCGGGTCTTCTGGAAGAGGGCCGTAGAACCAGGCAGTACCAGGGAGGAGTTGGAACTATGTAGACAACTGGCAGAGGTGTGTAGGTGACTCCTTCTCAGGGGATGGTGTGAGACTGGGGAACAAACAGAGACCTTCTTCTTATGGCCACATGGAGTCTTCTGCCTTGGCCAACTGCCATGTGTCACCCGAGGAAACTCTGGGCTGGTGTAGCTTTGTTCTCTTACTCTAAAGAGACATGTGGTGGTGTGATGGACTGAGCTAGCCCTGACTGGGCTTATGCCAGTCACAGTTAGGGAGTAGCTGATATGAGACCCAAGACCCACTGTGGCAGCTTTAGCCAGGGACATGAATGAGGGTTTTGAGGAAACTGGATACCATAATAGTGAGTTCTGAAGTCTTCCTCAGGCAGGGGGTCTTCCTGGAGGAACGGGTATGAGGGCTGAGGGCCAACAAAATCAGGCTTTCCCCTTGAGGAACAGTTTTGGGACACCTGTTCCTGTCTCTCACAGCTGGAACTCAAGAAGAAAGGGTAGAGGAAGACTGGACACTTCATCCTTCCCCACTTCAGTCTGTGATTGGTAGAGACAGGCTGCCTCCTGATACTAATTTTTCCTGTTCCTTTGTTTTCAGGACAGTGACCTCTTGACCTTCAATCTCTCCCGGCATCGTTCCTGGTGGGAAGAGCATAGGCCAGACTGTCTTCATGAGGAGGCAGCCACATCTGGCCTGGATGGACTGCATGGACAGTCCTTGGTGGTGGGTGCTGACTGTACCATGGTGCACAGCTATGTGGAAGCCCTGCACAGTGGCCTGCAGATCCTGCTAGCGGTGAGTGTAGGGTCAGGCACCCAGGCTGGGGGCTTGTTCTCTCTGGGGCAGAACTGGGGCCTTTCCTTCACACAGAGGAACCAGCTTTCCTCCTTGTTAAGCAGAACTGCCTCCATGTCCTGCAGGGAGTCAGGGTGGACTTCTATCCTGGAGCTTATCTTAGTCACACTACTCTATTGCTGTGAAGGGACACCATGACCAATGCAACTCTTGTGAAAGAAAGCATTGAATTGGGGATTTGCTTACAGTTTCATAGGTTTGGTCCATTATCATCATGGTGGGGAGTGTGGTAGCAGACAGGAAGGCATAGAACTAGAGAAGTAGCTGAGAGCTCCATCCTGATCCATAGACAGAGAGAAAGAGACTGGGACTGTCATGGGCTTTTGGAACCTCAAGGCTTTTGGAATCTAACCTCAGTGACACACTTTCTCTGAGAAGGTCCCACCACCTAATTCTTACAGTCCTTTGAAATAGTGCTGCTCCCTGGTGAATAAGCATTCAAACATATGAACCTATGGGGGCCACTCTTTTTCAAACCACCATAGAACAACATTGTTCTTGCAAGACAGGCTCAGAAGCAGAATCAAACCTCAGCCTCTGATGATGCTGTGGAGTGGCAGGCAACCAGGAACAGTAAAGATGAAGATGGGTGCTGCTCTAGCTCCCTAGCACAGGAGTAGTACAGGCAAAGATGGAGGCTGACCCCAACAGGATTGTGAAAGGGATCTCTAAGCTGCAGAGCAGCCAATAAGGCTGCAGATGGGCCCCTCTGATGACATTGTTTAATCCCAACAGGTCTGGTCATTAGGGTAACACTTCAATGCTTTTTCATGAGTCTCAGGGCCCTTGGGGATGTTTCACAAGCTCTCATCTCCCAGGAGAGAAGGCAGGATAGGGGACATACTCCCTGGCACACAGCGGGCTGACTGGGCTGGCTGTGAGCCCATGGCTCTGAGAAGTCTGCTACAGAACAGATGCTGTGAAACAGGGAACAGTGTGGGGATCTGGCAAATTTCCTAGCAGTGTGAGATACCACTGCTCTCCGGGAGTCCTGATCTGTGACCAGCAGAACAGTTCTGTGGCCCAAGCAGCTCCTATATCAGCCATGGAGCTGGCTGCTTCTGGGTAACTTTCTCAAAGACATGTAGAAAATTCTCTTAGTAGTGAATCACCAGCAAGTGTCAGATGCCATTATCCTGTTGACGTCCGGGGACATCCCTCCCCGGACTCAGGTTGTCTACGTTGAGCCTCGAAGGAGACACAGGTCTTGGTGAGTTCTGAGAAGCTGGGACTCCATTATTTTCCATGTGTATTCAGGAACTTGATCCCAGGGGAAAGATCAAGGCGACCTGATGACACTCTACAGCTGTAATGGAGCAGAGTAGGAGGTTGGATTCAGAGGTGCAGGGTCATGGGCTACCAGGGAACCTGAGGTTCTGAACCCCAAAGACCTTTCCTCAGAACCTTAGCCCATTTAGATGGCCAGAGAGCTAAATGGTGCAGAAAAAGTGCAGAAAAAGCAGTGTGGTGAGAGGCCCAAGAAGGAATTTGAGGGACTGATGCTGAGGCTAGGTTCCTGCTGCTCTGTCTTACTGCCATGGCAACACAGGTGACCCAGGCTTCACCCTCCTTGCAAGGCCCAGGGTCTGGATTTGATGTGGTCTACAAGCACGGGAAGTTGTGGCATCTAGGGAGATGACAGCTAGGAAGTTGTGGCATCTAGGAAGATGACAGCTATATGGCCCACATGTTTGCTTTGAGACCTCATAGGGAACGCAAGGACTGAATCCAGACTGGAATCTTCCTCAGCTATCTACACAAAGGAAGTATTGAGACAAACCCCCACTCAGGAACAGCAGATAGCAAGGAGACTGAGTCCTCAGACTACCTATCAACAGTACTAGCTGTTAAAGACCAGGCCAAACGCACATGAGCTTTTCTAAAGAACCCTTTATATCCAGAGTGGGCATCAGGGACATATGAACTCCCACTGTTGTCCACAGCCCTCTCTTGCTCTCAAGGCCTTTTACACCCTGCTCAGGCAGTCCAGGTGAAATAGGTCCCTTTTCAGAACACTCCACTTAAGGGGCCACTCTGGATACAGTGTCAAGTCTGGGCTCCCTCACTGTCAGTCACTGGACTGCTTACTATGTCCCAAGCTCTGTCATTCCAGGAGAGTGCCTGGTGCAGTAGAGTATCTTGTCCTGGTCAGTCTAGACCTGAGTGCTTTATCTATGTGTCTGGGTGTGGGTTGGTGCAGGGATTGGAATCTTGAAAATACCAAACAGATATTGATTCCTGTACTCTGCCTGGATGTTCATGGAGAAAGATGATGTCACCAGGAGCCTTTCCAGAGGCCAGTCAGGACCTCATCCAGCCACTCCAGGGTACCTACATAGAAAAGTAAGGGGCTGCAGAAGCTGCTAGAAATGCATTAAAACCCAGTGAGCCTAGATCCTTATGCTTGGTCCACCAGGCAGGATGGCCTGCTACCTCAGCATGGATCAGAGTAGGGCCCCATACATTTGGACCATAAGAGAGACCGAGTTCTAGCTTTATTTCTGTAAAAGTCTGTAATAGCAACTGACCAGACAGAAAGAAGCTAGCATAGTGACACAAACCTGCCATCCCAGAGTGTGAGAAACTGAGAGAGGAGAACCACTAACTCAAAGGAGGACCACCAACTCAAAGAAGGATCACCTACTCAAAGAAGGATCACCTACTCAAAGGAGGACTACCAACTCAAAGGAAGACCACCAACTCAAAGAAAGATCACCTACTCAAAGGAGGACTACCAACTCAAAGGGGGGCCACCAAATCAAAGGAGGACCACCAACTCAAAGGAAGACCACCAACTCAAAGAAAGATCACCTACTCAAAGGAAGATCACCTACTCAAAGGAGGACCACCTACTCAAAGGAGGACCACCAACTCAAAGGAGGACCACCAACTCAAAGGAGGACCACCAACTCAAAGATACAGCCTGGGTACAGAGCCAAACCGTCTCTGGAAAATAAAATAGAACTGGGCTGTGGTGACAGATCAGTAAGATGCTTGCTTTGTAAGCATGGGACCTGAGTTCAGTCCCTCAGAACCCATGTAAAAGATGCTGGGCACTTGGAGAGACAGCTCAGTGGGCAAGAGTGCATGTTGACCTAGTACCATCCCCATGTCTCAAGGTGGAGGGTACTAGGTCACTTGAAGTTCTCTTCTGGCTCCACATGCACTCACGGGTACACACTGCTGAGCAAACATGTATGTACATCATACATACACACATAAAATAAATAATTATAAAAATTTTTGAGGTAAAAATCTCACTATGTAGCCCTGGCTATCCTGGAACTCTGTAGATCAGACTGGCCTCAAACTCAGAGATCTGCCTGCCTCTCCCTCCCAAGTGCTGGGATTAAAGGCACAAACCAACACACCTGGTTCATTAAATACAATAAATTGTATTTTAAAATACGAATGTTAGTGTGTATTTGTAATCTCAGCATTTGGGAGGTGAGGACAAGTGGAGATCTGTGAGGCTCACTGGCCAGTCAGTCTTGCCTGTGGTGAGTATCAGGTCAGTGAGAAATGTCTTTAAAAAAACAAAAGTGGGTGATGCCTAAGGAATGACATCAACGGTTGTTCTTTTGCTTCCAAGTGTACATGCACCTTCACATACATGTACCCATAAACACACACGCACATGCACGTACACTAACATAAAATAAATCAGCCAAAGGAGTTTAGAACAAAAACTTGCTCCCTCCCAGCTCCAAGATCAGAGTCCAAAGCTAAAGAATTAGTAGGGCCAGTTCTCTCCCGGGTTCTGAGGAGGGGGGTCCAGGTGTCCTCTACTCATGGGCCATAGCATTCTCTGGGCTAGGGAAACACCAGCGTATCCACCTTCATACAGCCCTTTCTCTACATGGCTGTCTCAGCATCCTCCCACCGGTTAGAACACCAGACTTTGGTTTAAAATGAGCCAATTCCAAGGCACCAAAGTTGGGCTTTGAGGTATGTGTTTGGCACATGGTTTAACACACCACTAAGCACTTCTCTAGACTCTCACCTGGGCTTGGACCCTGAGGACTGAATGTGGCAAGCCACTACCTGAGAGGGTTTCCTCAGACACAAGCTGTGTCCTGCTTGCAGAGAGGAGGAGCATCTGGGCTTAGAGACCCACCTTGTCCTAGGTGGCTCATCATGAAATAGGAGTATGTGCCCTTCTGAGAAATGGTCCAGTGGGTCCCATCCACTCCAGTCCTGTCAGCTTCCTTCACTGTCTCCAAGCCTGTGATGTTCATGGAAACCAATAGGTGGTTTTTTCCAAAACCTCATCATGACCCTGGTGAGGATGCCATCTCCCAACCATGTACCACCTAACCATGGGTTCACTGGTGTTACATGAAACTAAAGAACAGCTATAACTGGTGAATATGGAATTGACTCCATAGACCTCTCTAGCGCTGCTCAATCTAATGACGAACAGTGGAGAGAGAAACAGCTCCTGGGCTCAGGTGGTGCCACCTTTTGGCCCTAGAGAACCGTTGACCCTTCTGCCTCATTTATCACTTCTTAAAGTCAAGACCAATTTGATCAATGGACTCAAAGGGCTGGGAAGGAGAGGTTTAGGAAACTGGAGCAGTGGCCACAGTAGCACAGTCCATAGGATTGTGGGTGGCACACCTTTGGCACAACCAGATTAGACCATGGAGAAGCCTGGTCACATATTGAGGCCCCCAGCCTTTCCAGTGCACACAATGCCTGGTAAAGGTCAAGTTCACAGGACAATCAGCAACTTATGGAGGAAATTGAATTCTACATCTGAGGACATCCAAGGTATAAGAAAGCATGCAACAGACAGTCCTGTGGTCCATATACACCTCCACTACTCTCCTAGGCATCTTGCTTAAGTTCAGCCTTCACAGCAAGGAGCTGAAGTTATGTTTCACCCCAACGTAACTCATGCAGAGGCAAGAGAGAATCCCAGTCGAACCCCAAACATGAAGGAATACAAGCATGGTCCTCATTAAAAAAAAAAACTGATTAGTCAGGGGTCTCTGTCAAGAGTTCTAAAATTGAAGTCTCTAAAAAGACAGTAACTGGAAACTAGGAAGACCAATGAAGGTCTCGTTGCAGGGTACAGAATGATTTTGGTGGAACGGGTGCTGGAGGAACAGAATTCTGCATGTCAGTAGGGAGTTAGCCTTCAGCCATACTTTCTCAAATAGGAATGCCAGCTCACACGTCTGGTCTGCTTGTACTTGTTTTTCCTGTAGAAAAAGTGTCATCTCTATTGTCCACTGTGGATAGGAGAAGAGAAAGTATCAGGCTTAGCTCTTACCAGACCACTGACAAGGAAAGGCCAAGGAGAGGCAGAGTAGGAAAATGTTCAGGGAAGATATGGGTGAAGAGGGTGGTCAGAAGTGGCAGGAAGAGAAAGCAAGAATGTGCAGGTAAGATGTCATGAACCACCACCAGGGGTGGCTTGAGATAGAGTAGATGCCAACTTGGACAGAGCCTCTTCCCCAGGAGAACATGTCCCTGTTTCAGCACCGTGGCCAGCTCTCTGGGGGAAGGCAACCCTGGGGTGTGACTGTCCACCTCAGACTGTCCCAGGGAACCACAAAAGGCCATGTGAGAGACATCTGGGACTCTGGTAAAATGCTGCCTGTCTCCTTTGGCAGGAGGGTGTGGTGGCCTCTTGGGAGGTTGCTGGGTCAGGTCAGTGGGGAACCATGGCCTAGAGGGTAAGTGAATCCCTTGAGGCTGCCTGGTTGCTTTTGCAGAGGGACCTGCTGCACATCCGGAAAGTTCTGCTTCCTTCCAGTCACACCCACAAACACTGGATGCTGACCTGTCACCTCTGTAGTAGCTTCCAGTGCTTTCACTGGTCAGGCCACTCCCAGCTGAGGTGTCCTGAGAAATCTCCACTCTGACTCTCAGAGAACCCACTATAGCTCCTGCTTAGCTGTACCTTTTGAAATATTCCGGTGCACCAAATCATCCAGGGTCCCAGCAAGACAGAGACTTTCCCCGCAAGACCAAGCTGTTGATAGGGGCTGGGGTATACGTGATATAGATGTTAAGTTGGGGCCCACAGGGGGCAGGGCACTCTCTTGTGATTCATGGCAGCATCTTGGGTCCTGAAATAATACACAGAGAGTAAGTTGCCAGCACCAGAGCAGGGAGGCAGCTTTGTAGGGAAGTGACTAGTTATGGAGGCTGATTTTTCCTTCTTTCAGATCTTCTGGGTTCCCCATTAACCATCTTAGTCAAAATGCCATCCTGTCCACGTGGTTAGCCTTACATGCCAGGAACAGAGGCTAAATGTGAAAGGAGGGCCTCCACCCTGGGATTCTGCTGGATGAGTGGAAGGGGCCCAAAGTACATTGTACAGTGACATGAAGAATGCAGACCTGAACATATGGGCTCAGAGGACACCCCTCAAAACTACTTCTCAGGTGTCCATGTTCCATGGGAAAGTTCAGCTCTGTTTTTCCATGTTTAGTCCTCCAAGCCCTGAAATGGAAAATGGCTACCACCCTTCAGACTGACTTGATTGCCCTCCTCACCCATGTGGTGCCCACCGAGTAGTGTGTCAAGGGAGAGCTGAGATATCTGGAATGTGGGAGCTTGGGAAGCAATGCAGGTCGGTGCCACAGTTCCATTTTATAGGGGAGGAAACAGAGGCTTGTGAGATGCAGGGATTTTGTCAGGTACACATGGAGTCATCTGCACAGTCCTCAAATTACTGTTACAGGGAGATGGCTTGACGTGTCTGGCCTCTTGGTGTCTTTCAGCTCCTGGGTTTCGTCTATGGCTGCTATGTGGTCAGCGTTCTTACAGAAGAAGAGGACAGCTGTAAGTGTACAGATCATGGGTGTGACAACTTTGAGTGCTATGTTATCTGGGGTAGGGCCTGAAGGTGCCCCTTAGTGATGCCCCATGCCTATTGGGTCTTCATTTCCTGCCACAGTCCTGACCATAGTCATGACAGTACAAATATCTGAGAATTGGGGGGAGGGGCTGTCTATGAAGAGGGACCCAGCAGCCCTCAGGTCCAGGAACACCTATCTTCATGATCCCTACAGTGGCCCCAGGAAGGTCTGAATCTCCTGGGACCCAAATGGGTCCCATGTTGATTGGCACTTAGTATTAGGTGGGACCCATTTGAACAGATTATCATTTCCCCTCTGCATGAAGACCTTTTTCAACTTAACTTTGATTTGCACCATAACACAGTAATGACTCGAGCCATCCCTTTGGGGCCTCCCAATCCTAACATAGTCTCATGGGAAGTCCCTGCAGAGGAAGGATTGACAGTGTGTGGGTGGGCAGTCAGGCGTCTTGTGGATAGAACCTTCCCTAGAGTCAGAATTGAAATTCAAAGCCATCTGCCCCAGAGACTTGGACTATGGAGTTAACTGTCTCCATATTTAAGAGACTTGGGCTTGATTCTAGAGCCTGGTGAGGGGTGGTCTCTTGAGTCTGGGATTAAGGCCCTGGTGCAGCCTGATCAGGGACTACAGCTGGCTGCTGACAATGAAGCAGGAGCTCCACCTGCTCTTTGAATTTAGAACTGCAGCCAGCCCTCAGCTTCAGAAATGTCTTCATTTTGCCCCCAACAAACGTAGCATCCACTGGTGTGTGGGTGGCTCCATGGGGCAGGTGCTTGATGTTAGTGAAGGCTTCGGGTTTATATTTGGGGAATTAGTGATTTGGAGTGTCTGGCAGGGTGGGGGTGCAGCTCCGTCCATGCTGGAGGGCCTTTGTTGGCCTCCCCCACCTGACCCCCTTCTAGCAAGGTCCAGTCAGATCGCAGAGCTAGAAAACTGTGCACCGTGCTCCAGAGAGATCCCAGCTAGGGTTGAGATAAAACGGGGACAGATTTGGGTTTGTGCCTGCACCCTTCACAAGTTCTGGCAACGTCCCTCTTGTTGGGAATCTGCCACAAGGAATGTTTTCCACTCTGCCATCTTTTCCATTATTTGGGTTTTATTTTATTCGGGCTTGATTTCTTTCAGTTGATTTCATTGGTGGATTTGACCCATTCCCCCTGTACCATGTCAATGAAAAGCCGTCCAGCCTCTTGTCCAAGCAGGCATATTTGTAAGTATGGCCCACTCAGCCTGCGTTAGAGTGCTCACAACACAAGGCTCTTTTCTTTGGAGACTTTATCAGGCATCTGTTTGTCTGTCAATCCATCTATCCATCTTTCACTCCCTTAAGATCATGCTCTGGTTAGGTGTCAGGGGTTCAGTGGCTGTAGAACTCAGCCCCACATATTGGGCTCAAAGCTCAGCAGGGGTATATTCTGTAACAATCAGGCCCCCTAAGAGTCTCAGGAATGGGAGAGATACCAACAGGCCACTCCCCAAGGGCTTCACTGTTTCAGTAAGTGTAGAGAGTGTGGGTGTCTGTTTCCTATATTTGGCTGATTATATTTCCTTCTCCAAAGCAGTGCCATGGTTTTACAGATCCCATGGTTGTGCCTGGGCTTCCTGGTGGTCCTGGGATTGCAGTCAGAAGAGGCATCCAGGGGTTCCCTTGGTGACCTGATCCCAGAGATTCCTAATCCCTGACCTCAGAATGTCCTAGGCTGTTATGGATAATGGATATCAGAAGTAGCAGGACTTCAGCTCCCAGGATGAATAACAGAGAAAATACAGACCTAGGAAGGGGAGGAGCCTCTTCAGGCTGCCAGCTGCAAAGTCCTCAAAGTCTTGATAAATATGCTCCTAAGCCAAGCCTGGGCTCAACAAATCCCCATGAATAGAGGCAGCAGCCATTGTGAAATTTCTTTATAATGGGGAATCTGACCAGGGTGAAACCCTTACTCCACTTCCAGTCCCATAGGAATGGGTCAGGGCCATCAGAGTATAAAATCAGCATCTGCCCTGTTCATGGAGAAGCCTAGCCCCTGGCATATTTTTGCTATACCCTGAGTAGCTATCCCTTTCTTGGTTTTGTGGGGTTTTCGTTTGAAGTTCTCCAAGAGAAAGGACACTATCTTGCCTCTCTCAGATTCTTCTGACCTCTGCCTTCTCCACAGGCCTGCATAAGTGAGGGAATGGCTGACCCTGTTCCTGCAACCCAGCCTCAGCCATGGAAACAATGAGGAGACCCCAGGCCTGGAGTCACAGCTCTGCTTCCCCGCCTGCTTAGCATTTTTTCAAGTTCACCTTGGATACCAGTGAGGGGCGGGGGACACTGCAGGCCAGGGTGGCTACAACTGTGAGTTTGTAATTTCTTTTCTTTTTTTTTTTTTAAAAAAAAAAAAAGAGAAGAAAAAGAAAAGGCAGGAGAGACTGCAGAAACGAACAATTCGCATCCCTGGTCTTCTTGGACAGGCAGCAGCAAATCTGGGCAATTTCTCCAGGAGTTTTCTGGGTGCTCTGCTCTGGGGTTATGAGATCTACAGACTACATGCTGCGCCCAGGGGAAGGGCTTATCAGAAGACAATAAGAAGGTTCAGCCCCACTAGCAGGTCCCTGTTATGAGCCACCAAGATCCAAGAATGGCTAAGGCCTTAAATAAATACTTCAGTACCCCAGCTGCAGGTCTTATTCAGGCAAAGGCCCTGGCCCCACTGAGGACAGTGGAATCCCTGGAGCTGATCCAGGAGCCCTGCCACTCCCAAGCTAGGAGTGTACCATGGGTAAAACATAGAGCCTGGGACTACCACATGGATTCCTCTTTGGACAAAGTAGATGGCACCATTCAGAAAGAAAGACCCTGGGCAAGTACCCTGAGAACACCTGCCATATGAGGAAATACACAAGGTTGTCGAGTAACTAGACGTGGGAGATTTCCAGAATCCTCCCACCCCACTCCCCGAGACCAGTCTATTCCAAAAGTGTAAAATCCAATGCAAGGTTGCTGAGATCAAAAAGGGTGTTTTCTCCAAAGTGGGAAAGTATTTGTACAGTGACTAGAGGTGGCTGGACACCTGGCCAGTGCTGCTCTGCCCATGGGAAGCAACGGAGACCTGTTCAGCATGGACTAAGGAACTTGACTGTGGGTGTCTGGGATAGAGCCTAGCTGAGCACTAAGGTGAGACCGTCTGCTTTATTATCTTCAAGTAGATCCAAAAAGCTACAGCAGAATCACTCCTCACACAAACCAGGAACTCTTCCTCCATGCTGTACCATTTGCAGTGGACACTGGGTGTCCCCAGCCGACTCACTGTATGATCTGGGACAGGCTGGGGCAGGCAGAGTGCCCACTCTGCAGTGTAGTACCTGGAAGGTGAGGAGGAAGCATATATGAGTTCTGTTCTCATCAGATTTGTCTGAGCCAGGGGCCATTGACTTCAGGGACTTCCTTGACCTACCACTCTGTTTAGAAATTTCTCAGGCACATCTTGGGAACATACTGACCTCCGAGCACCCAAGAAGGCCATGGCTCCTATCTCTCAGCAAGGGCAGGGGTGTGACACATTCATGTAACAATTGAGGTTCATGTGTCCCTCCCAAGCCCAAATCTAGCCCACGTGCCTCTAAAGCTGGCCTCTCCAAACCTGGCTTAAGCCCTTGATGACCAGCTAAACAAGATATGTCCCCAGCCCTCTTTCCCTCTGACTCCACCTATAAAGGATTCAGAATAGTGGGTGGAGTTAACTAAAGGAGGAAGAAAGAAAAGTGGCCTGGCCATCCCTAGAGCTGCTACAAGCAAGACACACAGGTTACACCTAGGCTGTAGGAAGGATGCTGGGGATACCCTGGGCCTCACCTGGTTTAGGACAGGAATGTTCGTACACAACTACAGATAGGCACCCTGCAGATAGGGCACAGCTGCAGGTTGGGGGCACACTCGGTACAGACAAAGTGGCCGCAGGGCACGAAGACTACAGAGACAGCTCGATCCAGGCACACCTTGCATCTCCTCTCTTCCTGCAGCTGTCGCAGCTGTTCCTGTACATCCTCAGCTCCTGGGGACTCAAGAATTCACCAGCACCCTCAGGGACTAGGAGACTGATTCCTCATGGGGGGGGGTGCTTGCTACACAGACCCACCCTCTGTGCTCCCTCCATGTCAGAGGGTGGCCGATTCAACTCGTGTGGATCCCTGCTATACCTGGCTCACTGGCATCTTCAGGCTGGGTCTCTCTTCTGGATCTTAGTAAATCAGGGCTACCATGGGCAGGAGCTGTAGACAGTAGGAATGGATTAAAGGCCTCACTTCTGTGGGGATGGGAGGTCTAAACCCAAAGAAGGTCTAGCAGCCACCAAGTTTCAGTTCTGACCTAGAGAGCAGAAGGATTTGTATGGTGCTCAGCTGCTCATGAGCTCAAGGCCAGAAGCTTCCTTGAGGACACCAGAGACCCTGGCTTCCACTAGGGTACTCTACCTGCCCAGCCTCTTAGATTAGGTGGTCACAGACTGTATGTACTTGGCACATCAGGAGGAACAGGAAGCAGATGGTGACAGATGCCCAGAGGACTTAAGACAAGGGAAGGTAGAAAATGCCTAGAAGGAGTGGAGGTACCTCTGGCCTTTGCCACCTGGCCCTCCTCCTGGAGCAAGGCAGCCACCACTTATGAAGGGGACATGCTGAGCACACCTGGGCTTTGAGTCCATGCTAACCATTCCCGGTTGCCCCTGGGGAGGTGGAGGGAGACAGAGACAGAGAACCCAAGGTGTCAGGGTTGTGGAGAAAGGCTGGTGGTCAGTGGCATGCTCCATCTATATACACATGGATCTGTGTTCCCATAAGGCACAGGTAAAGGTCCAACTCTCTTACACTGAGAATGCTGCATCATCAGAGCTTCTATCTAGAGGTGCTACCATCACTGGGAAGGACAGTAGACAAAACCCTGCCAAGTACTAGAGTGTCCCACAGACTCGTATGCTTTTGAAATGGGTTACTGTTGTGTCACATCTCACAGCAATGAGGCTGGGGAGAAAAGCCTCTTGCTTGTGACCACAAGGTCGGCAAGCACATCATGTGGTCCCTGAAGTCAGAAGTCCTCTTAGGAGCCCCTGAAGAACCTCAGACCCCTGACCCATAGACTTGAAGGAAGGGATTTGGAAAGCTGTGTCCTCTGTATCTCTGTCCAACAGGCTTCTGGTTGCAGCCCAGTTGACTTTAAGAAGCTATGTCTAGTGCCCAGCAGAACCAGCCTAGCATACAGCTATATCCCCAGGTTTGGCTGGTGTCTTTAGCAGCCTTCTCACTAGGAGCAAGGGGATGCAGTGCCTTGGACGCAACACGTGGGCACAGTCCCCACTCTCCTTGCTGACTGTCAGGTGGAGACACTCAGCTGTCTTACCCACGTGCAGGCTGCAAACACCAAGGGCTCTTCATTAGGCTCTCTCACCTGAAGGAGTGGCAGAGCCTGTATCTTCTGGTTCTTCCCATTGTTCCTGTCAGAGAGCCATCAATACCTTAAGTAAGCAAAGCAGAGACTGCCAACCCACCTGAGTCCTGAGGACAGATGGACTTACCCAGGATCCAAGCAAGGGGGTATAGGCATGGATTCTTTCCACAAAGTCCCTTCCTTTTGACCGTAGCAGGAACTGACACCTGAAGAAGAGAGCTCAGAAGGCAGGACTGGACTCTTACAGCCCCACTGTCACATTAGAGCCCTGCAAGCCTTTGGGATTAGGCCATGCCTTTTTTTTTTTTTTTTTTTTTTTTTTGGTTCTTCGAGACAGGGTTTCTCTGTATACTGTGTAGCCCTGGCTGTCCTGGAACTCACTCTGTAGACCAGGCTCGAACTCAGAAATCTGCCTGCCTCTACCTCCCGAGTGCTGGGATTAAAGGTGTGCGCCACCACTGCCCGGCTTTAGGCCATACCTTCTGTTCCCATGGAACCCATTACTTCCGGTGACAGGTAGTCAGGGCTGTATCCCCCATGGGCACCTGCTAGTAAGGCTATTTTGGAAATGGGCTCTGAAAAGGATAGTAACAGGGGAGTGCCTACCCTAGCAGCCCTAGAGAGATCTTGATGTCTCAGAACCATGGGAGATGGGGAGGCTGTACACAGTTCTTTGGGGACCTTCTTATTAGTCAGAACTACAGCAGCGGGCCCTTACCTGGGGAACCATCGAGCATGCTCTGTCCAGGGGTCATCCCCACGCTCCCAGCTCTGTAGACCCCCATAGCAGAAGAAACATCTCACCTTGTCCTGCTGGCCTGGGTATGGCAGAGATACATAGCTGGTAGCCCCACCTAGCTGGCAACCCCAGGGTGTCCCTCCATGACCATCAGAGCTTGGGCAGGCAGAACTGGAATCTGCCAGCAGGTTAAAAAGAAGGGAACAAGGCACATGGACACCTCTCTTGTCTCAAAGGCAAATAAAGACAATGGCCCTGGGGCATGTGTCAGGAAAGCCTGAGAATATTCTGGAAAAGTCGAGCTAGCATTTGTGTTGTGTCATGTTCCAGCATGTGGATAGGGTTGAGCCAAAGGCTTGGAATATCTGTAGCCTGGGGGAGTCAGGGCCTCCAAGAAGGACCCCTAGTTACAGGATAAGGAGGTGACCCCTTCCATGCCAGTTTATAGCCAGACTTGGTTTTAGTGGCTCAGGCCTCAATCATCTCTACTCTGTGCCCCTCCCCCAGCCATATAAAATGTGCCCTTCATGATCTTGAGCAGAAGTTACAAACAGGATTGCTTACAGGCATACCCCACAGCAGGTACCCATGGTCCACAAAATCCCCCTGACCTCTGTTGGCCTCAAGGAGACTCCTTTTCTTTTCTTTTCTTTTTTTTTTTTTGTTTGTTTGTTTTTCGAGACAGGGTTTCTCTGTGTAGCCCTGGCTGTCCTGGAACTCACTCTGTAGACCAGGCTGGCCTCGAACTCAGAAATCCGCCTGCCTCTGCCTCCCAAGTGCTGGGATTAAAGGCATGCACCACCACTGCCAGGCTAAGGAGACTCCTTTTCAAGAGGGCTCTAACTGTTCCAGACATTGACCCTTCATAACCAGAGTCTAATTATCCTAAATCAGTATGGACTCCTGCCTGGCCGATGCAAGGAAAATGGCTGTTTCCTCCCCTGCTAGCCCTACTGGTGACAATTTCTCTGGTTATGCTCATACTTACGAAGTCCCTCAGTGGGTCTCACTGACTCATTTTCCCTCAGCCAGGAAGAGATAGAGCCAGAACCTGAACCTTACTGTGAGTGAGGGGCAGACCAAGCTCTAGGGAGTGGTCTACATTTGTAAATAGAACAGGTACTCAAAGGATTTGTCTGGAATTGGTCCCTGCACTAGCATGGCACTTGCAAAGCGTGGAGAATCACCAACAAGATGGGCACTGGGTGCTTAAGCTGGCCCCTGCCGCATAGAATAGATTCTGGTTTTGTCACTTTGAGCCCAGGGATGAAAGGGATTAATCAGCTCTATAACCAAGCCTGAACAGCACTGATGAGAGGGGGGAATCCCCGAAGAGTGCAGGAAATCCTCAGAACCAGGTGAAACCACCAAACCAGCAGACCCCACATGCTGAAGGGCCCTCAGAACAAGGCCAGCATACGCCCAGGATTTCATAGTGGCTTTGAGTGCAGTAAACCCCAAGCCCTGGTCAGGCAAGGATGACAGGAGTACCTTTTATTAGTTCCCCCCTCAGGGCAGGAATGAACAGACCATTTGCTTGGAAGAGGGCTAAGTAGCATCCAGACCACAGCAAAAAGACTCAACATTTACCTGTGTGGAAGAAGCCAGCAGCAGCCAATGGCTCAGGCTGAATCCCCGCAGTAGATGGCCAGTCGTAGAAGGAGGCTAGGCGGAGATCTTCTGAACCCATCTCGGGGAAGGCAGGCTCCCCAAGGAAGGTAGCCCCAGAGGATTCTTCCTCTTCTGACAGGGGGCGCAACTGGCCTAAGATCTGCCCATCTAGGCAGTCCTGGCCCAAGACATGGTTACGTGGACAGTGGGGTCTATCCTGCTCCTGTGTGGGGCCATTGCTTTCTTCCCTGTGGCTTAGCTCTGGGCCACAGACCGAGTCCCTGGCCCTACTCTCAGACCCCATGGAAAGGACAGCAGCTCTAAGCAAGTCTGCAGGCGAGAACATCATCAGCCCGGGAATGTGCCTGGTGACTTACCTCCAGCTCCTGTCTCTAGTCCTTTCTAAAAGCTGTGGTGGCTCCTGCTTCTAACTGTAGGCATATGCTACTAGATGCTCAGATGCAGTGGTGTCCAGGGATGTGCCACTTTCTGAAAGAGGCCAGAATGGCAGCCACGTGCTCTTTGCAGTGTGTCATGGGGCCTCCTGGCAGGCACATAATAAAGGCAGTATTCCACCAGGCAAAAAGAATCTCTCAATAGAGGGAGGGACCAAGCTTGGGGCTCCTCCAATGGCACCCCTAAGCCTCAGGAAGCAGATCACGAACTCGGACAAAATAGAGGAGAGGGACTCCAGCCACTCAGGATCCAGTTCTGGGTAGAGATAGACCCAGACAGGGACCTACAAGATAGGAAGCTAGGTTGTCCAGGACAGCATGCAACCCCACCATAAGCCCGAGCCAATGTTTAGGGATGGCCAAATCACTGGCTAATCTTGTCCCTAACACTTAAGAGATCCCTGCTTGAATTAGCCCTGAGTCAGAGTCAGTTCACCTTTCTGGACTCAGGTTGCTCTTTATCTGTCTGGACAGTCTAGAGTCAAATCAAGGGTGGGTTATGCCCTAGCCCTTGTCTGGAGGAGCCCAAGCTGTGGATTGTGTTTGTTCCATTTGCACTGACACATGGAACATCTCCTCCCTAAATGAGCTCTGCCTCAGAACCTGGTCTTCACTGACCAGCCCCAAGTGAGGGATTCCATTGACACAGAAAACCATGAAACAGAGAGGAGGGTCATTACCCCAGATAGGCCATAGCTACAGGTTGGTAAAACAAGAGTCCTTGGGACCCCTGGAAGAGGCAGAGAAGAGGACCAAGGGGCCAGCTCTGTCCTAGCTTGCACTGTAACCAGGCTTCTGCACCTTTACCCTTAAGCAGCTCTTCACTGATTGTGAAGCATTTAATATGGTGAGTTTTTAAATATATATATATATATAATATTTTTATTAATTCTTTGAAAATTTCTGGCAAAACTGGGTATGGTACTTCCCAGCATTCGAAGGCAGAAGCAGGCAGTCCTCTGAGTTTGAGTCCAGCCTCTCCAGAGCTACGTAGAGATATCCTGACTCAAAAAAAAAAAAAAAATCCACTCCATTTTTCATGTCCTTTCTCTTTTTCCTTTAATGTATAACCCACTGAGTCCAGTTTGTGGTATCCAGATACTTATGGATGTAGGGACGTCCACAGGAGCTTGGTCAACCTACCAGGGGCTACAACCTTAAAGAAAACGGACCCTCCCTCTTCCAGAAGCTGCCAACTGTCAAAAGTCCCTCAGTTAGAGGTTGAGTCTTGGGAGGCATGGTAAGGGGTTGGGGCTTGTGAGACATTACAAGGTAGGCATGGTGGTTCATGCAATCCCAGCATTCATGGGGATAAAGCAGGAAGACTTTTATCAGTTCAAGACCAACCTGGGCTAGATAGTTCTGTGCTAGCCTGTGCTAGAGAGAGCCCTTGTCTCAAAAATGAAAAGAAACAATAGTTTGTAAGGAATAGAGAGAGCAGAGCAGATGGGGCAGGAGTCCTACCTTCTCAACTGTAGGGAAGACCATCCTGGGATTCTGCTTTCTGGGGCCTAAGGAGGCACCTGGTTTGAAAGGGAAATCTGGGTCCCAGCCTGTCTATGCATCATACCATGCTTACTTGCCACAGCAGAGGTCCAGCACACACAGAGCACACAGAGCCCACAGGCAGCTTTTACAAAGTTACTTGGCTTTAGAATGCACTGAGAGGATCATGCTTCCCAGAACCCCGCACTGCCCATTGGGATAGGCACAGGGTTGTCACTATTTCAGAGATGTGCAAACTGAGACAAAGTTAGCAGGTTCACTGAGAGCTGAGTTATGACGGGTCAGCCCAGGAGATGATGGCCTATCTTACTCTTGTTCCATACCAGGTCAAGCGCCACAGGGCTGGAGTCCCTGAAGCATGCACCATCACCAGCTCAGACGATGTAGCACCACATAGCATTTCAGGGATTTAGAACCCTGTCTCATTCCCTGATGGGTCACATACTACTATATTCCTGTCTGTTGCAATAGAATCTTCTGGTGTATCCCACGGGACGTCACAACCTTTGCCTTTCTCTTTGCTTGCAAGCAAAAGGGAAGAGTCACAGATTTGGCATTTGAACCTGGAGCCCAGCCTATCCAGGTCCCTTGCTGGACTTGGTTCCCCTGGATTGAGACCACAGGGTCTGATAGAGGGAAACAGGGGCAGCTGCACCAAGTTCCTTCTTTGTGCAGACCCAGGCCTGGGTCGCTGAGGGTCTGAGCACTGGACTCTGGGCCTGTTACCTTAGCCTTGGGGTCTGGGTACAACCTGTACCTGTGAGCACAGAATGGGGACCTCAGAGCTCTCAGCAGTACACAAGGCCCATGAGAGTGTTGAGCGACAACATGGTGTGTACCAAAGGGGCTGAGAACAAAGCATCTGGGTGGCTGTTCCAGCTGCATCCATGCTGGGACTTCATAGACACAGTATCCTTCTCTACAATGTCTTGCCTGATGCCTGTGTCCCTGCCATGAGCTCACACTACAAGCTGAGTCCCTTGCTATTGCAGTACCTGGGTGGTGACCAGTTGTACTTGACAAGGCCCTGTAGCTCATAGCACAGCCATGATGTTACTTTAGGTGAGCCAAGGCCCAGTGTGGGAGTATGGGGACTGATTGTGCTATATCCTCTGTGTGGTTGAAGCCTAGGGGGAGGCCTGAGGGGTCCTGGTTGTGGTGAAGGAAGGGATGAAAGGGAGGGAAGGAAGACAGAGTAAGTCGAATGCCACCCTCCTCTACAGATCAATGGAATTCCCTTTCTATATGGTCCTATAGATTGTCTGTCCTACCCTGAACTCTATTGAGCAGACCCTAAGCAGGATGAAGCTTGAGTGTCAGTGATGAATATCATGTTGGCAAGGAGTAAATGTGTCGATATTGAGTTTTCTCCTGAAGGTCACTGCCCTGGGCACTCCAAGGGTTTTCCTCAGAGCCAAGAGACCCCAAGGTGTCCAGGCAAGGAAGAATATCTAGGCATCACGGGCTAGCTGAGATGGCAACAGTCTTCTGTTCCCAAAGTCCAGAGGAACCTAAATGTCCCACAGGTTGACCTTTCAGACTGTGTGCTTCTGGGCCCAGCCTCCAGCCAATGAGGGATCTAGGGTAAAGTTAGGTTCAGCTTCAGAAAGGGCTGGATTAGGGAGCTCCGGGGAGGCCTCAGGATGGGCTGCAGGGAAGGAAGTGTGAACTGTTAGCCTGCAAGGAATAAGCTTTACACTGCTTTCTTCAATTCAATTTGGTCAGAGTTGCTGGAGTGGGCAGGGGGTTAGTGGATAACCAGGCTCAATGGAACTGTCAGGATCATCTATCTGTGAGCCTACTACACACGAAGGTCCCCAACTTTTCTCAGGGGCTTGGACTTTGAGTGTCCCATGCTCTGGACTAAGTGTGGCCATTTGGATCTTGATAAAATGAAATAAAATGAAAAATAAAGTCCTTCTAGTTCAAATACCCAGTAGCTGCACAAGGTCAATGGTTATGCTGTGGGACAGAACAGCCCACTGCCCGTGGGATGAAATCAGTTTCCAGGAGTTGGGAGGTGAGCCCAAGATCATAATAATTGATTCATAGCACACCCTACTGGACATGAGGGGAATGACAGCACAGGGTCAGAGACCAGGTCCTGGAGAGTTATGGAATTAGCCACACAAAGGTGAACCAAACCCTTCAGAAATGCTGTGAGATAGATGAGTCGCTAGTGTCATCTGGTTCTGAGGACAGGAGAATAACAAATGGCCAAATGCCAGGAAGATAGCAGAGGGACTTCCGGGGCTGTCAAGGCAGGAGGGATAAGTAACCAGCGCCTGGGAACCACAAGAACACGAGAGAGTAACTCAGAGACCAGCTAATAGGTGCTGGAGGTATGGGATGTGTATCTGGGCAGACCTTCCCCGGTGGAGCCCTGATTGGGTCAGGACTGAATATTCTACATTGTCATCATGGTGACATAAACATGAAGCTTCAGCAAAAATGAAAAGCATTAGCTCACAAGACCCAAGCCCAAGGAGGACTGCCTCAGGCTTAGCTCCATCCAAGTTTAGATAATGCCATCATTTACATACCTTCTCCTCTCCTGGATAGCAACATTACATACAGTTTGGTGAAGGCAGGGAGAGGCATCTCCTTTCCCCAAAGGCACAAGCTCAGGACTGATAAGAACTTCCAGAGTTTGCATCAGCTTGGAGTTACCTGATTGAAGATTGTTGTGCGTCATGGAAGGCCACATCCACAGTAGGAGAGTCTCCTACAGCTTTCTCGTTCCCTGGACAGTTCACTCTCATTCCCTGAGGAGGGCTTTCCCTCTGAGTTAATAGCTTCAGCAGTGCCTGGCACTCATCCAGCTGCCACAGGGGTCTTCACACACCCCGTCCAGGCACCAAGTCCCTCTCCAGGTGTACTGGCTGGTTTTGTGTGTCAACTTGAGACAAGCTGGAGTTATCACAGAGAAAGGAGCTTCAGTTGAGAAAATGCCTCCATGAGATCCAGTAGTAAGGCATTTTCTCACTTAGTGATCAAGGGCGGAGGGGCCCTTGTGGGTAGTACCATCTGTGGGCTGGTAGTCTTGGGTTCTATAAGAAAGCAAGCTGAGCAAGCCAAGAGAAGCAAGCCAGCAATGAACATCCCTCCATGGCCTTTGCATTAGCTTCTGCTTCCTGACCTGCTTGAGTTCCAGTTCTGACTTCCTCTGGTGATGAACAGCAGCATGGAAGCATAAGCTCAATAAACCTTTTCCTCCCCAACTTGCATCTTGGTCATGATGTTTGTACAGGAATAGAAACCCTGACTAAGACACCAGGGTTAGCCCTGCTCCCTCTCCTGCCTTACCCTGCTGACCCTTGCCAACCCCACCTGGCTCTGTGCATCCCTGATTTGACTCCTGTGATGCCAGCTTTGTGTATTTCTAACAGGACATCAGAATCCTTGTGGTTCCCAGTTCCTGCGCAGACACCTTTCACCTCGGAATGTAACCGTGGCTGACTTCTGGACAATCTTTGAAATTGTCTTTGTAAATGCCACCTGCTGAGATAATTGGGCCTGGGAAGGGCTTGGGGACTCAACCCAGCCCAGCCCAGCCCAGCCCAGCCCAGCCCAGCCCAGCCTAGCCCAGCCTTCATCTACCCCAGAATCAGTTCTTAAAGCAGAAATCTCTTCCACCCCTTGTACCAGCAAGAGCCTAGGTGTGGGCACAATATACTCAAGGCCCATGTATAGATGTTGCAGAATAGCACCATTCTATCTGATGGAGCTTGACATTAAATATCAAATCAGGTGAAAACCGACCAACCAGCCAAACAAACAAACCATCCTGACAAGTCTAGAGGGAGCTGGTGAGGGCAAGAGGAGGAAGCCTTTCTTGCATTGTGAACCAGAGTTCCTAGTTTTTATCTTGCCCTGGAGGGACCCTGGCTGACAGCCAGACTTGGTTTGCCACATGAGTTGAATGAAGATGCCTCTTAAAGCAGCCTGTGTTGTTTCATGACTGGAAGTCAATGCCTGAGGCTTACATGATCCTAGAGTACCACAAACCCTGCTTGTTCTTCCTCAGCCTTGAAGCCGATATGGAGATGTCTGGATCCTAGGCCATCTAGTACTGTCCAGACAGACAAGCACCACTATGGCAGCAGAAGCTAGATACAATTCCTGGAAACACAGAGGCAATCAATAAGCCATGGCCCCCTCAGTGGGCAGCAGGTTTCTCATCCAAGTTAGACTGCTGACTTTGTCATGCTGTGTAGATGGAAAAGAGACAAGGTTCATGAGTAGGTTGAAGCTCAGAGTACTTGGCTGTGGCCTAGCATTTGCTCCAACTTCTTAGAGGCTTGCTTTCTGATCCTGAACCACAGAGCTGCTTGGCTTTTGAGAGGTGGCTTCAGGATAGATCTGCCAGTGCTGGCCCGGCAACTGACCTTGGGGTTAGTGTCCATGTTCTGGCTCTTGCTGTTTCTCTGTCCAGAGCACCCTGAGCCAGTCAGTACCCACTCACCTAGATTCTAGCTAAGAGACAGCCTAGAGACCAATCCAAGGACATCCTCTCTTCTTATTTCTCCCTGTCCAGGCTGCCTGCCACATCACAGGCCTGATTTATGGTGACTTGGTTAAATCGTCCTTTTTGTGTCTGGGTTGAAGGACAGCACCTGGCCTGGGAACATCTGGTGCGCACTTACTGTGAATTGAGACTGAGCAGATTAAGTTACTTTTTAGGACTGTGTAGCATCCCTCCCTAGGAAACTAGCAGGACAGGGACTGCTGGTACCCCATTCTGTACTTCCCAGGTGTAGGAGCTCAACTAATGCTTTGGGACGAGTGACTAATGGACGTTTAGAGAGAGTTGTGACTCACTCAGGGAGCTACTCAGGGCTGCTGTTGAGGGGCAGAGAACAGCAGGAGCCCCAAGATCACAAGCTGGCTTCCTAGAAGATAAACTAGACACCCCAGAAAGTATGGAAGGACAGGGCATCCAGAAGGAGATCTGCTGCAGGGAGGTTGTTCATTCATAGAGAAGATTGGGGGTTGTCTCATTTGAGCAGCTGTGGCTGTCTGCATGGATAGGTGTCCTCACTGCTGGCCTTTATAGGGCCAGCTGTTGAGTGATCCAAGCCCAGCACACAGCAAAGGCTTGTTCCAGCCAGGTGTTATTTCAATACAGGGCTTATAGCCTCTGGGCCCCATCCTTCAGCTCTTCCAGCTAAAAATTGCAACCCAGCTTCCTTGAAGGACATCAATCATCTACAAAATGGCTGACAGATGTGCCCTTCAACCCAGTAATCCACCTGCAGGTGCCTCCCTCTAGTGTCCTCCTATTGTATATCAGAAGCTAGGGCATTTACTACAACACATCCAGGGACCAAACACTCCTCAGAAGGGATGTGTGGATGCATCTGGCTGTTGGTTCCTAGCAATGTTCTTGCAATCACATGATGGGCCACAACTTTGCCTGTTATTCCAGTTCCAGGCAACCAGACACCTTTTCTGACCGTCAACATGCACCAGGCATACATATAGTGCACATATATACATGCAAGCAAACACTCATACAAATAAAATTTATTTTAAAGGGGCTGGAGTGATGGCTCAGGGCATAAGAGCATTTACTGCTCTTTTAGAGGATCTGGGTTCAATTCTCACCATCCGCTTTGGGGTCCAAACCATCTATAATTCCAGTTCTGGGGCATCTGGCACCCTCCTCTGGCCTCCCTGAGCACCAGACACACATGTGGTGCAAAAAGACATACATGCAGGCAAAGCACTCATACACATAAAATAAAAATTGATAAATCTTTTAAAGATTGAATTCAAAAGATTTGTTTTATGTGTGTGTGCCTGCTTGTCTGTATATGCATCACGTGCATCCAGTGCCAGAAGAGAATTCTGGAACCCCTGAGACTGGAGAATTGTAAGCCATCATGTGGGTGTTGGAACTAACCCCTGGGTCCTCTGTAAGAACAGCAAGTAGTCTTGAGCACTGAGCCATTGTTCTAAACCCCAAATAAAACTTTTTTAAACGAAAGTGATAATCTGCTATGCGGGAACAAGGAGGAGTGTGTGTGTGTTAGCAGGTTCACTGAGCAAAGAGCATGCCTGAAAGTGAATGGCTAATGGGGTGAGTTCTTTGTTAAGAGACTCTTTGAGGGATGAACTGAGCTATCCCCACGTGGAACCCAAAGGGGGCCATCTAGCTTTCCTCAAAGTCCTCTTGTCTTTTACTCTGGGTGGTGGAATAGGGTATAGAATCTAACGCGAACATTGGTCACAAACTGGCACTCTACTGTCAGGCCCAAATTGTCGCGGGCCAGCCCAACAGCCACAAAACTCTGGGACAGGTGTAGCTTAGCTACAACCTCCACCTTCTCCCCAGTAGGCACCGCCCCAGAAGCCCCACGTGACTCCCGACTCGCTCCGCCCCATCCGGTCCGGTCCCGCCCCTCCAGCGCGAGACTAAGCCCCAAGCGCGAAATCCTGGGCGAAGAGCGACGGTGCGCAGGCGCAATGGTGGCGACTCGACGGCGCTCCCGGCCTGCCCCGCGCGCTGACGTCGCGCAGCTTCGTCCCCGCCGCCGCGGCCGCCATTGGAGTCGGCGCCCCCTCAGCCTGTCCGCTACCTTCCGCTGCTTCCCGCTGTTCCGGCCCGCGTGCCTACAGCTGCCGCCGCGCCCGCGGAGTTGGCGGCGGGGCACGGGGCCGCGCGCGGCGTGACAGGCCCGGCCTCGCGGGAGGCCCGAGCCGGCGGCGCCCGGGTCCCGCGCCGCGCTGTTCATGAAGCATGTCGGCCACCAGCGTGGACCCCCAGGTAGGGGCGTCTCGGGACCACAGTCACGAGACCAGGCTGTGGACAGGGCAAGACAGGTTGCGGTCTGGGCCGCGCCGGGGACCTAGAGGCTGGGCTGGGGTTAGGGTGCGGGGTCCGGGTAGGGAACAGGGAGGCCGGGTCAGGGCTCGGACCTCTGGGCCGAAGATTTGGATATCAGGCCAGGCCAGAGTTCTGGGGTCTGATGGCGGGGTCGCTGGGCTTGGCTGTGATCGAAGTATGGGAGATCTGGAGGCCGCGCCTGGGTCACATCGCCCTCCGGGTAGCATTCTTCGGATAGTAACTTTGTGTTTCCTTTCCCGGGCTGGGTGGTGTCCACCCGCATATCCTGGCCTGCGGCGTTGCAGAGAACAAAAGGACAAGATAATAAAGGTGAGGAGAGTTCCGGGAAGTCTTCCGGACTTTGAAGGAGAACGGGGCAGCTCCAGTCCCCGTGGACAAGAGAAAGTCCACCAAGCTGGCCTGGGATCCGAAACTTAATTTCCTCCGTCAGCTTGGAGCAGATGAAAGTTTCCATTTCCGGGGTATTTGACAGATTAGAGGGGAACTAAAAAAATAAAGGCGTACCCGGAGTAGTTCAGATAATATTTTGCAATTTCCCTCTTGACCCTGCCAGAACAGTTACCTGGTGGGGAAAGAAATGGTGATAAGATGGCCTCGAAGAGGCTAACGGGGCTGAATGACTGACTGGTCCTCTGATGGCTCTGGAGGAGAGTCAGCCAGCTAGCTGTGGACCTGGAGGCCCTGCCCTCCACCCTTAGTTACAGTTAGTTACAGTTGTAAGTTTATTGTTATCTCCTGTGATATTCTGGCTTGTAATAAACTCCCAAAACTCCTGTGAGAACTGGAGAGTGACACTAAATCTTTGGAAGGCTGTTTTTAACCAGTGCATGTTGTTGCTCGGGTGTAACCAAATATGGTTCATCGTGTTTTAAGGCTGGAAAAGGCCCAACACTTTATTTACCATTCCTGTCCTTTCTTTTCCTGGCTGTGCACTGTAACAGTGGGAAGTAAGTGGAGAGTCAGATAATAGTGAGCTTGGGTTACAGCCCTTTCCAACTGAGCATCCTGCCCTAGCTCTCTCTGCATAACTGGGCTCTTAAAGCCTGTGTCCTCTGTTTGCCTGGAATAGATCTTCTGAGACCCTGTAGATTTCATCAGGCCGGGGTCAGTAGAGTGCTTGACTGGCATAGGGAAACCCATCGTTCAGTCCCCACCTTCATTTCAGGGTGCGGAGGGGCCATCACAAGACTGGCTCAAAGTCTGGCTGTAAGTTTCTTGCCCTTTAGTTGATTATGACTATATCAAATTCCCTGTATTCACTTAGAGGGAATTTAGGAAAAGTTGTGCATTGCCCTTGTACCTAGTCATGTAACATCAGCTCTCTATAGGGAGTGTGCCCATTTTGAAGTAAGATCATATCTACTAAAGATTGATGAAAATAGACTTTACTGAGGTTTCCATGCTTGGAAGTACATTTTTTTTAAAGCTTGAAGATAATGTTTTACAACTTTTTGTTCTAGTACAAAATGGTTCTTTGCATCAGAAGGATGCAGTTCATGACAATGACTTTGAGCCCTACCTTTCTGGACAGTCCAATCCGGTGAGTTTATTTTATTAATATATTTTTATTTAAATAATTTGCTTGTAACACATTTACTATAATATTTCTACTTTTTTATCCCAAACAGCAAAGAGACAGTCTGGAAAGTATTAGAGCTGACAGAGTGGTCTTGAAGATTTGCTTTGTGCAGGTCTTCCTGCTGGGCCTGAGCCTGAATGATGAAGATAGTTTTCCCTATAGAACAACATCCCATGGAGGTGGGGTACAGGCAGACTCTCAGCATTTGTGGGCTGGTGGTAGAGTGCTTTTTTATGGTGTATAGGACTGTGTGGTTCCCTGAAGCTTTGTGCCATTTTCATTTTGTCTCTGGGGGGGTTGGAGTTTTGATCTAGGAGAGTAGGTAAGCACTAGACAGTGCAGCAGACTCCTTTTCTGTGCTTGAACCTTAGCTCTGCCTGCATCAGGAAACTTGCCTTCCCTGAATCTTAGTTTCATTTTGTATGAATAAAAGAATCCTGCTCGTAGGACTGTTGAGATTGGCATTAGAGAGGAGAATGAGTACCTTATGGTCAGGATTTCTTGCTTCTGGCACCGTGGAACCCTTCTGTTTTCATGAGTATGTATATATGTACAGGCATAGGTCTGTGTGTCCGATGAGGTGTGCGAGTGGGGTGGGGATGGAACATATATACAGACCTGATGTCGAGGTCAGGAATGATCTTCTACCTTATTCATTGGTGCAGGATCTCTTAAATCCAGAGCTTGCCAGTGTGGCTAAGTCTCAGTTACTTTGGGAATCTATCTTTACAAGTAGCCACCACACTCACCTGGCATTTACATAGGTTTGAGGGCATCCAAACTCTGTTCCTAAAGCTTGAGTGGCTATCACTTTAAACTGAGCTATCTCCCCAGTCAGTGTTTTTAAGTGTAGGTGTGTGCGTGTACATGCACAGGTGACCTCAGAGTCTAGAAGAGGGTGAAAAAGCCTCTGGAACTATAGTTATAGGTGATTGCAAGCTGCCTCTTGCAGAGGACCACAGTTCAGTTGCCATACAGGGTGCTGGTAACTGAACTGTGGGTCTCTGTAAGAGCAGCAGGTGCTCAGTCTCTGAGCCATCTCTCTAGCCCAGATAACTAAACGATGTTTTAATGTTTTCTTTGAACATTTCATGTGTGTGTACAATGTATGTTGATCATAGCAGCCTCACATTTCCCCAAGGTGCCCCTACTACCTTCACATCTTTTTCTCTAACCTACTGGGACCATGGGCATTTTATACCTAACCATTATTTTGGCTGTTCCCTGCACTGTAGGATCACCTATACCCTACCCCCTGGCTTCCACCCACTAGATTCCCTGTGCAGCTCCTGTGAAAATTGTCTGCAAGGTGTTTCCTGGTAACAAAATTGCCCTGCTAAAACCATAGGCAATCTGGGCATGGTGGTACACACCTTTAATCCTAGTATTCAAAGGTAAGACAGGTGGTTCTCTGTGAATTCAAGGCCAGCCAGGATTAAGTAGTAAGACCTATCTCAAAACAAACAAACAGAAAGTCATATGCAATTTGAAATTTAGATTTAACCGTAGTCTCTGCCACTTTTAAATGCATGCTGCATATTTAGAGTCATCAAGGCTTTTTGTCTGGTCATTGTGACAGAATGAAATGGATTTAACCCTCCCTCCCCCCTTTTTTTTCCACATCTGCTCTTCTGTGTCATCTTAGAGCATTTTATAACTTTTTCCCATCTTCCTTCCCACCATATTCAACATATTAGAAGCCTGAGTGTCTGAGGGAGCCTTAACCTATAGGGTTGCATGGTTGCCTCTGAATATCTGGGCAGTATAGGGTTGCAGAACTGACTTGGCTTTAGTCATGGGCTATTGGCCATGACAAGAACAAGAAGTTAAACCTATTCTTTTGAATATCATATTTCCTGGTTTTCAACTTTGTATGGTTTTTTAAGACAGGTTTTCTCTGTGTAGCCGCTGTCTTGGAACTCTCTCTGTAGACTAGGCTGGGCCTCAAACTCAGAGATCTGTCTACCTCTGCCTCCTGAGTGCTGGGATTAAAAACCTTCACCACTGCCTGGCTCCTGGTTTTCTTATAGCAGTGTATATACTAAATATTAAAATAAGGAACTAGGGTTGCTTTACTATGTTTGAAATGTTTTTATAAAGTAGGGACTTGGGAGGAGTTTCTTAAAAGTAAAATCAGTTTTCCCCCTTAATTTCAACTGCATGTCCCTGAAGTCAGGGACTTAACCAGCATGTTGCTTAAAAATAAATTTTCTAGAAATGCCCAACTTTATTAGGTGGCATGTAGAAAGTAACAACACAGGAAGCTTTCAGGCTTTCCCTTAAGCAAGAAGCAGCTGAGGACCAGCATGACAGCCATTTACTTGTGGAGAAGTGGGGTCTCTAGTCATTTAGCAGGGGCCTGCTGGTCTTTGTGTTGTTTGTTTCTTCATATGGGACCAAAACGCCATTCTGTCCCCTACTTTTCTGTAATACCTCCTTGTGCTCAAAGATTGTTTAAAATGCCAGATGGCACTGTCACTCTTGTTTCATGTGGCCATGTTGAGGTCTGTACCTCTGTGCTCATTTGTGAGGAACCTCTGGCCTTGGGAGCTCTTAGCTTATCTTGAAAATTGAGCCTCCTCAATCTTGGAAGGTTTTTATCAGAGTTTATGTGGTTTTTTCGACTACAGCCAGAGTTAAGTTAAATAATGCTGTGCCTTGTTAGGGCATACGCAGCCTCTGTTGTTTGTGAATATCTGGGAGTAACTTGACACTTGGGTTACTGCCACGTCTAGGCAGTTCTGGTAGGCTTGCATTAGCACTTGTGTGTGTGGCTATCCAGCCTGTATCTGGCTTGGATTTTTGTGGTTACAGGTACATACTATAAATTTCCTTAAAAGGTGCAGTAGTGGTATCCAGTAAAGAGGGAATTGCTACCACTACAGCTTCCCCGAGGTGAAAGGGAAGGAGGCAATGGGTCTTTACTTGCCGCTTAGCAAGTTGCTTAAACAGATGTAAAGATTCTTGTCAGAAACTGCTGTCTCTGCATATCAACTAGATAAGGGGTTCACATCTCAGTCTCAGAGAGATCATCCCTGAGGAAAGACCAGGAAAGTGCCTGGCTGAGTGGCAGTGGTGTCAGGGTTCTCTAACATCTCTAGTTTCCTCCTGAAGCAAATGTGTACATGCTGATTGACAGCAGTCCCAGGAATCCTAAGACACTTGCTCACTTTTGTCCAGCCTTGCCCTTAGTGCTTCTTAAACATAATGGATTTGGTTTGGTGAAGTGTGTATGTCTCAGCATGGTCCAGAGATGATCTGCAGGGCTGGGAAGAGACTGTCTTACATCTCCTTCCAGTCTCAGTCACCTTATTCAAATGGGCTCAGAGTTTTTTCTGTCTCAGAAAAGTATTCTAGTCATTTAAAATCAATCCCCCTTGTCACCCAAGGTGATTAAACTTGGATTAATAATAAATAAACAAAAGCTCTTAATTCTAGAACAGATTTGTGGCTTTGTTATACTTTACTGTTTCCAAATGATCTAGGGATAACAACCATGGTTATTTAAATTCTCTTTAATTTTGTGGAGTGTCTGTTTTGTTTATCTAATTTTCTAGTTATCAGATTCAGGAAGAAGAGGCCTAAGAGCTCCAAGTTGTATTTTCACCTGTTAGTGGTCTCTGGCTTTGCCTGGAAGATGTGTTTGCCTTCCTTGTGTGGTCTTGTTGTACCCAGGCTTTGATTAGAAATCTTAAATATGGTACTACCCAGTCTTCCAAGCTATGGAACTCAAGTGTTGTACTTAGAGTTGTGTCCGTATGTGAAGAGCAACGTTTGAGTTTGGTTGCATAACTTAGTTTATTCAGCTGTGTCTCTGGTAAACCACTTCATAGTGTAGCTTTGACAATACTGTGGAGCCACCAAGCCAGAACAGATTGTTTGCTTGGGGCATTTACTAGTGAGTGTAAACCCCAAGCTTGGGTTTGGACAGGCTCTGCATGCTTTACCAGCAGCCCCAGTGTATTCATTTCCAGGGCATACTTGAGCTAAGTTGTTACACATCTCGACCTGAATAGGCACCATATATACTACAGACTGATGGGAACCACTTCCTTCCCAGGAAAGTTGTGTATCATGGACTGGCAGTCAGCTTGGCTTACAGAGTTGTGGGAGCAGCTGCTACAGGTTTCTTTGGCATAATGGCTTGGTTGAGATGGCTTTACAAAATAGCTTGATGCTTCCCTCTTAGGGACTGAAAGGAAATACGAAGGTAATAGAAATTGGTCTGTCAGTGAGGTTGAGGTAAAAACTAGAATTGGCCTATAAAGGACAGTTTGACAGTGCTTGTGGGCCTCTCTGGTTGGAGAGAGTTAGGAGAGGTGTGGCTGCTGGTTCAGAGGCAAAGGGAGGGTGTGGCTGGGTATTTGGATGCCTGCAGCACTTTTCAGGAGATCTTAGTGAACAATGACCTTTTAATCTAGGATTTTACCTTTTCCCTTGGGTGTAATTTTATCATTGCTTATTCCATCTTCCATTTTACAACTCTGAGAAGCAGTGAGGTTTCCCCAAGGCTCTATCTTGCAGGTGCTGCTGGTACTTTTCTTCTCCGGTGCCTCTGTCCTACATGTATGTCTCTACGTGTACAGTTTTAGTTGAAGCATCACATCCTGGTCTTGAGGTGTGATGATTTTTGCAGAGAAAGCTGGAATCTTTGTGTTAGAATCTGAAAGAAATACAATTTTAGGATTTGGGTCAGGGTGTTAGGGAGGTGTGCTTGCATCTACATGTTCAGAGAGCATTTGGGCAGTACAGGCTGGAGAAAATGGGGGCCACCTATTGTGTGGTGTTTGTCTGGCTCTGTGCACTATGTCTTCAGATGGTGATATTTTCGGGAGGGCTCTGAAAGCTGATGTTACTGTGATGGATCTTACCTCATAATCCTAAATTGAGTCAGTCTCAATTAAGGCCTAGGTATAAATCGGAGCAACCCGAGTATCTTTTCTGAGTCCTTACTGCTGTTTGTTGGTTTGTGGCCAGTGGGTTAGAATAACAACCACCACTAGGTTGTCCCTTCTATCTGTCTTTCTCATTCATAAAGTGTTTGCTGAGGAGAGGGAAGAGGACTAGTCTTTGGAAGGACTGTGGCTTCAGTTTTGTATTCATGAAGGTATGCTTCCCTCACAGAGCAAGGCATCTGCCCAGACCTCAGTAATTCTTTTCCCCCCTGGCCCTGTTGCTCAGACTCCTTTGAAGGATGCTAGGAGGAGATACACAACAGGAGGTTGCAACGGGGGAGCCAGAATCACTGGAATCTTTTCAAGAGAAGATATACCAAGTTTTTTGTTTTTTGGTTTTTTTCATGTTTATAGACTTTTTTGTTTGTTTTTGTTTTTTTCGAGACAGGGTTTCTCTGTGTAGCCCTGGCTGTCCTGAAACTCACTCTATAGACCAGGCTGGCCTCGAACTCAGAAATCCACCTGCCTCTGCCTCCCAAGTGCTGGGATTAAAAGCGTGCGCCACCACTGCCCGGCTGTTTATAGAATTTTTATAGTGACCTATTTGTGGATGCTAAAAGCTTTCATTACAAAGAAGCAATTACTTCATGTTAAGTGATAGTTCTGAAATGGTCTAGTGCCCAGTGGAGCTTTCTTACCTTCACTGGACGTGTCCACCCCCAAGCACAGTTTGCCATGCTATGGGAAGGTCTTCACCCACATTACTGATGCCCCTTCAGAGATTGGAAAGAAATAGTAGTAGTGAGGCAATAGAAACTAGCCTGCTGGTTGGGGTAGAAGTTGAAATTGAACCCAAAGCGCAGCGCCTGGTCCTCACCAAACCTTGGCTGAGTGTGTGTCTCTCCAAAGAGATGGTATCCTAGAGCTGCCAACTCTGAAGTCTACACCTACAGGCTAGGAAACTCCTTAGAGGTGTAGTAAGGCTAGTAGGTCAAGATGGTGACGCATTCCATCCCCCTCCCTGTTTGCCCTGTAACCCAGCCTTAAAGCCCCTCCTAGAAGCTTCCGCTGTAGGTACGAGTTGGGGCTTTGGAAGATTTTGCTAAAGTGGGTCTTCTGGTACCAGGCAGGGTTCTTTTTGGTTTTTTGGGGTTTTTTTTGTTTTGTTTTTCGAGACAGGGTTTCTCTGTGTAGCCCTGGCTGTCCTGGAACTCACTCTGTAGACCAGGCTGGCCTCAAACTCAGAAATCCACCTGCCTCTGCTTCCCAAGTGCTGGAGTTAAAGGCGTGAGCCACTACTGTTCGGTGGTAGCAGGGTTCTTAAACTCCAGGGACTTGATACAGGTAAAGGCACAGCGGAGGAGCCTGTGCTCCATTCTGAGCACCCAGAAGTGTGCCCAGAAAACCATGAAATAAATGTGAAAGGCAGACTCTCAAACCCAGCTGGGGTAGCTGTCAGGAATATTGTGTAGGAGAGGGTCTTGAACACCAGTGCCCAGGTGTGGTAATAGGTTAGTGAGCTGGAGCCTGCTGGTCTTGCTTCCTTAGTGCATTGTTAAGGCTTTCCTCCCTCTGCTTGCTATCAGTGTTACATTGTAACTGTCACTACTGCAGGACTGAGTTAGATTCCTCCCATGGATGGTGAAGGGAGAAGGGTGGTTTGGCTGGGTCATTTCACCTGAGTTCAGATCATTGCAAAGCAGGCTTTGTGCTTTGAAACAACAGCCTGGTTTGCATTTGTTACTAATGACTTTTGTTTTGACATTGGTGACCATATCTGTCATTTAGGAAGAATTAATCGTGTGCTGTGTTATATTAGGCTTATTTCTGCACCTGTGTATGAGGTGGTTGGCTGTGTAGCAGTTGTCTAACTCATCACCTGTTTGTTTTCACAGAGTAACAGTTACCCCTCGATGAGTGATCCTTACCTGTCCAGCTACTATCCACCATCCATTGGATTTCCTTACTCCCTCAGCGAGGCACCATGGTCCACTGCAGGGGACCCTCCCATCCCGTATCTCACTACCTATGGACAGCTTAGTAATGGAGACCATCACTTTATGCATGATGCTGTTTTTGGGCAGCCTGGGGGTCTGGGGAACAACATTTACCCGCACAGGTTTAATTTTTTTCCTGAAAACCCTGCATTCTCAGCATGGGGGACAAGTGGTTCTCAGGGGCAGCAGACTCAGAGCTCAGCCTATGGGAGCAGTTACACCTACCCACCAAGCTCCCTTGGTGGCACAGTTGTTGATGGGCAGACAGGTTTTCACAGTGACACCCTCAACAAGGCCCCTGGGATGAACAGTCTGGAGCAGGGCATGGTTGGCCTGAAGATTGGGGATGTTACCACCTCTGCAGTTAAGACGGTGGGTTCAGTTGTCAACAGTGTGGCACTGACTGGTGTCCTTTCTGGCAATGGTGGGACAAATGTAAACATGCCAGTTTCAAAACCAACTTCATGGGCAGCCATTGCCAGCAAGCCTGCAAAACCACAGCCTAAGATGAAAACAAAGAGTGGGCCAATAGTTGGGGGTGCACTGCCTCCTCCACCTATAAAGCATAACATGGACATTGGTACTTGGGATAACAAGGGCCCTGCTCCAAAGGCCTCTGCCCCCCAGCAGACACCATCCCCCCAGGCTGCTCCACAGCCCCAGCAGGTAGCTCAGCCTCTCTCTGTTCAGCCCCCGCCTTTGGTCCAGCCACAGTATCAGAGCCCTCAGCAGCCACTTCAACCCCGCTGGGTGGCTCCTCGAAACAGAAATGCAGCATTTGGGCAGAGTGGAGGGGCCAACAGTGACAGTAACTCTGTTGGAAATGCCCAGCCTACTTCTGCCCCAAGTGTAGAATCCCACCCTGTCCTGGAGAAACTGAAAGCTGCCCACAGCTATAACCCTAAAGAATTCGACTGGAATCTTAAGAGTGGGCGGGTGTTCATCATCAAGAGCTATTCTGAGGACGACATCCACCGCTCCATCAAGTACTCCATCTGGTGTAGTACTGAACATGGCAACAAGCGCCTGGATGGCGCCTTCCGCTCCATGAGCAGCAAGGGGCCTGTTTATCTTCTCTTCAGTGTCAATGGGAGTGGACATTTCTGTGGGGTGGCAGAGATGAAGTCCCCTGTGGACTACGGCACCAGTGCTGGGGTCTGGTCTCAGGACAAATGGAAGGGGAAGTTTGATGTGAAGTGGATTTTTGTCAAGGATGTGCCCAATAACCAACTGCGGCACATCAGACTGGAGAATAATGACAACAAACCTGTCACAAACTCCCGTGATACACAGGAGGTGCCCTTAGAAAAAGCAAAACAAGTGCTGAAGATTATTGCTTCCTATAAGCACACGACCTCTATCTTTGATGACTTTTCTCATTATGAGAAGCGCCAGGAAGAAGAGGAGGTGGTGCGCAAGGTGAGTTGTCCTCAGGCACCTGTTAAACAGGTGTCTGCATGCCAGGTGACGTGCACAGCAGGCTGGAGTGTAATGAGCAGTCTGTTGGTCTAGTGGCATGTTCCTGACTGGCCTTGGGCTGGTTGAGACGGTGCAGGTGGCATCTCTTAACTTAGCTATCACATCACTGGGATGAGCCAGGAGTGTGGTGTTTTGAGTGGATGCAAATGAAAATCTATTCCTGTTATAAGATACGGTAATCTGGACCACTGTGTACGTGAGAACAGAGTGAGAATGCAGGGAAGCTATTCTTTGTAGTGTCTGTCCATTCATGCACACTCAAAATCAGTGTTCATGTGGCCCAGGGAGGCCAGGGAGACTGTCCATGTAGTAACATTGGCTGCACCGTGATTCCCCACCTGCCCCAGGATTTAGACTTCTTGGGCACTGCCACATAGCAGTTGGAAGCTCTGGATCTAATAGCCAGTTCCTGTTGTCCTTTAGGAACTCAGAAGGCTTGCAGTTTGGGGGAACTTAACTACACATCATTTAAGTATAAAGTGTATCATAAAGAGAATGGAGCTGACTTGGGATCCAAATAATTTTGTAATTGATGGTTATATGGTTATGTCCGTTTGACTGGAGATGCCATTTGGTCTTCAGAACAGAAATGGTATCAGATGTGTATTTTGAAGCTTTTATTACCTAAGAGTATTCATCCTGAGATCGTCCTTTCTTTTCATGAAATGTCACTTAGCATGAGTGGTTGTTGGTTGAATTGGCTTCCAATCTTTTTGTCCCCAAGTTAGGTAACTTGCTTGTTTGAATAATTAAGCATTTTGAGGAAGGAGATATGGAGAAAGCAAGGTAGTAATGCTGTTGCTAGTACCATTAAGTTACCCTCATCACAAGTACTGATAAAACATTAAGAAAGAGATGGCATTTATTTCCAGTAACTGGAATTCTATAGGGTTAGCTTTTTAGGTATAAATAACTGACAGGCATTCCTTAACAGTGGCATGTGTTCTTAGAAATAGTTGTTAGTGATTTTGTTTTGCTAGCATCATGTGTATACCTATGCAAACCAAAGATGCCTAGAGCATTTATAAATCAAACCACCTGGGAGCACTGTTAGCACAGTCCTAGTAGTACAGTGTCTGCCTGATTAGGACAAGGATAGTGAATGAAACTTGGGTGCTGCTTTTATCTAGTAGCTAGCTATTTGTGTGCACATGTGTTCATGCTCACTTTTCTTTTAAATACTGTGGGGCTGGAGAGATGGTTCAATGATTGAGTGTTGGCTAGTATTCCCAAGGACCTGGGTTCGATTCCCAGCACCCATAATGACACCCAGCAGCTGTCTGTAACTCCTGTCTCACGGGATCTGACACCCTCTTTAGCCTCCAAGGGCACTGCACTAATGTGGTACATAGACCTATATGTACTGATAAAACACAAACATACAAATAAATAGCATCTCAGAAAACAAAAAAGCTCAGTTCTTTAAAATTATACTAGCTCTCAGAGATTAGTGATAGACTTAGGGATAAAATTCTGCTTGTATCGTAAACATTCCAACTGTTTTAAAACTTTTTCTTCTTTTTTTTAAATCTTTAAGTTTTTATGATGCTTCATGAGTTTACGTGCATCCCATGCACGCAGGTACTTGCAAAAGAGACAGGGGTGTCAGATTCCCCCTGCAATTAGAGATGGTTGTGAACTTCCTGATGTGGATGCTGGGAGTGAGATCCAAGTCTTTGGCAAGAACAGTGTTAGCCCCTAAATCTGCCATCTTAAAACTTACATTATAAACTTGATTCTTAGGCAGCAATGTCTGTCGAGCCTTTTGAGTGACCTGCAGGGGTTACAAGTTATTAGCATATAGTCAGGATCTCTGGTGGTCCTTAGATGTCTTGAAGCATTCTGGAAGTCAGCATGAAGAGCATTCTAGGGAGGATTGGTAACTCTTCTAAACTGGGACAGCCCAGTTATAAACCTTTTTATCTGTGGAGTTAACTGTTAAATTGTATTATTGAAGAAGGCAAATGAATACTCTGATTTTTAAATTGTTCTCATGGAATTTCAAACATCTCTACCCAGTTTGGGACAGTCCTCAGATGATTCCTGCCTCTGTTGGGCTTTATGCCAGTTGCCCACCAGCTATTCCATTTTTCTCTCCAAAGAGGCTGGGCTTTTGGTTTATCTAGGAGTTAGAATCTTGTGTGTTTTGGGATTGAAACTGTAGACTGTTGAAGAATACCATTTCATTTTATAATGAAGTGGGAAGCTGGGTGGTGGTGGCATACACCTCTAATCCCAGCAGTCAGGATGCAGAGGCATCTGTAAGTTCCCTATCTCCAAAAAAAAAAAAGGGGGGGGGGGGAGGCAGGGTTAAGGAATGAAGAGCTGCTCCTTCCTTCAGACTAAAATGTGCTTGCAAATTAAGTGCTTGAGGCTCCTGGAGACACCCAGGGTTTTCCTGACCTGAGGACAGACCCACCTTATGTTCATCATTGACAGACCTCACACCACTTTCAAGTAGCATCTGGTGTTTAGAAGGCAAAACATAGCTAACATTTTCACAGTTTCCTTTTCAGAGTTTTCTTGTCCAGCTATAAATATGAAAATATGCTAATTTCTTTCTTTTTCTTTCTTTCTTTGGTTTTCCAAGACATGGTTTCTCTGTGTAGCTATGGCTGTTCTAGACTCACTTTGTAGTCCAGGTTGGCCTCCAAGTCCTACTTTGATACCTTTTTTTTGTTTTAAAGATTTATTTCTTTATTTTCTATATGTGAGTACACTTCAGACACACCAGAAGAGGGCATCAGATCCTGTTAGAGATGGTTGTGAGGCACCATGTAGTTTCTGGGAATGGAACTCAGGATCTCTGGAAGGAAGATTAGTCAGTGCTTTTAACCACTGAGCCATCTCTCCATCCTGACACCTTGTTTTTTAATGTTTTGTTTTTTTGAGATCTAGTCTCACTATATAGCTATGGATGGTCTTGAACTCAGGGAAATTCGTGTACCTCTCTGCCTCCTGGGCTCTCAGATTAAAGGCATGCACCTTTACACCTGTCTTTTTGGTTTTTTGTTTTTGTTTTTGTTTTGTTTGTTTTTGAGACAGGATCTCAGATACCTTGGTTTTTTACATTACATTTGGTTTTACTTGTTACATTTTCACAGGTATTGTATGCTGGGGTGTGTGAAAAGGACAGCCTTGGGGGTTGGCCACTCATTTTGTCATGGATCTAGGGATCAAACTCAGGTTATACAGGGTCCTAAAAGGGTTAGGACAGAACATGGTGCTTGGTGGTGGTGGGGGGTGGGTAGTGCATGCTCCCTGCATCTGAGACACTCTTTGTCATAGGCTGAATTTTAGATGCATTGCTAGGGAAGACAAGGTGGCTGGCTTGTCTAGACCCACTGATCAGAAACCAGCTAGGCAGACATGAAGAGTGGGTGTAAGTTCCAGATTGATGTGACATGCATGCTGGGGACAGGGAGCTGTCTATGGATGTAGGAAGTCAGCTCAGTAGAGGAGCTATGCCCCTGACTTGGTCAGTACTGCTGGAGGCCACAGAGGAAACGAGCTGGTGAGAAGGGCTTAAACTAGATGGATCTAGCTTGTGTTCCTGTCTTACTTGGCCCTGACATGGAGCTTACTTATAGCCTGTCAGATGGATTTTGGTGTTCTCTGAGTCATTGGATTGTTAAAATGGAAGAAAATTTAGAAAAATTACTCCTTTGTACTAGGCATGCTAGAGTGCCCTGTGCATGCCAGTCCTTCCCTGGGGTGCAGATGCTTTCATAGTTCTACTGTTTCTTCACCAGCATGATTGGCACATGAGGAAGAGCTGGCTGGCTTGGGGGGAGGGGAAGCATGGGGTGAGTGGATAGAAGACACATGATTGGACATGTTTTTGTAACTTTTGTGCAGAGGGTCTTGAGAAAGGATAGGACAGCATGTGGTGGCTCCTGCCCTGGTCTGTGGGACCAGGCTGCTTGGTAGTTCAGAAGAACCAGGTCAACAGGGACTGCCCAGACAAGCACACATCCCTGTCTTTGACTGCAGCCCATAAAGTGGCCTAAGGCCTCGCCTTTGTGGGCCTGCACCTGGAAATCAAAGTGCTTCATGAGCTTAAACCTCTTCTCTTCTTTTTACAGGAAAGGCAGAATCGAAACAAACAATAAGGACAAGCCAGTTTGTTTTTGGTTAATGGTTGACTTTGAAAACAGAGTTTTAAAGCTGTATGCTTGGTGCTGTCTCCGAGTCAGCTCCAGTGTCGTCCTGGTGCGGGGTTGATTGTTGCATCTTTATCTTTGTAGTTCATTTTTGCCAGATGGATCTGCATTCATTTGTATTTTTCTATGTATTATAATATTGTAGAACTCACTAATAAAGGAGTATTTTGTTTGTCAGCTTATCAGTCAGATTGACCTAATGCAAAATATAAATATTCTTCAAAACAAAACACCTAATACATCCCAAAGATATTTTTATTTTGGCAGAAATTATGTTCTTATTCTTATATCTAGTCATTTAATATCCCTATAGGATACTTCATATTTCTTGCCCTCTCCTGCTTTACAACAAACAAAAAGCCCATTCAGCATGTGCTGTTGATGTCTCCTCACAGTACTGAAGTGGCTTGCCATTTTACTATCTGTGGTATCCATCATATTGCTGACCTGCCCTTTTGAGTTTCCTACTAGACAGATAACTTTTAGTTTTAAGTGTGCCCACAGCTGTCTATGGATAAGCAGTCCATAGTTTAGTGCCCACACAGAGCGGTGCTCCAGTTCTCCTTGCCACCGTCTGCCACTGCATGAGGTTCGGGCTCTGTGTCAAGGAACTAGAAGAAAGTGTTTTAAGTCTGGTTCAGCATTGCGACATTCTTAGTTGTTTGTGGATCATTTTTAGTTGTCCTCTTCTCTTGAGAATCTTGATGCTGTCTTAAGTTTTTATACCAGTAACGATAAGCTTTAAATGTAGGATCTGATAGTACAGGCAGTGTGATGGATGCTGCTGCCGACTGTAAATTTCACTGTGTGTCTAATTTTTTTTCCTGTTGAATGGGTGAAAAAAGCAAAAAACAAATCCTTTAGAAAACAAATTTGCTATCATGTTTTGTGGAATGAGGAGCCTCGGAGGAGCTCACCGCCACCTGGAGTTGGAGTTTAGCATGAAAGTGGTGCTCATGCCCGACGCCCTCGCATACTGAATCTGCACGCGCCCACTGTAGAGGATCCTTACTGTCTTAGAGAGCAGATACCTTCAGAAACTATTTACTCCAAAAGACCCTCTGAGTTAACCTTTAAGCTGTATTTAGACTTGTATTTAGAACGTGTCACTTCCTCGAGCTGTTACTGCCTGTACGGAGTCGTGGACAACATCGGATACCTGTCCTCTAGGAGAATACAAGCCTTAATAAACACCTGTTGAGCAAGCTTGTGTGTTGTCTTCCCTGCTGTATGTGCCTTGTTTCTTTTATGGCTGAAAATCTATGGGGTCTGCTCCAAGTGGAAGCCAAAGGTACGAGAAGGACAGAGGAACTTTCATTGTTCATCTAGGACTTGGGACCCAGTCCCCTACTATGTAAGAATTTGTAGATGCTAATAGGTAGACAAACTCTGTAAGCAGCCATTCCACACCTTGTTTGCATACTTGCCTCCAGGGTGGGGCTCCTTGATCTCCCTTATACCTTCAGTCGTATATTTTAAAGTTGTAGACATCCAGTGTACTCTAGTAACTAAATCTCATGTGCTAAACATTTCTTTAAAACCGTGTAAGGATGTGCACCAAAACGTGTGTGAAGGTCAGAAGACAGCTTGTGGGCAAGCCCATTTGTTGCTTGCTGGGTTCCAGGGATCAAACTCAGGTCATCAGATTTGGCAGCAAGCACCTTTACCCACTCAGCCATCTTGCTGGCCCCTTATTGTTTTAATGTTTGTCCACAGCATTTTGCTTGCAAGGAAATATTAAAAGTGAAACACAAATCCAAGCTGCAATACTGTTAGTGGCCCCTCTGCATTTTGAAAACTGTCCTGTAGCCCAGACTGGCGTTGGACTCCCAGTCTTCCTGTCTACCTCCCAGGTGTGGGCTTGCAGGCTGTTCCTGCATGTCAGTCTATGTCTGTACACCTTGACGTGGGATTCAGATAAAGAACCTAAGTGTGACCTCATGCTTTCCCCCAAATACTTCCTGCCTGTACTTGGAAGATAATGGTTGATAAGGAAGCAAAATGAGCACAGGAAAAGAGTCTTCTGGCCTTGACTTGCTCTCTGTATTGCACCTCCAAAACACTTCCTGTATTTTAGGAAGTAGCTTTTAAAGCATGTGTGATTTATATTCTCACATGTGTATAGTCCCTGAGCTCCAACAATGAGGAATTCCTGGCTTTGACAGCAATTGGCTGAGAAGCACATAGAGGTATGGACTAAACAGGACATCTACCGTTGTGGGGGTCAGTACCTGGGATGGCTGGGGGACTCAATCCCATGGATGAGATGAGCAGGATCAATGGTCACTACAGAGCTGGAGGTGGTGACAGAGACCAGGTAAGAGTTGCTCACTGGTTTTGTGTCATGAATGGATAGTGCCCTTGCCTCCTAGTCCCCTTGCTCCCTTATTGCCTTGTATAGAGTCAGAGGTGGTAGGCCACTGGGAAAGGGAACCTGAAGGCCCAGGCTTGCACCGTGAGCTTCAGTAATTAATACTGGCACTTTGTGAAAGGCTATGTACTAATGTCCTTAACTATTACTTTCCCAGCTTGCCTTCCAGAAGCCACACTTAACCTCTGAATGTCCCCAAAGCACACAAATCTTTAGCAAGGTGTGTTGGTTGAGGTCTATCTCAGCCTATGGTGGAGGACACATGATGGACATACTTAAGTGCATTTCTGGACCTAGGGCCCTTGGTTAGCCATCTCTTATCCTTGGGTTCTTGATCCAAAATTGGTGAGCTCTTCTTTCACTTAGACAGGAAAGAAAGGAATTATAGTTGTCATACTGCTATGACTTCACAGGTAACTAGACCTTGCCTCATAACGCAAGAAATGGGTTGTCTTTGCCCCCCCTTCCTGCTTTTAAGAAAATTTTTATTTAATGTATGAGCTTTCTGCTGCATATACATTGGCAGGCCAGAAGAAGGCGTCAGATCCCCTTATAGATGGTTAAGAACTACCATGCGGTTGCTGGGTATTGAACTCAGAACCTTTGGAAGAGCAGCCAGTGCTCTTAACCACTCAGCCATCTCACCAGCCCCTGGCCTCTCTCTTTTACCTGTAGGAATGACAGGGATGTGGAAGAACTCTCCTAGATTCTGCAGCAATGTATTCAAATAAATACTGGGGTTTCCTCCTTCACCATGTGACCCCATGATTGACAGTTTTCTAGAGCTAAAATATATATGTATGTAAACTTTTAGAAAAGGCATTTGAGGGCTGGGGAGATGGCTCAGCGATTAAGAGCACTGACTCTTCTTCTGAAGGCCCTGAGTTCAAATCCCAGCAACCACATGGTGACTCACAACCATTCATGATGAGATCTGATGCCCTCTTGTGCACTTACTATGTAAGTGTGTACTTACATATAATAAATCTTTGGACCAGAGTGAGTGGGGCGGGAGAGAGAAAAAGTGTCTTAAGACAGCCACATTGTACTTACATGTAATAAATAAAATCTTAAAAAAAGAAAGAAGGCATTTGAAGGGTTACCTACCCTTCATGACATTTTAAACATCCTGTGAGTGGCTGTCAGACAGGATACATTTATTTGAACTCAATAAATTTCAAAATTTTTCCAACGCCACCAGGCTTCTTCCTCTCTTTATCGGTCTTCCTTTTAGCTCACAGCTATCTGCTGAAGACTATTACCAAGAAGAACCAGGGCAGGGGCGTGGAAGAGGGGTCACACTAGCCTCCAACTTTTTGCTCACATGAAGTGTAGCAGTCTTAACCCCCTCCCAAGCCATGGGCTGTGGGTTTAGGTGACTAAATTGGGAACACTGGTAAGTTTGTTTACCATGTCATATCTAGAACCTGAAGGAGCCAGACTTGCCAAATCACAGGCTGCCCATCTCCACAGAAGGAGTATTGAGTCTGAACTTAAGTGGCCATTCTAAAGAGCAGCTTGAGGTGAGCAGGTGCCCAGTGGACCCGCTTGTTTCCTATAGTGTGATCTCAGTGTTTGTGGTTAGCTCTTTCCCTTCCCAAGTGTCTGAGACACTCTGAATCAAAGAATAACGAACAGCCATCAATCCTGGAGTAGGGCTCTGATGCCAGGAGTGCTGCAGATGAGATATGCCTCAGTCACATCCCCTCCTCTACAGCTCCAAGGCCTAGAGAAGGCTGATCCACGTGAGCTCTGCTGTGTGGCAAGGTATGTGGAAGGCTGTGGACTGCAAGAGGCTGAGGTCATAGTGCAAGGCTGGCCATCTGTGCCTGGACTTAGGGAGAGTAGGATCATGGGCTATGGGTGGGACTCTACAGTCTGCAAGGAGGCCACAGCACAGTGGGTCTTAAGCATAGCCCTGAGATGAGTGAAGACCCATCTCTACTTAGTGGGGCATCATTGGGCCAGACCCTCTGTTAATCTTATTTCTGCCTCAAACTGTCTCTTCCTCATCCCTCTGAGAGCCAGAAGTGGGCAGCCCATTCTCCTATAGGGGAGTTCCTGATGCTCCACAGGTCCAAGAGAGTGAGTGTGAATGTTGTCCACAAGACAGACTGTCCCACCAGCCTTCTTGGCTTGCTGTTGGGGATGCCCTGCTCCAGGGTAGCACAGGGAATGGCTTTGGCTGCTGGCTACTCTGAGCTACTCTGTTATCCGTAGCAGGTTCTGTTGCTCATCAGATAGGTAGGAGCACTGGATGACTTGTGTGGAGGCAGTTTGCACCATGTTTCTCTGCCCCCTAGTTAGGGATGGCAAGAAGAGACCCTGTCTACTATGGAAGGGTAGAGTAGACAGAGGCTAGATCATCAGAGCACCAGGTAAGGAGCCTCTTCCTCCTGGTCACCACTCTTGATAGGCATGTTTGGGATATGGAAACTTGGGATCAAAGAAGCTCTGAGGAGAACTTCTGGTTAGAATGTCAGTGTGGTCAAAGGCTGCCAGATGGGAGTGCCACTAAATGTCTTGAGTCCACCAGACTAGGGGATGGAGGATCTTCTTACCTTGGAGCTTCTCTGAGTACCACACAGAGAAACATACCAGTCTAGGAGAAACAGGAAGTGAGTCTTTCCACGGGCTGTTAGGGTCTAGGGAACTTGGGGTAGCTCCGGTAGTTAGACAGAAGGGCTGTGAGGGGCATCCTTACTGTCCATTCTAAGCCAGGAAAAAAACTCCCTCAGGTGCTCTGTACTTTCTGGATCTGGAATGACTGAAAAAAAAAAATGCCTTTGAAGGTCTTTCCTGACCTTTTGGAAGACTGAAGGGAAGAAGTTGGAGACTGTCAAAGATCACCCGGGTTAGGAGCTACTTGGGCAGTACTGGCCAAGGGTGTCCTGGTATGAAGAGAGCTCTTCTGATGTAGGGTTGAGCCATGCACCATGATCCCACTCCACCGCTCAGCTCTATGTTCTTAACTCTACTGTCACGGTCCTTTTCATCTTCTAGGTTAACCAGTTGTCAGTCTGTGTTGGCTGGTTTTGTGTCAACTTGACACAAGCTGGAGTCATCACAGAGAAAGGAGCTTCAGTTGAGAAAATGCCTCCATGAGATCCAGGTGTAAGGCTTTTTCTCAATTAGTGATCAAGGGGGGAGGCCCCCTTGTGGGTGGTACCATCCCTGGGCTGGTAGTCTTGGGTTCTGTAAGAGAGCAAGCTGAGCAAGCCAGGAGAGCAAGCAAGCCAGTAAGAAACATCCCTCCATGGCCTCTGCATCAGCTCCTGCTGCTTCCTGACCTGCTTGAGTTCCAGCCCTGACTTCCTTTGGTGATGAACAGCAACGTGGAAGAGTAAGCTGAATAAACCCTTTCCTCCCCACCTTGCTTCTTGGTCATGATGTTTGTGCAGGAATAGAAACCCTGACTAAGACACAGTTACTGTAACAAAATGCCTGAGATAATTTACTTACAAAGAACAAAGATTTACTTGGTTCACAGTCTGAGGGGTTGCAGTCCATGACTGGGGAGACCCCAGGCTTTTCAGCTTCTCACAGGGGTGTGGATGGCCATGGCAGGCAGTGGCTTATAGAGAAAGACTGCTCACCTCATAACCAGGAGGCAAAAGGGAGAAATGGAAAAGACCCAAGGCCTCCACCATGCCCTTCATGGACACATCTCCAAGTTCTTCCTACTTGGGTCCATTTTCTAAAGGTTCCCCACCCTGAAGACAAAGACTTTAGCATCTGGGAGACATTTATCTGAAACATAGCGCCTTTCTAAGAGAATACAGGCCTTCTCAGCGACCTTTGGGTAGCCACAGTTCCTGTGCCACATCTTCATTCTACTGCTCTGAAAAGCTGAAAATGGGACCAGACAGAAGGCCCCAGCCTCAAGTTTAGAGATGATGATGATGATGAAGTCGATGATGGAGATGGTGATGATGATAGTGGTGTTGGTGGTGTTGGTGGAAGTCATGACGGTTGGCTAGCAGTGATACCAGTAGTTGAGACTAATGGTAGTGAAGGAGATGAAGATGGTAATGACGGTGTTGACTAGAGTCATGATAACTTCACATTGACTCCCTGGACATGTCTGAAATTACGCCCAACCACAGATGGGGAAACTGAGGCACATTGGGGTGAGGAGATCCTGACTCTATGAGTATGAAAGCGTACCCTTAGATCTTTGTGCTCTGAGGCTGAGTAAACCAGCTTTCTGCTGTCATTCGGATGCCCTGCTTTTCATACCTCAGTTGTAGCAGGTGCCAGGTGTAAAACAGGGTACTTGCCTGAACCTTGGTGGAGTTCACAGGTGGCAGGTGTAATACAGGGTACTTGCCTGGACCTTGGTGGTGTTCACGGCCTGGTCCTTAGAAGAGACTCAGGAATACTTGGGTGAATGAAAAAACAGAGAGCATGCAGAAGATCTAGGGCCTTATCCTGTGTGCATCTCTCATGCTGAGGTAGGACTTATCTCTAGAGGAAGATACCTCTGTCTTTCCTGTCATTGTTCATAGTGATTAACTTCTTCTGTCTAGGCAATGTTCAAGGTCACTCTGGGGCCTGGTTCTCCACAGCATCTTTCATCATCCCTCTCCAGGTGTAGAATCCTAAAGCATCTCTGAGGTTCCACCTGTGGTGAGCATAGGATCCCCTGCAGAGGATCTTCACACACACACAGAGAGAGAGAGAGAGAGAGAGAGAGAGAGAGAGAGAGAGAAAGGAGATAGAGCCTGGGGGTGCTCCCGTTAACCCTCGGACTGCGCAAGAGGGGAGAGGGGGAGAGGGGGTGACCGGGTAAGCGTTCTTACTTGGCAACTGAGAGAGAGACAGAGACAGAGACAGAGAGAGACAGAGAGACAGAGACAGAGACAGAGATGTGTGCTGGGGTATTCTGTGTGTGCCTCAAACAAGGCTTTGTGCTGCTTCACTGTACTTCAGACTGCCTGAATTTGGACAATGTACTTTGTGCATATTCCCATTCTGTTCCAGCAGAGATGGTACGTCCTGGGGAGTGTTGGCTCTCGGTGACATGTGGACCAGGTACAGCCTGGGACTGAGAAGCTTCCCAAACCTGGCCATTCTTCCATGTAGACTCGCATTGCATTTAGAGTTGGGCTTTATTGTGAGTAGTTAAGAATGTTGATTCTGGCTCCCTGGCTATCTGGACATACACTGAAAATAGCTCTGGGGCTCCTGGTATAAGCGAACAGTGGTGTGACCTCAGGGAATGAACAAGCTAGAATGCCCAGTCCTGCAGATGCTAGGGTACATCTGCCTCTGCTCATGGTCAGTGGTAGTTTGGGTGACAGTTCAGGCAAGAGAAGGGACTACATAGGTTCCACAGACATCTCTGGGATAGCCTGACAAGACCTTTCTAAAGTGGCTGAGAACCAAGGATGGGACCTAGCTCCCGGGAGAGTGCTGTTAGACACCAGAGTGCAGTGTGCTCCTGCTCTGCTGAAAAGGCCTATCCCCTCCATCAGAGCCTCAGTGGAAACGGCATGTGTATGGACTTCTAAGTCGTGTCTGACTCCCATCCCCAGCACAGATGATAACTCTATCTTATCTTCCTGATGAACGGCTTTCTAGGTGGTGGAGATTGTCTCAAAATCAAGGCTGTGGCAGCCAGGAAGAAGTGTAGACCTCGGAAGGGCGGGCAGGTTGCTATTATTATTATTAACCTTTGAGGCTATTATTACATTTGGCTGATGCTGTGTATCTACAAAGGGCTAGGAATGTCTGTACCTAAGCTCTGAAGGAATGGGGACAGTTCTGAGAGTGTAGGTGGCAGGAGAGGCACCTGGCTGTTCGAACAGATTCTTTTCATCCTCTCCTTGAAACGAATTCTGCCTGGGCTAGCACTACCATGGTTCAGCTTCCAAGGAAGCCTGAGCCTGCTCATTTGATCCACTAGGAGGTTGCAGGTAGCCATGGGGATACTGGTTTACCCTTCTGGTCAAGCTGAGGAGACAGCATGCTGCCAGTGGAACCCAGTGCTAAGGAGGAACCTAGGCCTCTGTTGATAACAAAGGTCCAGGAACCTCTGTTGGGTGGAGACAGAATCCAGTAGAGGTTAGGGTTTGAATGGACAGGTCTGGGCTAGAGGCTCCTGCATTCTGGACTCCCATGACTCTTTGATCATACACCCCTGGGAGATGCTACAGATGAAGCTCCATTGTAGAAAGTAGACCTTGTGTGCCATGTGGACTGGGCATAGCCTGAGGCTAGGAAACATCCCAAGCCTGGGAGGAGACCTATGTATGTGCACTTGAGAAGATGAAACCTGCCTTGCTTCCCCTTGGATGGTGCCGCCATGCAGAATCAGACCCTCTTTGCTCTTTCTTGCCGATTGAAGATCTTCCCATGTTTTCTTTCTAACAAGCTATGGCAGAAGCACTTCACCATCTTAATTTTCCTTCTGAAACATCTCTGCCCCCACCTCCTGCATCAGGAGTGAAGGTTGGGGGGACAAGGTGCAGAGAGGCCGGAGCCTCGGATAGAGACTGCCAGAGCACACTTAAGGGAAAGAAGTGCAGGGCTCCTGGATACTTCCACGTGAGATCAGGGAGAGCCTGAGGGCTGGAAGTATGGAGACAAGAAGCTGAATTCTGAAGCATTTCTGATCCCAATAGGACAAGAAGGCTAAAAGTGACATGCTCACCTCTGGAGAGAATCAGGGTTTCCCAAGGAAGCTATGAGGTGACTGCTCCAGGACAACAGCTATGCTGGGTTTCATTCAGAGTGGAGATGTGCTCATATTGTATGCTTGATCCATGCAACTCCTTTCTTAAGAGGGCCCAGTACTGATGGGGGTTTATGGGAATGTTCTGAATGTTCTTTTCCCAGCTTGCTGTGGACGGGTTTGGCACCCAGCAAGCCTACACAATGAGCCCTGACTTCTGAGTGGACCAGGCAATCTATGTGTAGGGATGAGTGTATTTTAGGATAAACAGGGATGGACATCCAAGCTAGCCCACAAAGGCCTGGCTACAAAGCATGGCTGTAGAAAAGGCTGCTGGTCCCGGGAGTCTCAGAGTGATGCTGGCATTCAGCCCCCATGGGTAGATGTGAGATCTTAAGTCACCTGCGCGGGACCTGCCCACGCCTCAGCAGACAGTGCTGCACCCTGGGCAGAGTAAAGGTAAATAAAGATGACTGATCCTCAAGCTTGGGCCCGGGCACAGGGCAGCTTGCCATGGGCTTTACCATCTATTCATTCTCCAGCCTATCTCCCTCACTGACCTCCCCACCCGGACCTCTGCTCACAGCCCAGGTTACTGTGGTCCCGGAGTCAACTCTCCAGCAACAGCATGGAGCTCTAGCTCCAGGGGAGAGGCAGGGGGTAAGGGGAATCTTCCCTCTGAGAAAAGAACCAGGCTGCAGTGTAAAGCAGCCCCGACAGAGCTCACATTAGACAAGGGACATAGTCTTGTGCCCCATCAGGAACCCTTAAACTGCCGCCTCCACTGATTCCTTCAGTATTGCCTTGAATTCACCTTGCGCTCTTCAGAGGGAGGAACGAAAAAAGAGACAGCAAGCCCAAGGTCATTGCTGTGGTCTCGCCAAAGTCTGCTTGGGCCCCTTCCCCACCCTCCAAGGGGCAGAGGTTCTGCAGAGTGGGGATGGGATGCAAAGGCCCTCGTTGTCTATGAGCATGTGACTGTATGCATCTGTCCATGGAGTACTGAAGCAGGCTCCCTGCAGCACCTCTTTGTGTCCTCATGCCGGCCCTTTTGTCTTGCTTTTCTGCTACCTGCACAGGACTTGAGGCTAGGAGAATTTGGACGATCAATTCTGGATCAGGGTCAGAGCCAGGAAAGGGGTTCATACTCACCCCATGAAGATGAAAACCAGATCTGGAACTTGTCTGAGGGGATGGGGGTGTAGAGGTTGTGACCTCCTCCACTGACATTCAACCCTAGGTCATCAGTTTTCAACCTGTGTATCAGGATCCCTTTGCCAAACTCTCTCTCTAAAAATATTTACATTAGGATTCATAACAGTAACAAAATTACAGTTATGAAGTAGCAACAAAATACGAAGTAGCAAGGAAAATAATTTTATAGTCGGGGGTTACCACAACATGAAGAACTGTATTAAAGGGTCGCAGCATTCTGAAGGTTGAGAACCATTGCCCTAGGTAATAGAGCCTGTAACCTTGGGCATCTGAAACCGTGCTGGGAGGAGACATGCCAGAGCAGAGTCTCATACCAGGACGCCAGCAGGTGGCGCTGGCTTCCGAGGACAGAAGAAAAAAAAATGCCTGCAGCAGACCTGAGTGGGTGTCACTGCGGCTGCAGATGGTGGTGGGGGGAGGGAGGGAGGAGGATTTGTCATTTTCTCTCTGGGCTGCAGAGCCTCACGTGCCTCGCGTCCCGCATAGCTGGAGAGAGGTTTGGGGGCGGGATGCGGTCCAGTGTATCTACCCAGATTTAGACCTTGGGTGCAGATGCAGATCCCCCACTTCCACAGCTCCAACCTCAACCTATGGTGCAGGGGTTTCTTCAGAATCAAAGTGAGCACCGCCTTCACCCCGCGACCCCCAGCCAGAGCGGCTAGAGACAGACTGCAGTGACCCCAGACCCTACCCCATTTCTCTGGGGTTGCTGCGGCAACTATCCAGGGCCCCCTAGGTGGGAACAGTGATCCTCAGGACATCCCGTCGCCCCAAGCGCATTAGCGCCCGGTCTCTCTGGGTGGCTCCACCGCCAGCACCGAGGACAGCGCCCAGGACTGTCCGTGGGTAGCCCGGCGCGCCAACCTAACCCGGGAGACTGCACACTTCCCTCCCGTGCCCCACAGCCCGCCGCTTCCCCAGCCCCTCCCTTTGTCTTCTGGCCCTCGTCCCCCTCTTCGGGATCTCGAGCACTCAGAGCTGCGGACACACGTGGTCAGGGGCCGGGTGGCCACAGTCTCCCCCGCGGTCGCCCCCACCCTTCTCGTGACGTCCTAGGCATGCGGGCCCCTTTGTGTCCCGCGGCCAGATCCCCGGCCCAGCAGCTGGGCCGCCCTCTGGGCGGGCGCATTGTTCGCCGGATTTGTCCGCGGAGCGAGGGGCCACCGGGGGCCGGGGCTCGCCTTTTTCCCGCGGGAGGGGCGCCGCGACGGCCGGGCTCTCGGGCCATTTCCATGAGAAAGGAGCGGCGGAGGCGCCTCTCTTGGCATTCACCGCGTGCCTTAATTGTATAGACATTAAATCAAGGTCCGCTGTGAACACGCAGAGGGGCCCTCAGGGCTGCGGCGAGCGGCGAGCGGCTGGACCGGGTCGGGGCCGGGCTGCGGCTTGCGTGGGGTCTTAGCCCGAGGGGCGCGAACGCTCCAGCTTCTTCGCGGCGGGGCGGGCGGGGCGGGGCTCTGCGCTAAGCTGGCAGTGCTGCCCTGGTCCGCCCCCAACTCCAAGGAGCCAGCTCTCCTTCCCCTCCCCGAGGTAGAGAAGGGCCCAGGCAAATCCCTCGGGGCGTTCCTGCAGCAGGGACCCCTTGGAGCCGCGGCGAGGGAGACGCAGGAGCCGGCCGGGGTGAGCGTGCGTGCTCCGGCCTGCTGCAGTCTTCTGACGGGTGCAGAGCCCGCTCCACCCCGGCGGCGCAAGCCTCTCCGCAGCTGCCCTTCCCAGGCTCCTCTTCCCGGCCCCACCAGGAGTACGCGAATGCGGTGAAAATAAAGAACCTCGATGTTCGGAGATGAAAAGCAGTCTCTTTTTACAACCCGCCGAGCTCTCTTCTCGTACGCCTCTGGCCGGCGAGAAGCTGCTCGAGGAGAGAAAGACGGGGTGACCTGAGAGGCCGCTTGCCGGCTCGCCCCGGCCCGGGCCGCCGGCGCAGTTACCCGTCCGGGCGCGAGCCGCCACCGCCTGCTGCTCTCGGCTGCTGCCGCCTCCGCTCCGCAGCACCGCCTGCGCTGTCGCCCGCTCCCGCCTCCGCCTCCTTCTTGGCGCCCGCAGGACCCGCACGCTACGGCCCCGGGTGGAGGACAGCGCGGGGACAGAGCCAAGGAAGCCGGGCAAATTCCTGAGGGCTGGGTGGGAGCCCAGCGTCCGCGAGGTCGGCACTGCGGGAGTCTGACTCCCACTCTCCTTGCCTAGACCGGGTGCGACCGTCCCCGCGCTCGCCGCCGCCGCCGCTGCCTCCGCTCGTATCCGTGCTCGGCTCCGGCACCGGGCGATTATCACTGGGGCGCGCGGTGACGTCACCCGACACCGGCTCTGCCGCCTCCTCTCGGAGGTGTCCTTGAGAACTGAGGGGCACGCGCACCGCGTACACGCGCACTCACGCACCGCGCGACCCGTGCCTCCCGCGCACACGCTCGGCGTCCCGCTCCGCGCGCTCCTCGACTCACACGGACGCAGCCCTCGAACGCCTTCGATTGTGCCCGGCGCCCCGGGGTCACACGTATGCAGAGAAACTGCCTCTTTGACACTCTCGAACCGCTCATTCTGTCCCGCCGCACGACCCACGCAAAAGCTTCCACCGACCGCAGCTCCTCGACACCCACCAGCCACACCCCGCTGTGCAGCGAACACTCTGTGCCTGCCTAACACAAGCGGCTGGTCCTTCCAGAATAACCACTCAGCACAGTGACTTCTGCGCCCCTCTCTCCTGGGGGAAAGAAAGGGGTCCCAGCCTCCTGCTGACGGCCCTATGTGGAGGAGGGAGTTAGACGTCTTCCCCAACCCCCATCAGAGACTGCTCCCCTTTTTCACCCTTTCCTAGCTGGGTAGCGAGTCCTTGCCTACGGGGATGGGAGAAGTACAGTCCACACTTCACAGCTGACTGCAATCGGGTCAACTCTGCAGCCTATTGAAGGGTGGCTACCTTGATCTGGGCCTTTAGGGCTAGGGATCAGCGGCTTTCCAAAAAAACGGCTCTCCAGGCCTTCCCAGCCTGCCTTTGTTCCTGCAGACTGGAAGAACCACAGAGAAATAGGCAGGCCTCCGTCCTCCTATCTTTCCTCCCTGGGCCAACCCAGCCCTTGACCACCTGCCCTCTAGCAGAAGCTAAGTGACCCAGGCACAAATTCCTTCTCCTCCCTTTCCAACCTTCTCTAGACACGTGGGAAACCCCGAAGACACTCCGCTGGGAAGGAAGTGATCTCTGGAAATCTCATCCCACTGCTGGAAGATCCTCAGAGGGTCAGGATACTTTTCTCTCAATCTTTGCAGGTGTCAGTCTCAACCGACGCTGGAGAATCCCCTCTTACACAGTCAGCTATGCCCACCTTTGCTTATGCTCAACCCAAAGCCAAGGAAACCACCCACGGCCTGCCAGCATCTGCAGCCCGAGGGACAGTGGCTGATGGCTCAAGAGTGGAGGATCTAGACTCCGAGCAGAGACTGCTTCCCATTAGAGCCAGTTTCTCTTTGCCTGGCCAGAGGTCCCTGGCCCTAGAGGCTACTAGGGCAGACAGCACCGTCCAGGACACCAAGCCTTCACGGTCTGCTGTCTATGGTGTAGACAGCAAAGCTTGTCCGAACCGTTTCCCATCCGCGGAGCCTGGATCCTCGTTCCCAGTACAGCAGACCCTTTACCATTCTTCAGCCCCACCCTCGGCTTTTGCGGTGGTCTAAGACATCTCCGCTTCTAGCCTGCCCAGATCTCGTTTCTATTCGGAGGGTGCGCGGGGGTGGAGGAGGCACTTCCAAAGAGCCTCGGGTTTAGGAGCGCGCTTGCTACGGGCCGGCTCCGTACAGCGACTCCGCAAAGACCAGTTCCCTTCCCAGTCCAAGGACCTCCCTTTGGCCACCCCTTACTATTTGTAAGAGGTATTTACACCAGGCCAGAGCGTAGTGCTTGGGGAGTCTGGGACAGCACCCCTTCCATGGGTCAGACCAAGTTTAGTTTTTTTCATCTCCGACGAAACGTGCCTGCTCGTTTCCTTCTATGCACTCAGTCCGGAGCACCCGGTTTCTCTATTTCCAATTCCCTGCGTCCTGCCGCCCGGCCCTGAAGGGCTGGGGGAAGGGCTGTCCTGGGTGTGGGGGTGGAGCTGCCTGTGCGCTAAGAGAAGGGGAGCCCACCCCAAGCATTCCTCTGCCTGTTCCTTTGAGTCCGCCCGGTAGGGATCTTTTTGATGACCGCGAAACCTTCAGAGTCAACTTACTGATGCTGGGCCTTGGCTCAGATTTGTTCTCCCCTGGACTCCCCATGACCCAGCCTCACCTCTCCACGCTCCTTCTTCCCGGCGCAGCCGCCTCTCCCCAGCACACTGCGAATTTCTATTTGTGGATTTATTTATTTGTTAGCTCCTGGGTAGGTGAGGGAGAGGAAGGGGCACGAAGGTGGGGCGACACAGTCCAGCTGGCTCAAGCTCCAGGTTCCAGGCCGCTGCTCCGCGCGCACAAAGGCCATGCGCGCCGCAGCCCGGCAACTTTGAGACGGGTCAGGTGGCTCAGGCGGGGTGGGGGTGGGAGGAGGAAGGGAAGGATGCGGACTAGACCCCCTCCTTTCCCCTCTTGCCCTCCATCCGCGAAAGCTTGCGATAGTGTGGAATTAAACAGATCAACAGAAACCCATGGAGAACTCCCTCCCTTTCCGCCCTTTCTTCTTCGTCACACCACCACCCCCTCCTCTGCAGGAGGCTTGTCATTCCTCCAGAAAAGGGAGGGGCCTTGATCCACATCTGGGAACAGCTGGCCCACAGTCTCTTGACCCTTGATCCCACCCTGGCTGTGAGAAGAGGAGGAATGGGGGAAGAAGGCCTTCAGGCTGCCACAGGGCCCACAGCCCCCCTCTACATACTTGGCCCGGGGAGGGAGTGGTAGGACAGATGCAGGGCCCACAACACAGATGTGGCCAGCAGAGGAAAGAAGGGATCAGCGGTGCTGGGCTGGGTGCAAGAACTCTGGGCCCAGCTGCAGCCCCAGGCCCCTCTGCAGGCTTTAAATGGTACATAGCCTCTCAGATCTAGCATGGGTGGTCAAGGCAGCTTGAAGGCCTTCACACAGGAATGCCGCTGGCCTCAGCCCCTTCATACCCGGTACAGGTGGCCTTAAACCTCTTTCCTGAGGGCCTTGTCTCCTGATGCAGCTGGAGTTGAGACTGAAGCTCTCAAGGCAGGGCATGTACTTGATGCCCAAGGGGAGAGGCTCCTGAAGGCAACCCCCACCCCAAGATACCTGGGGACACTTCACTGCCTGCTTTATCCTATGAGATTATAAGAATGAGTGGCTCCCACTCAACACTCGGAGGGTGTGCTTTCCACCTGGAGATGCAGCCAACCCTGGCGGCCCTAGGTCTGGGTGGGGCCAATGGGGAAGGAAAGATCTTCTGGCCTTGCTCCTCTTAGCCCTTTGTAGAGGTGGGGGGCGGGACCCCCACCATGACTGAGTGCTGAGGGCGGAGCTAGCCACTACAAAGACTGCAATTGTGAGTGAGGCCATGGTGGACAATGGAGCAGGGGTGGGTGGGTGGGTGAACAGGGGCCTGGGCCCTCCACATGGAAATGAGGCCAAAGCCCCTTTTTTTTTCTCCCTCCTTTCCCTCCTCCTCCCTGAGTAGAGTGAGCACCGTGGACAGAGCTCAGATGAAAACCCAGGAAGTGAAACTCATCGTGAGTCCGGGGGTCCCCCAGAAATTCCACCAAGGCCTTCAACACTGCATAGACTTGGAGAGCCAGGTAACGGAAGGCTGGGGTGGGGGTGGGGAGCAAAGGAGGAGTACAAATGGGAGGCAGTGTTGCATCTGCAAGGGCTGACCAGGGCAGGACAAAGACCAGGGGATCCAGGCTGAGCTGCTGGCCTGTGGCGGGCGGTGGCGGCGGGAACAGGCCTTTTGTTCTTGGAGTCCAATCTTTTGGCTATCCTTGGCTAGGCTCTGATGCTACTGTGAGTCCTGTGTTTCCAGGTGACTCACTGGCCACCCACCGTGGCAGAGATTGCACACTCTTCTCCCTTCGACTCTGTACCTTTCAGAGTGGGCCTTGGTTTTTATGAAGAAGACTTCTCTTTCCCTCTAGGGCAAGCCTGAGATCTCAGACAGAGTGCTGTGGGAGGAAGGCTTTACCCCAGGAACATCTTTAAAAACTGTTTAATAAAAATTACATTTATGTATTTATTCTGTTTGCTGCGTACATGTATTGAGGAAATGTGTCACAGTGTGCACAAGGAGGTCACTCGTGGGGGTCCCTTATCTTTTTCCATTATCCAGACTCAAACTCAGGCTTGGTAGCAAGTGTCCTCACCTGGTGAGCCCTCTGACTTCCACCTAGGAACCTTGTTGTTAATAAAAAATCATCTGGGAGCTAGAAGCCAGTACTGCTCCTATACCAACCAGAAAAATGGGTGAAGGATCAGCGCAGGGGCTTGGGGAGGATGCTTTCTGGTCTCCTTGGAATTCTGAAGGGCTTCGTAGGCCCAGTCCAGGCACTGAGACCTTTTGACAGGTTTAACCTCAAAGGCTCCTTCTTTTAGAACTTAAACCTCAGGGCAGTCAGAAGAAGCCCCTGAAAAGCAGAGGCAAGGATTTCTGGGAGCTTGGGAGTCTCCTTCACTGGGACCCTACCTTCATCTGACTGATCATCTTGGAGCCAGGCAATGGAAAGGTGGAATGAAGACATCCTAGGCCCAGGGCTCTTTGCTCCCTTTCTCCTTGCTGAATATGCACAGGGCAGAGTGCTCCATGTTGTCCCTGTTGCCTTCCTAGTTTATCACCTGATCTCTGAGTAGGGAGCAGTAAGTGTTCCTCCTGGACCCTGTGCAGCCCTCCTCAGCTGTACACCCTCCCAAGTGGTAGAGGGGGCTTATACTCTGCACCAGAAATGCCCTACATTGTCCCTGGCCCCTTGGCTCACCATCTCATTTCCTGTAGGTTCTCAGAAACCCCAGACCTCAGGGTCCCACTACAGGGAGCCTGATCACATGATACCTGCAACACTGAGCTGACTTGATCTGGAATCTCAGACTGAAGTTTCTGAGCAGTGGCTTGCCTTGGAGAAGCCCTTGCTTGGGCTACGGGGCTGTCCTGTCAAGCTGAGCTGTGAAAGGACTTGCTCTAGCTGGTGCCTTTCTAACACATCTGACTGTGTTCTCCCTCCCAGACAGCCTGCCATCCTCCCAAGGTGCCTGTCCTCATTTGTCTCTAAGCACCTGCATAGGCTCAGCCAGCTGGGTTGGGCTGCTGATAAGTCTGCAAAGGGCTCATGGGAAGGTCCAGGGATTGTTGTCTGACAGTAGGGCAGTAGCCCTTCCTGTACTCTTTTGGGTGTGCCTACCCTGTAATCACATACCTCATGATTGCCCATTCTGGGTTACACAGATCCCCATGTCTCTCTGGACTATGCCTCTGGAAGGGGAGAGAAAAGGATAGCAGGATTGGCTTTGAAGTGAACAAAAGCCTTGGCTCCTCCTCCTCTTGTTATGAGGAAGGGGGTCCAAGAGTCCTGGTCAGTGGTGTAGAGGCATGGGGCCACATGCTGTAATCACTTATTATAGGGAAAGAAGTGGTACAAGCCTGTGATCGGTGCTCAGTCCTTTTTTGTGGGGAGTCTGGAAAGGACAGGCTTGCCTAGCCCAGAGAGAGAGGAACAAGGTGTGTGCAGAGGACAGCCTTCATCACGTTTGACACTCACAGATGCTCTTTGGATTCCCATCATCAGGCTGGAACATGGGCAAAGGCAATTTGGCCTGTTTGTTCATAATTGTGTTCATTTCAAGGTATCGTTCATTTAGGGCGAGCAGCGGTGGTAGTCCGCTAATCGCAGACATCAGCTTTCTTTAAAAAACACAACTACTCAAGTAAAAAGAGTGGATGGAAGAAATGTGAGGTCAACAGAGCAGGGGTTGGGGGTCTGTGGCCCATGGGTATGGGAACAGCTGGCAGGGGCTTCTGTGTTCCTGGAAGGTCTCTCCACCTCTACACAAAGGCTCCTGCCAGCGGTTGTATCTCATACTCTGCTTTGTGACTTTTGAAAATCTACTATCTCCCCCCCCCCAGGGTACTTACAGGGCTCTGCTGGAGTTGTCCTTGATACATCTGGAATAGGTATAGAGGGGAGAAGGTTGACCCTGCAATCTCCCATGGTCATTGGTAGTTCCTCAAGCCGGACAGGTACAGTGCACAGAGGATGCTATTTCTTCTGGTGGGAGACCTCTGGAAGTCTAGTGGTCCTTCCTAAGCTCCACAGACTGGCTTCCAGAGACTCAGGGACAAAAACCATCATAGGATTGATGGTGGGCTAGACGATTCCCCAAGTGCCTGGAACCTGTAGGGTGGAGGGTCTGCCTTGAGAAGAACAAGCAGATGAAGGTCTGACAGCTGTCCAACTGGTTGCTTTATAGGGCATACCAAAAGCAGGCCCTGATCTTGGGGCTTTATGAGACCCATTTTGATACAGGGAGGCAGGTGAAATGGGTAGATTTCCATAGACTGAGGGATATAATTTAGTGTGCCTTAGCCCAGATAGAGGAATGCTTATAGACAATACACAGAGGAGTATTGTCTTAGTTAGGGTTCTATTCCTGCACAAACGTCATGACCAAGAAGCAAGGTGGGGAGGAAAGGGTTTATTGAGCTTACTCTTCCATGTTGCTGTTCATCACTAAAGGAAGTCAGGACTGGAACTCAAGCAGGTCAGGAAGCAGAAGCTGATGCAGAGGCTATGGAGGGATTCTTCTTACTGGCTTGCTTCCCCTGGCTTGCTCAGCTGGCTTTCTTATAGAACCCAAGACTACCAACCCACAGATGGTACCACCCACAAGGGGCCCTCCCCTCTTGATCACTAATTGAGAAAATGCCTTACACCTGGATCTCATGGAGGCATTTTCTCAACTGAAACTCCTTTCTCTGTGATAACTCCAGCTTGGGTCAAGTTGACACAAAACCAGACAGTACAAGTATGATGTATAGTTTTTCTCTGCAGCTACTGAAAGATCTGTGAGAGAGTGGATGAGGGCTGGCCCAATCCTTGCCTGGGATCCTCCCTTGCCAGGAGCCTAGGGGTTCTTCCTCCATTTGCTCTTTTCTGAGTGTCTGCTTAGGTCCCCTGAAGCCTGAAAAGGAACCAGTCCACCTGTCCATTCTGTGCTTGGATTCTACTTTCTATCCATGGGAACAGATGTGACCCCACATGGTGAGCAGGTCTATTTGCACTGCTGGGCCTGGAATATGGGGATTTTTAGTCCGATCACTGCCTCTAGGGCCCTATCCTTGAGAGCCCCGGAGATACACCTTGTGCCAGGCCAGCTTCAGTGCTGGGTTCTGCAGCCAGGAGAGTCTGAAGGCTCTGGGTACAGAAGAACTTCATTCTCTGTAGGTAGCAGACACCAGCCGCCTTGGCTAGAGATGCATGTCATTGGCTCTGAAGAGGGAATGGACTTGTTACTGAAGGGTGCAGAGCTTAGAGCAGGGAAAGGAGGTACAAGGTACCAGGTCCCATGAGCAGGACAGACCTCTGCCACACACTTGACACACACTGTTCCCGAGTTTCCTGCTAGAATCCCCAGGTGTGGGGTGGGGAGGGCAGATGTCTCAAGGCTCTGCCTAGCAGCTTCCCTGACGGGTTTCTGCTCTCCCTGCCAGACCTCAGCCTGGGCAGGTGGTTACTGGTGCAGACATTCACAGATAGGAGGCCTTCTCTGGGGACTGGGTCTCATGAGACTGGAGTAGGAAGTGCTACCTGGGAGATGGTGTAGCCCCTTCCTGCCGCTATAGCTTCCCCTAGCTGTCTAGCCTTACAGAGGTCAAGTGATGGCTCTGTACATAGCTGGGAAATGAAGACACACCCGCCTCTGTATTTCAGGAGACTCATCTAGACCTGATCTGCAAGGGCTCTTTCTGGACCCCTAAGCCTTCCTCTAGCCCCATCTCTACCCCTCCAAGTAGTTCCTGCTCCCTTGTCTCCCTTGCCCCTCATTGTTTCCTCTGCCCCTGGATCTCTTTGTCCTTACACCCATTACCACTCAAAGGCCCAAGCTACAGGAACTGAGCATTGGTTCTCAGCCTCTTGAGAGATATATTTGATCCTCCAGGTCAGTCAGCATGCTGTTGGCTGTCCCTTGTCATAATGTCAGTTGTTCAAAATCAGGCAGGCTGGGAATGTTTCCACCTTATCATTGGCTGTTCTGGCCCACAGTGGAGACAATAAAGTCTGCCTCCTGGGGCTTTCCAGCAAATTTAGGAGGCACAAAGACAGAACCTGTTTCAAGGAGAATGAGGAAAAGGGACAGCTGACCCACGTCTATGAGAGGAGGTCTTAACAAGAGCACACACTTACGGTTCTGAGGAGCTTGGCTTATTAAGATCCCATTTCTCCCATATTGAGGGATTAGGCTTTTCCCAGAGCACTGGCTTCTGTGGGTCTTGGAACAGGAGACTCCAAAGTGTTTGGTCCTCAAGTGTAGATGAGGCCCCACAGGAGAAGGGACAGTGAAAGCTTAGGAAAGAGCAACTTTTTCTTCTAGCTCAGTTTCTCTTGAGAAAGCTGGGGGAACCTGGCTCTTCCCCTGGCTCAGCCACTCCTGAGGAAGCTAGGGGAACCTGCTTCTGCCCTGTGGAAATGGGACGCTTCGGTGGGTGCTGTCCAAGGTGCTGTCCAGCCTAGAGGACTCTCACTACCTGCCTGAAGAAGGTAGGTAGTCCTCAGGCAAGGCAGGTAATTTGACAGGAGCAGCAGTACACCCTGGGGCAGCCACATAGTATAGAGATGATATTTTTAGGGTCTTGACCCACCGCTGGACTCCTGAGAGGCAGGACTGTCCTTACGCCAACCTTATAGCCTGGGCCTGTTAGAGACAGGGTCTTGGTGGGACAGTGATTGAAAGCTCCCTCCAACCCTCATGCAGCCGTGGTGTTTGCATGTTCCTTGGCTCTGCTCTGGGTGGTAGAGAATTTATAGGACGGGGGGGGGACAGGCTCTTTGGGGCTATTTTCACTGCTGTCTCCACCAGCATCAACCTCTCCACCCTAAAGCCTGAGCCTCAGACCTCCTCCTACTTGTTGGCTCTATAGTACTTCCTATTCTTCTTTGTTGGGAAAGACATGAAAGTGGTTTCCAGAGGACTTGGGGACCACCCCCACCATAGAGGCCAGGGAGAGAGATGCTGGCAGCCAGGTAAGAGGCAAGGCAGAAAGGCACAGGCTAGCCTTTCCTTCACCAAAGATCAGAGGTCAAAGCAGGAGGGTGGAGAAGAACACCCCAAGGTTGGGACTCAGATGGTCTTCTGAGTCTCACTGGGGTTTCTTGTATCTCAAGTTGGGCTTCTGGGTTTCAGGTGAGACTTCTTAGGGCTCAGTAAAGACGCTGGAAGGTCAGGTGAGACAGACATTTCTCTCTCTCTCTCTCTCTCTCTCTCTCTGGAAATTGAATACACTGAGCAGGTGCTCTACCACTGAGATATATATCCCTTGTCTTCTTTTGCCTTTATTTTGAGACAGTCTCACTAATCTGCCCAGGCCGGTCTTGAACTTGCAGTCCTCCTGTCTCAAAATTTGAAGTAGCTGAGAAGAGAATTTTGTGCTACCAAGCACATCTCAGCTTTCACATTTTATTGTCTCTTGCCAGCAGAAGGGATAATAGCTTCCATGCTGCATGATGGGGAAGCCCGGACTGTGGAAATGGAGGCTCAGTGGTGGCAGTCACCCTCAGAGTTGGTGTCTACTGAGGTATCAGGACTGAAGCTGAGTGACTAGAACTTCCTCTGTAGCAGCCCCGTGGGCTCCTCCTTTGCCTTTGTGTTCTCTCACCACGTAATTTGTGACCCTTTCTATGTCTGGTAGGCCCACCGCTAGTGTGGCTCAAGGCAGTAGGCTGACTTGGAAAAGAGCAGAGAGAGCACGCTGGCTGCACATAACCTTCACTGCTTGGAACCTACTCACTACCCCACCAGTCTGTGAGTGGACCTGGGTGGGTGGTGAGGAAGGGCAGTTTGAGCCATGAGATGATTGCATTGGGAATCTTGGGAATGACCATTTCTGATTCTAATATCTGTGGGGCCAGAGCAGGCTTGGTCATAGTACATTACCTACTGGACAGAGGACTGAGCAGGTATATGAGATTCAGAATCCAGAGGGGATCTAGAATGTGACCCCTGACCTGTGGTCTGAGACTGGTCAGCTAACTCAACAAGTCAGAAACAGCAATTGGATATCCAGAGGTCTGAAAAGACTATGGTTTAGTCAAAGACTGAGCCCTGGCTATAAACTGGGCCCCACTGTGTCCATTTCACAGATGGGAAAACTGATACTGCAAGAGCAGCCAATTGGATTCCCACCTGCCTGGCAGTGAGGCCCTCTTGTGGCCTGTATAGACTAGCTAGGTATTGTCTGTTCCTGGCATGTCACCAAGGGAGGAGCTGATTGGGGAAGATAAAGCCCTTTCTTTTCTTCTTTGCTCTGTTTCAGATTATCTGGTCTCCCAATCATGTATGCACTCTCTACCATGTGCTGTCTGCCTAGACTCTCATCCCCACTTCATTCTTCAACAGGCGCTCCCCCAGAGAAGCATGCTCCCACAGTACTGGAGGAGGAATTTTCTTTCCTGGCCTCCTTGCCCTGTACAAGGGATCTGTCACTGTCTTTGGCCATCAGTCCTGCCACTCTGCTAGGCTAGCTCTGAGCAGAGGCCAAGAGGCAAGGTCAGAGGTTAAAACCTCCAGGCCTGGTGTTAAGTACACTTCACACTTGGAAAAGACCACAGACTCTGTCACACTGGCTAGCACATTTCACAGTGGGGAGCTGTGCTCTCTAGTGGGGCAGAAATGACAGCCTTATGTGTCCCCCTTGTTCTGTTGACATGAAAACTACATGATATAGTGATATTTTGTCTTTTGCCACCCCAGAAAAGCACCCGAGTAAATAATCAGAGTTTACCCTTGACATCCAGGCTCTGGCTCTGCCATTCACTGTATCTAAACTGGAAAATTTCAGCACTCTCTCGAGCATGGGTGTGCAGGACTGTGTGCTGTGTCATCCAGGCTATGGCAGGTGTCTGTTCCCTTCCACTGCCAAATGAACCCTGTGTTAAGGTTCATATTTTGCTCACCCACTCATGTGTTGACAGACATTGGGTTGTTTCAGCATCTTACATGTGTGCTCAGGTATGAATGTGTAAACTACTTCAGCTCTCATGGGTCTACCCCAGAAGCAGAATTGGTTCAACCTTTTTTTTTTTTTTTAAATTTATTTATTTTATGTGTATGAGTACACTGTAGCTGTCTTCAGACACACCAGAAGAGGGCATAGGATCCCACTATAGATGGTTGTGAGCCACTATGTGGTTGCTGGGAATTGAACTCAGGACCTCTGGAAGAGCAGAGGCCACTGAGCCATCTCTCCAGCCCCCTTGGTTCAACCTTTTGAGAAAACATCAGGCTGTCTTCTGCCACCCCTTTCTGGTGTCCAGCGTCTCACGGGTGTCGTTCCAGGCCTCACCACTTGGTTTGCTCCACATGCTCTCTTTTCCATTTGTAGGGAGGCCTGACTTTAGAAGGATCCCTGTGTCAGCTAGACACCTGGCTTCAGGTCCACACACATGCTGGATATAGGAGTTTCCTGAGTCTGGGAATCCATCCAGACCTGGGCCAAGTGTTTGTGCATGGGAGCTAGACCTGAGGACCCTTGACTTTGTAAACTCTGTCCTATATGACTGCTGCTGTCCTCACTTCCTGGTCTGGCCCCAAAGGCAGAGCGGTGTGTGGCCTCTCACCTTGCTGCCTTCCTATGGTTACTGGAACAGATTCCCACACCATATGGTCAGGAAAGTGACTCTGTTTCTTTCCCTCCTGCTGGTCAGATGTCACTGGGCGTCTCCAATACTGCTGTCTGAAGTTGTTAGCCTTCAGCGCAACTTTTCAGTTGTCATCACTGATGAGTGATGTGGAAAAAAAAACAGTATTAACCCAAAATTATCTCAGGCTTCCTCAGTTTCTTACAGTGACCCCCACCTGAGGCTGTACTTGTTAACTTAGTCATCACATCTGGGCTACTCTGGGCTGCAGCAGCTTCTCAGATGTCATCATCATGGACAGTTGGATACTCTCCAGGAGGACAGGATGATAATTCATGAAACTTTCCTGCTGATATTTGTCTCAGATTTGCTCCCAAATGCCCCTGAAGGCATCCTTAGGGGAGCATGGCAGAGGCCAAATGATCTTCCTTACACACGTTTGAGAAATGCAAAGACTCTGGCCCTTGTAATAGTTTCCTAGCCAGCGTCTTCTGAGTATCTATGTGTACAGCCTAGGCAGGGTTAGGGGTCCTGAGGATGATCCAGGTAGGCCTACATCCAGAGAATACACAGGAGGGCTTCTTCCTGATGAGGCACTGGCAAGAGATACTGGGGACCATGTAAGCAAGCCAATGGTTATTAGAGGTGGCCCTGGCTTTTAGAGCCAGCCAGGGGTGTGGCTAGCTTCCCTGCATTCTTAGGTTGCTTCCATGAGCTCAGGTCTCTGTCAGTGGACTCTTATGATTCACTGCTTCCATTGAGCATATCTAGGATGTGAACCACAAGGAGCAGTGGGCAGGTTATCTCGGTGTGACCTTGACCCACTAATGTCTGCATGAACCTGAGAAGTGAACTGGCCATGTCTGCATTCTTCCCAGAGGACCCCCTGGCTTCTTCCACCCCCTACAGATCCCTAATGCACCTCTGCATCAGAGCTGTATTGTGCCACTGACTCGGTGTTATGGTCTCTTTTGGACATCCACATAGCAACCTGGGTCATGGGTAAGCAAGTTTATGAGGAACTAGCAGAGATCCATCTTGGATCCCTTGTTGAAGGGATCTCCTGCCAGACCTGTACACACTTTATGAGTGGGAAAGGCTTTGGTGAAGTCCTGAAGAATCTCAGGCTTGAGGTCTCCCAGGCTCTTGTCCCTACCTCAGACAGACTCCTGATTGGTTGCAGATTTATTTTTGAAGCTGTGCAGGGTTTAGGGCAAGGTAAGGTCATCAGAAGTGACCAGAAAAGAATGAAACGGACAAATGAAACTCAGTACAGACCAGGGCGACTCTTCCCCTACCTGGCCCTGTTGTGGACTCTTCCTATGCTTCAGGCCTAAATTTCCAACCCATTAGAGGACCTATACTTCATAGCCAGTAACTCATGTAGAAGCAGTCGCTTCTTGGACCAATTTTCTTACCAACCGACCAAGATCTAACCTGGTGGGGAGATGAGACTGTGGCCAGGAGGGAGGTCTCATTTGAGTAGAGTGGCCCTAACAGCCTAGGCTGTTTATTGTCTCCAGAGCTGCTACACCTTTCAAGGCCTGAGGTCATTGTCCAGGTGTCTGTCCACAGTCATTGAGAGAGGGAAGTTGACTAGACAATCTGCAGGGACCTCTCCCTGTACTAAGCCAGATGGGAATAGGATCTAATGTGGTCCAAGGGGACAATATGGTATGCTCCATGTACAAGTCAGGGGAAAATTCCACAGAATCAGCCCTGAGCAGTGCCAGGACCCCATGGCCATGCATGGGGTGGCCAAATGCAACCAGGTAGGTTGGAGACAGCAGGACAGTGCTGGCAACCCAGCCCTACCCTATCCTGCCTTGCCCTACCCTGCCCTGCGGTTGCTAAATAGTTAAAAGAAAAGAAAAGAATCAGGGAAACCAAGCTGTCAAGTAGTTAATTGACTTTTCCTCAATCAGCTCAATGAATATTCATGAGGTGGCTGGTCCTCCTCAGGGCGCTGTTGTCTCTGCTGCTCCTCTTCCTCAGAGCTGACATGACATCCTGTGCCAGCCTCTTCCAGCCCACAGTTGGCCCTGATTGGCTCAGCTGCACTCTTGAAAATGCCATAGCAACCCCTGGCTGGTTGCCTAGCAATCCTTCCTTCTCTTCCTCCCCCCAACCCCAAACCTAAGCCAGTAATCCATAGGCTTAGGGTAGAAGTATCTTCATGTCATGGTGAGTGTGTGCACACAAGCATATGGATGGGGTGGGGGGAGTGTGCATGTGTATACGGGTGCAGGAGGAGGAGGTTGAGGGGGCCCTCCCCTTTCCATTCCTGTCCTGGTTCCCCTGCCACACATAAAAGATATGGGCATAGACCCCTGGCCGGGCCGGTCATCTTGGGATGCTCACCACAGCACCCAAAGCCAGAGCCCTCTAACCTGAGTCGATGAGGAGTCTATCTACCACTGCCCAGATATCATGGGGCCCAGGGTTTATCTTCAATTGTTCCTCAAAGGTGAGAACCGAAGGTGTCCTCAATTGAAGTTACTGTCCAGCATGAAGGATGTTGATGGGCTTCTGTTTTGAGCATAGTCTGGGTACATATGCCTAGGTCCCTGCTTTAGGAAGCTGCTATCTGGGATGCTAGATGCACCCTGAAAGCCATGTGGGTCGTCAGGTGGATGTTCCTGGGGCAGATGCATTAGAGAAGCCACCAAGAGACTGTGGAGCTGAGCATTGCAAATATTCTGACTTGTGTCTCTCCTCCCATCCTCTGCCCAGGTCTTAGAGGCGTGTGTTGTGCTCAGTGTTGGGCCTGCCCTCAGCAGGCACTTCCTATGGGCATCAAGAAAAGGGTAAGACCTAAGAAGGAGAACAGAGGACACCACGGATTGGTGTTGGTTTTGTTTTTTGCCTACATGGAAGTTTTGTGGAGGTGTCATCCCAGGGAGGTAGGCATTGTTGCCTAAGCCAACACACAAGGCCCCAGCTACTTGCTGTGTACTGGTGTTGACATAGAGGGGCACTGATCTAGGCCTGACTCTAACTTAGTGTCTGTGGATAGGGTACCAGAAGGGAAGTTGTGGGGAGCCAAGGTGCAGAATCCTGTTAGCCCTACCTGGGGCAAGCTAGACTGTCTGGTCTGAGTGGCAGGCTCACATCAGGGCATTCTGGCCGCTGAAGATGCTGCAGGGAGGCCTGGTATAATTCCTAAAAAGATGTAGGGAGACTAGTGATTGCCCTTATGAGAGAAGATAGGTAAAAAAAATGACCATAAATGCCCAGGGGACAGTGCTACATTCTAAAACATGCTATCATAGCATTGAGCCCTCTTTTGATATCAGCAGCATGTCAGGATCAAGAAGCCAGTGAATTGAGGCAAAGTCAATTGCTGTCTCCCACACCCCAAGTTAAAGAGAACTACACATGCATGAATGCACCCTATGTGGTGTGTGCATGCATCCTCAGATAATATGTGTGCCCATGTGCGTGAACATGCACATACACGTGCATGCCATTGCATGCTTGCTCAAGGGCGACTGTGCACATACGTGTGGATGTGTGTGTGTGCCTATGCATACATGCCCACGTATGAAGATATGCATATATATAGATATATGTGTGTGTACATGTGTGGGCGTGTGCATATATTTTTGTACTGAATGCATCCACAGGCATGGGAGTGTATGCATACTTGTGCATAATTATTTATGTGTGAATGTGTGCCTCTACATAGCTATGCATGTGTGCACACATCTGCATATATGTATAAATGTACATGGATCACACTCAGGTGTGTTGTGACAAAGGCTGATATGGACACTTTATTTGTTTGACCAATGGAAGCAATATTCCTGGGCTCCCTGCTGAGCCCTGCTCTGGTTTTCCTGTTAAACACAGCAAACGTGTGTCTCCAATAAAAAGCTACACAGCAACTTAATCTTCAATCGATTGCAAAGAAAGGAAAATAAGACCCTGCTCCCTGGGGCCCATGCTGCCTGATAGGCAGTTGTCCTTGATATAGAATGTGGGCGATAGAGGCATTAAATAGAAATGGAGATACAGCGGGGATCAATAAACCCCCGCTTCCTCCATGCTAATTGAAAACCGAGTCAAGGTTTGATTAATGTGGAGGTCCTTTGGGTGCAGCAGAAGCCTTGAATCGGTTCATGGCAGGAGCTCCGTCCCCACTGATGGTCAGGGGCTGTGCTGCATTTGGGGCAATAGGTGAGATTTTTTTTTTTCCAGCTAGTCCTAGAGAAACAGGGTCAGCCATTATTGGGAGTGACTTACTGGGGCGGTCAGTCTGTGAGGAGGGGGCAAAAATAATGGTTCCTCACCTTCTTGGAAGAGCTAGGAAATTTTTACCTGGAGTCCACAGTGGGCAGGATTTGGGGTGTGTGATGACTTACAGTGGTAGTGTGTCTCCACGGCAGGAAGGGAGGCTGGCCACGGAGATAGCTAGAGTCTGAGTGCTTGGCCTGGCACTGATGAAAAAGACAGAGAACCCTGTCCTCTGCAGAGTCTAGATGCTCATGAATCTGCTTCCTGGCACTCCTGTAGACCACATCCAGGTCCCTAAGCACAGGGCATCACATCAGCACGTAGGAAGACATCCCACTAAATCACATAGAAGAACCTTGCTCCTACCGCAATGAAGTGAAGAGGAGAGTTTACATCTGGGAGTCTGCTTCTGGGAAGGCTAAGGGACAGTGGGTTCCCAGAAGTAGCTACGTCTTTCTGAACCCATCTGAGAGAGTGAGGCACCTCACAGTGGGTCTGGGCTATATTTGCTGCCCTGGGATTTGGGGAGCTGAGTCCTTTTTTGAGGCTATAGTCTGAACAGTGGGGCACCTTGCATGCAAGCCAAACAGAGAGCCTGTGGGAAAGGAGGTAGATAAATCATGTGCCCCAGGTCTTCCTTTGGGAGTATGAGTCCCAATCGAAGGCCACAGGAGAGCGTGCAAATGGTGTCAGGGCTGGCCCTTTGACCCACAGCCCCATACATAGATTCCATGCTTCGCCTGGGAGTCATAATCTCTGGTCTTATGGGTTAGAGCTGGGGTATCTTCAGAGGATTTGCTGCCTGCATGGGTGTGGTAAACTTGTGTACATATGTGTACAAGTGTATGGTATAAGATAGCATGCTATTGCTTGAATATACAGTATCTCACATTAGGGGCTTGGTCTCCACCTAGTGGTGTTGCATTGGGTGGAGCCAAAGACTGTAGGAGGTGGGGTCTGGCTGGAGGAAGTAGACCATGTGGGGGGTGGGGGGGGAAGGGTCCCTGGTGATATCCTCCACCCCTCCCCCATGTCCCATGTGCCAAGAGATGAGCATCCTCTGCCACATGTTCCGGTGGCCATGATTTTCTTCCCCACCATGGTCTAAGAAGCAATGGACCCAAGTGACATGGACTAAATTCTCTGAAACCAGAAGCTGAAATAAATCTTTTTTCCTGCCTGTTGTTTTGTGAGAGGTATTTTGTCACAGAAGGAGAGACTAACACAGTGCTCTCGTAGTAGGAATTAGGGGCAAGTATAGGTAGGTGTCAATCACTCCTTGCTGAGCCCTGTGTCTTCCCTGATGTCCAGTGCAGAAATATACTCCTCCAAAGACGGACAAAGAGATCCCTGAGGACAGAGACTGGCGACATTAGAACTTCAGAGAACATCCTGTTTCTTATCAACTTTATTGAGATACAATTACATAAAATAGGCTGTTTTGAAGTGGTGTGGACCACATGGTTCCAATGATGTCTATCCTGGAGGCCATTACCTCATCAACCAAGACTTGATGGTTTGCCAGGGCCTTTGCACTGATACAGGCACCCTGGGCTTGAGCTATGCCATGTAGGTTGATTCATGGTCCTTATAGATGGAATTGTGGGGCATGAGCTCCTAGCCTGGAGTTTTCCCCAACAAGCCATGAGTTGCAGTATGCCTTCCTGTTTCAACTTGTTGCTGAGTTGTGCTCTGTCACCATTTACCATGGCTTGTCCTCCAGTCCTCCATGAATGGACATGTGGGTGTGTCTGGGTTATGGCAGTTGGGAATTCAGCTGCTGTGAGCATTTTTCATAGGTGGACTTGGGTTTTCTAATTTATCCTCTGTGAATACTTGAGATCCAGATATCTATGCTCAGTGATGGGTTGATATTTAATTTCTCAAAATTCATTTGGACAACCTGTCAAACTTTAGGATATTCACAGGACTGGGTAACCAGCACCATTCTGCAGTTCCAGAATGTTCTCATCATTCCAAAGAAATTCCTGGTCCAGTCCTGACAATCACCAATCTAACGTCTGCTTTGCCTGCTAGGGACAAGTCACACGAGGCACTATGAGGTGCTGACACTGCCCACTTTGATGGTGTAGGGAGGTACTACGGCCAGTTCAGGAACATGGCACCTCCTGGAATGGGGCAGACAGGAAGCAGTTCTCGCTGGAACCTCCAGAGGGAGCTCAATCCTGCCTAGACTTAGCTTGCAGTTAAGTGAGTCCAATTTTGGACTTGGGATCTCTAGCACCAAAAGATAAAAAGTGTGTGCTGCATCAGCCGGTAGAGTATGCAGCGCCATGTTCCAGCAGGAGGAGAACTAAAGAAGAAGTTCTTGTTTCCACTTTGGTCATGCACATGGTTGATTACATGGATGGGTCAAAGGTTAGCTGGGAGCCTCAGAGCTCTGGTCTTCCCCAGAGTAGGACCCAGAGTTCTTCTCTCCCTTTTCTTTTCAAGAACCTTTATAAGAGGGGCTGGTGCCCACTTTGGAGGTTGGGATAGTGAAGCAAGCCTAACTGGGAAGAGCCAAAGGAAAGAGCGTTGAGAACTGGCTCTGACTTCAGACCTGGGTAGGGATGGCCTGAACTGCTGCCCTGATCTCAAGCCAGTGAAAGCTCCTCAATGTTTAAAGGAACAGAACTGATAGAATGAACATATATTTATATCAAATATATTTTATATATTTATAACATTATATTTACACAATATATTATATTTGTATAACATATAACATATATTTATATAATATATACTCATAATACATTATATTTACATAATCTATATACTTTTAATATAAAATCTTATATAATTTATATGTATATGATACTTATATAATATGATATAAATATATGTTATATAAGTATAAATATTTATTTATATTTATATTATTAATATATATGTATCTACTCCATATATTCATTTACTTTGTGTGTGTGTGTGTGTGTGTGTGCAATTTATTAGAGCAGCTCACAGGCTGTAGTTCAGCTAGTCCAGCAATGGCTATCTCCCAACAAAAAGCCCACAAAGTATAGTAGTTGTTTGTTCCATGAGGCTGGATGTCTCAGCTGGTCTTTAGTATCCATTAGAATCCCAGAGTAGGCTCTATTGTCTGTGAAGCAAGAGCAAGCAGGCAAAAAGTAAAAACTTCTTTCTTCCTTGTTTTTTATACTTGCTCCCACAAAAAGGTCTGGGCCAGATTTAAAGGTTGGCCTTTGACCTCAAGCAGTCATGGTTTTAAGGTGAATCTCTCTCGGATGTTTCAGCTAACTAAAAATCTCTTTCAAGGGTGCTCAAGGGTTTTTAGTTAATTCTAGTGAGTCAAGTTGACAGCAAAGAATAGCCATCCCCCTCCATGCCTAGAGGTGAAGCTGGGCAGGGAGAAGTGGCCATAAAATGGAGGAGTGACCAAAGACAGATGGAGGGGTCAGAAGACACAGGTGGACAGTGTGCTTAGTCCCCAAGGCTCTTGTAGTTTCCTGTGAAGCCTTCTGAAGCCTAAATGACAGGTTCTTGTGATCACTGAATTAAAATTCATTACCAAAATTCTTTTGGTTAAATTAAGCAAGCTTTATTTTCTGCTAGACGGGGCTATCTCCCTAAAGTGTGGTTTGAGAAAATAGCTTTTTAAAATAGTCCCCAGGAAAGATGGGGTTTATATAGCCCCCCAAAACTAGAAGACTAGGGGGTTTTCAAGGGTGGGGGCATTTCCAGAGGAATTTTAGTTATATAGGAACTTGGATGAACATTTCAAACATTATTTGACAGAATATCTTATCTCAGAGTTAGGGTTTAGGGTGTGAAGCATGTCAAATTCCAGAAAATAGGTCAAAATATGGTCAAACCCAAGTTTTACAGAAAATAGAAATGAACTTGTTTTGACTTTGTAACAAGATGGTTTTAATCATAAGATGGAGTCAGGTTGGCCCATCCACTGATTCATCCATGGTGACCTTGGGGTTGGTTCTTGTCCCAAGCCTACTTACCCTGCTCTTGGTTGGAAGCCCTCAGTGGGGCTTGCTCAGTGTGTCCTGGGTCTTCTTTCATCCAAGTAGCTTGGCTTGGTGTTGATGGAAAGGCCTTCAAGTGGTCCTTGATGTTTTATCAAGTGCAGAAGAGTAGGCAATGGGTACCAGGCTTGGGACATTGAGTGCTCTCTGAATGAGGAGGAGGAAGAAACCCAAAGAAAGACCTGGAGGAGAACTGAGGCCTCTGTGCTGCCAGTTTGCCTCTTCCTGTGGTCCACTGTGTGTTATCTCACAACTCAGCCAGGGCAGGGGGTAGGTCGTGACCTGGGCCTCAATGACCTGGTGAGTAGGAAGAATTCTAAACAGAAGACAATCTATCTGGGTCCTCAAGTGAGCCTGGAGCTGGGCTTTCATTCCAGAGGCACTAGGCTTCTTTTAGACTCATGGAGGTGGAGAAGAAGGTGTGGGTATGCTTTGGTTCTCTGACGTTTTACCTGTGTTCTGTGCCTGTACATGTGTCCTCGGACTACTTCTGCTCCCCTCCCTTCCCCCCCCCCCGTTGTATTCACAGATCACCTCTGACTCTGTTCAAAGCACAGAGCAAGTCTTTATGAACAACAGGCCCCTAGGTTATCTATAGAGGATACCATCAGGTAAGTAGCAAATATCAAGAGTGGGGTTGGAGGAAAAGAAGCTGAGCCCAGTTGGAGGACACAGGGGAGACCAGGTCTAATTACTTCCCCAACTCACTGAAGCTTCCAGCACCTCATAGGCCTGCCCCTAGAGTCTCCTGCCCTGGAGCAGCTAGCTTTCTGTCACCTTACTCTTCTCCCACCCTGGGTGGCCCAGTGGTATAATGATCTGGGAGGCAGGTGAGCCGATGCATTACCTCCTGCTGGTGGAACTGGTGGAGCCCCAGCAATGACTCCACCTCTGCCCACAAGAGGTTATCCATCCCAGTCCTGAGAGATGCTAGAGATTTGCAGAGTTATGGTTTTACATAATGACTTCACAGATCTCCCAGCTGCCCCAACCCAACCCTTGGTTATACTTGGATTTAAAGTTCTTCAGCTCCTCCTCTGGACCGGCAGGACTACCTTCAACCTGGGCACCTGAGAACCTGGTCCTGCTTCCTGCACACTGGCCTTTATTACTGTGTAAATTTGGAAAGCAGGTCACTGGAAATTAAATTTCTCAAAATAGATAATCAATTATAACTACATTCTATTAAAATAAGGATGTCTGAACTCTTTCTTACTATACTGGAAAGCCACACTCTTGGAGGTGAAGTATTACTGGTTCTGTATCTTATCTTGCAGACACCCCTTCTCCAGACTGTGTAAAACACTTCTGGGAGACCACGCTGACACTTGGCTAACAGAGCACATGAGCCCATCAATAACAGCAACACACGTTTTATTCACTAGAAAAACCGAAATTCTCTAATCTCAGTCCTCAAAACGTTGGTCTTTTGTGGCAAGAGCCACCATTGTGTGGCCTTGGCTCAAGTCAGGGCAACTTGAAGAAGGCCTCTGAACATTCAGGTAGAAAGCTGAGGAGGTTGACACAGAGGCCCAGCAGGTATGCTGCCATGACCCATGTCTACATTCTTCACTCCACGGAGTTCAAGAAACACAAGTCTAGCCATGTGAAGGCTGGGAAACTTGCCCAATCACACAGTCTGTGTCTTCACCCCTCAGTGTGTCTTCCTAGGTTCTTCTTCAGATGAATAAGTCCTATTTACTCATTAGGAGAACACAGAGCATGGGCCTACTACCTTAGCCTGCACAGGCCACATAGTTTATATTGATTATTAACTTGATAGGAACTAACATCACCAAAGAAGGGAACCTCTGGGCATATCTATAAGGGAATTTTTCCTTTCTTTTCCTTTCCTTTTTCTTAAAAACTGTTTTTAGATTTATTTGTTTCATGAGTAGGCATACCACATGTATGCCTACTACCTGTAGAATTTAGAAGAGGTCATCAGATCCCCTGGAACTGGAGTCACAGATGGTTATGAGCCACCATGTGGGTGTTGGGAACCGAATCCTGGTCCTCTGCAAGAGCAGTAAGTGCTCTTAGCTACTGAGCCCTCTCTCCAGCCCATGTGTCTTCATTAGGTTTTCTATTGCTGTGATACACGCTGTAACTAAAAGCAACTTGGGAAGGATAGAGTTTATTTTATCTTATACTTCCGGTAAACGTTCGTCACTGAGGGAACTCAGGGCATGAATTTAAGCAGGGCAGAAACCTGTAGGCAGAAACTTTAGCAGAAGCCATGGAGGAATGCTGCTTACTGGCTTTCTCCATGGCTTCCTCAGCCTTTTGTACAGCACCCAGGACCACCTGCCCAGGGGTGGCACAACCCACAGTGAGATGGACCCGCACACATCAGTCAGTAGCTTGTGTAGAGCTGAAAAAAAAATTGACAAGCAAGCAGAGTACCCAGGGTTTTCTTGATCAGGTTAATTGATTCTGGATGACCAATCTTGATGATGATGATACTAAATAAATAAATAAATACATTTAAAAAACTTTGCCCTTTACTTGGACAAAAGCACGGCTTGTGGGCAGGCTCTTCACTGGTAGGATTAGGCCATTTTCACGGCAATTCTTTTGCAGTATCACATTCTGGGTTAAGAGCTCTCTGAAAATGACTGATTCTCTTCAGACTTTGGTGCATAGAGGAGCCGCTGCGCTAACAGGCTGCTTGGCAGGCAGGCAGGTGATGTGTTCAGTGACATCATTTCTCTCTGGTTTCTGCAGCAGAGTGATGTTCATGTAGCCGGTCAATAGGCTAGCTCAGACACTCTCTGAGGAAGTGTCCAGGTCTACCAAGATGCACTCTTGCTTTTCTCTTGAGCTCTTTTTCCTGCTAAGGTTTCTAAAAGCCCATGAGGACTAGCTGATGACAGGGCCTGCTTCCAAAAGCCTTTCTGACAGCACCTGGAGTCCCTGGCCAGCAGATGATGGAGACTCTTCAAGTTTCACCATGACCAAGGCAACTCATAAAATGAAACATTTTAACTAGGGACTTGCTTACAGTTTCTTTATCATTATTGTGGGGAGCATAGCAGCACACATGGCAGTAGAGAAGGAGTTGAGAGCTTTACATCCTGATCCACGGGGGGAGAGGGTGAGAGAGAGAGAGAGAGAGAGAGAGAGAGAGAGAGTGAGAGAGAGAGAGAATGAGGCACAAGCTTGGGCTTTTGAAACCTCAAAGCCCACTCTCAGTGACACACTTCTTCCAACAAGGCCACATCTTCTTATTCTTCTAAAATAATGCCACCTTCTGATGACCAAACATTCAAATCTATGAGCCTATGAGGCCCATTCTTATTCAAACTGCCACACCCAGCAAGGGCATCCTTCCCCATCCAAAGCATATCCCATCAAAAGTAGTCACTCTTCTCTGTCCCCCTGATGGAGTCTGTTTCGATTCTGCCAGTTCTGAGCTGGCAGACAAACAAGAGAAGCTCAGTCCTGACTACACAAGGTACTTCAACATGCCCCTAACTATGGGAACTCAGCTGCTGGAATTTAAAGTGTGCATCAGCTGTTGGTGCCCAAGGCAGCTATATGCTACCTCACATGTTGTTGAGCATTCTTTCCCAGATGAGAAGTCTGTCAACTTCCAAGTGTGGAGAGCTGCCAGGTAAGCTCACATAGAATACCTCTGAGAGCTATGTAGCTTGGCCTCTGCACACAGGACTTCCTTGCCATAGTGGCAGATGCCGGCAGACTGTAGTTCTCAACCTGTGCGGCTGCAACCCCTTTGGCAAACTTTTATCTCCAAAAATATTTAAATTAAAATTCACAACAGTAGCAAAATTAGTTATGACATATCAATGAAAGTAATTTTATGAATGGAGAGCATACCATGAGGGGCTGTATTAAAGGGTCACAGCACCAGGAAGGGTGAGAACCACCGCACTAGATACTTGGGATAGAGAGTATACACCAGAACTGTGAACATCCAGCCTGCAAGTTCCTGGAAGAGTCTAGAACAGGGACCACCCCGTCATGCAGTGCAACAGGCCAGGACCTGAGATGTTAGTACCTTCAACACAGAGGGATCACCCCATCCTGAGATGGGGCTGAGCTTATGAGAATACAGGTGAGCTTGCTGTTTAGATACAACAGCTCTGTCATCTTACCTTTCTCTCTTGGCCTCTCATCTGACTTGTGGAGCCAGTGGGGTTAGATAGAATTAAACCTTAATTAATAAAGGGACATACTGATAGGAACAGAACAGAAATCGGGAGGCAGAGAAAGACGGTGGAAAGTCAGAAATGCTTCAAATTGATTGTGAAAAGCTGATGCAGTTAGTAAAAGTGATCAAGAGCAAAGGGAAGATACGTTTTCTATATCAAGAATAATAGAGACTTTAGAAGGTGCTGTGGGTTGACTCTTACTGAGTGGTGATGCTGTTTTGAGGTTACAGAAGCTTTAGGAAGTGGGGGCCTAGCAGGTGGTCCTGGGTTCTATAAGAAAGCCACACACGCCATGAGGAACAAGCCAGTAAGCAGCATCCCTCTGTGGCCTCTGCATCAGCACCTGCCTCCAGGCTCCTGGACTGTTGGAGTTCCTGTCCTGACTTCCATGATGAACAGTGATATGGAAGTGTACTCCATATAAACTCTTTCCTCCCCAAGCTGCTTTGGTCATGGTGTTCCATCACAGCAATAAAAACCTTATTGAAAACATTAATAATCAAAACAGAAGCAAGAATGAGGAGAACTTAGAACTAAATAAATAGTTGTAATCTATTAAAGGAACTGGAGTCAAGCCAAACTGCCTTGCAACACAGAGACTCTGGGCTTGGCCGATACATTTTGTAAATACCTAAGGAAGAGAGATTACAAATTGTAGTCTCTTTCAGAAAATACAAGTCAAAGGAAAACATTTTGTTTGTGAGTCAAGCTATGTTTCCTGGTAAATATTTAGCAAGCTGCTCTCCAGCTTGGGTGTGTGATCTGTAGTACGTCCATGGCACCACATGTTGGCTTGCACCTGCTTATTTCAAGCAGTCGGGGTGGCATCGGTGGCACATAGGTGGTAGGAGATCACATGACTGGCTGGTTGACTCCTGTGTAACATTAAGGTCAGCAGAGCTTGACTCCAAAGCTGACAAAGATATTACAAGTAACAAAAACAACAAACTAAATGGTTTTTGTTTGTTTGTTTTTTACAAATAGGGACATGGGAATCCTCCATAAAATACTAGCAAGTCAAAATCAACAGGACAACTCCCAAGGACTGTCTCCCTGGAATGACTCAAGCTGGGTCAATGCTCAAAAGTCAATTCATTTCCTACCACCTTAACAGATCAAGACAGAAATTCATGATTGTCTAAATAAATACAGACCAAATATAAAATCACCAATTTTTAACGTATTCTCATAATAAAAGTCTATTTACAAGCTGACATTAAAGGGAAGTTAACAAGAAACACACACTGAAAACCCACAGTTTTTCTTTAAAACCCAAAGATAATGTGATTTTTTTCTAACCTTATAATAAGCAATGAGCCCTTGGGAAGGAAACACACACACAAAAATGACCCCTTAAAAACAACAAAGAGGGGCTGGAGAGATGGCTCAGTGGTTAAGAGCACTGACTGGTCTTCCGAAGGTCCTGAGTTCAAATCCCAGCAACCACATGATGGCTCACAACCATTCGTAATGAGATCTGATGCCCTGTTCTAGGGTGCCTGAAGACAGCTACAGCTAGCAGTCCCAGAGTGAGCTGGTGAGAGAAGAAAACGTGTCTGAAGACGGCTACAGTGTACTTACATATAATAAATAAATAAATCTTAAAACAACAACAACAACAACAACAACAAAGAAAGCTGTAGGATGGCTCAGTGGTTAAGAGCGCTGTCTGCTCTTCCAGAGGACATCAATTTGAGTCCTAGAACCTGTATAGTGGTTTACAACCATCTGTAACTCCAGTCCCAGGGTGTCTGACACCCTTTTCTGGCCTCCATGGGCACCAGACGTGCATGTGATATACAAACATGAGACAAGGCACCCATAAACATAAAAACAAATAAATTTATTTTTTTAAATGTATGAAGGGGCTGGGGGAGACAGTTCAATGGCTAAAAGCAGGACCTGCTTTTGCAGAGGGCTGAGTTCAGTTCCCAGCACCCTATCAGTGGCTGGCAACCATCTATAACTCCAGATCCTGTGTATATGCAATGTGTACGTGGTGTGTGTGCATGTGAAGGCACTTGTACCTGTACATGCATATGGAGGACAGAGAAGAACATCGGGTGGCTTTTTCTTTTACTCTCTGCCCTTTTTCCTGAGTTTCTCACTGAACCTGGAGATAGACCAAAGGCCAGCTAGCCCCATTCTCTTATATCCGCTGAATATGAACAGGGTTATAAGCACATGTGCGTTCATGCCCAGCTTCTTAAAACATGAGTACTGGATACTCAAACTCAGTTTGTCATACTTGTGCAGCGAGCACTCTTACCCACAAGCCACCTACCTCCCCAGCCCTTAAGTGCTTGTCAACGGTATCTTTAGGAAAATGAAAAGACACGTCTAAGGTTAGGAGAAGCATTCACCTAAATCTGCTGAAAGACCTGTCTCCATAGCATCGTGGCCCGTCCCTGCAGAGCACAGCAGAGACGTAGTCAGACACTCAACAGTGACCCAGCAGGCACAGGAAAAACTGGTTAAGTCTACCAGTCTCCAGTGAGATGCTCATTAAAGAAACGGGATGCTGTCACCACCTTCTGCATGGCACAGACTGGAAAGGACTGGTCCACTAGCCCTCTCATGGGCCAGTGGACTCTAGAGCATTGTCTTAGGATGAGCATGTGATATGGGTCCATTATAACAAGTACTTTACTCATGAAAAAAAACCTTCTCCCATCCTTGTCATCCAGAGATTCACTCCCAGTTGGTCAAGCAAGAGAAAAGTGAATGAACGCCCACACAGGCATGTACAGGGGACGTTCTCTGGAAACTTTGGTCATGGTGTCCTCAGGTGTTGATCTCATCCAGTTGGCTCTTGAGTGTGCTCTCGGGCATCAGAGGACTGCTCAGCAATTTCAAGGAAATAAACATTGAGTTCTCACACCTCATGATGGCTCCCTGGGACACCGTGCTGGAGAAAGGAACCAGACAAAGGAACACAAAGTCGATGTTCTAGAAGCAAACAGCACTGGCAAAATGAAACAAATCCAGAAAGTGGCTACTTGCTGTCTGTCACTGACTAAGAGGCACAAGGGCATATTCTGAGTGCTCATGGATTTCCCAGGTGCACGGGTTTGTAAACCCTCAGCTACATCTTCTGAGTATGTGCATGAAGCAGACAGAACATGGAATGAAATCTCTGTGTGGTGTGGTGGGTACACAGCCTCTCATTTATCAAAGAACTGTGATAGTTGATACAGTCAACTTGACAGGATGGAGAATTCTGTAGGTGACAGTCTTCTGGGCACATCCGTGAGGGAGTTTCTAGATTGTGTTAGTTGAGATGGGAATACCCACCCTAAATGTTGGTGGCATCACTCTATGGACTGGGCTCCTAAGCTAAATGAAAAGAAAATCATGGCCTAAGAGCCAGCATATCCTCCTTCCTGACTAAAGATGCTGTGATCAGATACCCAATTCTTGCTACCACATCTCCCCAACTATGATGAACTCTGTCTTCTCAAACTGACAGCCCAAATAAACCCTTTCTCCCTTAAGCTGCTTCTTGTCCTGGTCACACTGTGTGAACAATAACTAATCTATCGACAAATTTCATTTTTCACCTCCAACAGCAATGGCTTACAAGGTCTACCTGTCCACGTATGTGTACACAGTCTCTTATACATGGCTATTGTGATGAGCATGTAATGGCGTCTTATCCTGATATGCAGTTCCAGCTTGCCAGAGCAGATGGACCATTTGGGCCAACAGTAGGGGTACCAGGCAGGAAACCAGCTGTTGGGACATGAATGGGACCTGCCTTCAGCTGGACTCAGGCTGCTGGCCCATCGGCTCTGTGCACGTGTGTTAAGCTAATTACAACCATGCTATTAAATCTGAGAAGACAGCACTGATGGCACCAGGCCTGTTGCAAAGCAGTTATTCTTAGCAAGCTATGGCTGAAGCAATGGCTGTGGAGATAGGGCTTTTGTAGAAGGGATGAGACAGAGGACAGCTCCCCTCAGTAGCAGGATGGCTCTAGAGCACTGCTCCTCCACAGATGAGGTGAAACCCTGAAGGAGAACGATGTTCACACCTCTTGATGACTGTGTGGCCATGAGTGTGCTAGTTGAACACACTTCCACTGTGACTTGAAAGGCAGGTGGGTGTGCAGCTAAGGATGTGACAAGCTGCCTCACACCACCCTCCAGTGTATTTTGGATCCCCATTGCTGTGCTATGGAAGGTGACTCTGGGAAACGCTGTCTGCCTGTGTGTGGGTCGATGGTTTCTCTGCCTCCCTTTCTCTGTCAAGGCTATAGCCACTGCTTCTGCCTTGCTGTGCAAACAGATTTTAAAAATCGCTGTTATGACAATGAGGCTTTTTAATCACTTTGAATGCGAGATGAAACGATACCAGAATAACAGTTACCACGCCGAGCGCCCAGATTACAGGCAGCAGAAGGGCCTCTCATGACACATGCTGAGACGCGCTCAGCGTCTTACTTTCCTGGAACAAAGCAATGCCTGCTGTCACTTAAAAAAAAAAAAAAAACTTGTTATTTTGAAATAATGATAGATTCACAGGAGGCTGAGGACAGACGGCCCGGGGATGTCCGCTGCATATCTCACCCGAGTCCCTCAGTGTTGCTTCTTATGAAATCGTGATCTCACACCACGCCCTGGATGTGATATCCCTCTAGGGACTGCCAGCTCACACTTCTGCTTCTATCCCGAGCGCTGGGATTCTAGGTGTGTGCTACCAGACCTGGATAAGCCTTTGTTTCTATCTCAGCTACTCAGACTGGGGCAAGGGGAGCTTCCCTGTGGTCTTATTTGAATTCCCTGGTGGCTAGTGCTGATGACCTTGGTGTTCCTGTTTCTCCTTTTGGGTGGAATGACTCTTCAATGGCTTTCTTCTATTTCCTATTGTTCTTCACTATTGAGCTTTGAGAGTTCTGCATGTCTGTTAAGTCCTTCACTGATACATGGTTTGCTGACATTTTCTTTCAGTCTATAGCATGCCTTTTTACCCTCTTAATGGTCTTTAACTTGAAATTAATTTCTTTAACTAACTTCAGTTATTTCCACTGTAGCTAGAGAGACTGCTGGAATTTCCAGGCTATAAATGTAAGGTGTTTGCCTGGCTGGTCATCCTTCCAACATGGTTTCCCTGGTAACTTGGCTCTCATGAGCTCAATTGATTTGAGGTAGGTGCTAGCATCTCAAGTTCAAATGCAGTTGTTTTCTCCAGGAGACTTGACCTGGCAGAAGGACATGTTGGACAGAAGGATGCTGCTACAGCTCAGCTCGACGCACCCCCGCCTTTACTCTTGAGAGACTGTGATACTGAGAAGCTAGCTGGGTGCTTGTGGAGAATAGAGGTGACTACACCAGATTCAGACCCAGGCAAGTGCTATAAAGGAGAGAGGTAGAGGTATTTCGTGCTTTGCTCCAGAAGCCCTGCAGGGACTACCATGGGTCTTTTTCCCATCTGGTTAGACTGTTATGATATTAGTTCTGTCAAAGGCCAATGGCCACATGCCTTTTCAAAGGTGTACAGGGAGCATAGCCCTAAGACCTTGTCAGGGCTGAGGAGATCCAAATGGGCCTGACACTCTAATTCTGAACCCTCATCCCTGCATGGTGAAAGTAATGTGGGCTTATGTCACTTAGGAATGTATCTAGCTGTGATGTCCTAATCTCAAAATCAGCTCTGCTATCCTTAGCGTGAACGTGTACACCAGGGACAGTGTACAACCTCGCCTTCCTGTGACTCTGGGTATACACTGTTCTTCTGACCATGGCTATTGGCTCTGTCTTAGTTAGGGTTTTACTGCTGTGAGCAGACACCATGACCAAGGCAACTCTTACAAGAACACATTAAATTGGGGCTGGCTTACAGGTTCAGAGGTTCAGTCCAGTATTATCAAGGTGGGAACATGGTAGTATCCAGGCAGGCATGGTGCAGGAGGAACTGAGAGTTCTACATCTTCATCTGAAGGCTGCTAGCCGAATACTGGTTTCTGGGCAGCAAGAGTGGGGGATCTTAAAGCCCACACCCACAGTGACAAACCTACTCCAAAAAGGCTGCACCTACTCCAACAGGGCCACACCTTCTAATAGTGCCACTCCTTGGGCTGAGCATATACAAACCATGACAGGCTCCCATTGACAGGGTGCCAGGAGGGATCAGAAGAGCAATGTGTTTTATCACAATAAGGAAGACATTTTCATTATATTTAAATTTTTATTTCTGCCTGTAGGTTTGTTTATGCCACATTATATGTGTAGAAGTCATAGGACAGCTTCTACAAGATGGTTCTCCCCTTCTACCCTGTGGGCCCCGGAGATCAAACCCAGATGGCAAGCACCTTTACCTGATGAACCCCTTTGCCAGCCTTATTTTTAACATCTTTGGAACAGAAGCTCAGAATCCACAGGCAGCACTGGGTGGGTGTGTAAAACAGTGTAGCTGCTTTGGAAAAGGTCATGGATCCCCAAAAGATTAAAATGGAAACATATGACAACACAGTTCCATGATGCTTACAACAAGGTTTCTTGGAAGAGCCAAGGGGTGGGAATAGCCCAAGTGTCCATCTGCTGATGTGTGAATAAGATGTAGGTTCATGTGAAGAGGAATGCTGTGCTTTCACAAAAAGGCGTGGGATACTGCCATGTGGCCTAAGCCTCCAAGATGTGAGTTTGTATGAAAGAAATCAGAAGCAGAAGACTGCACATCAGGGCTGGGAGACAGCTTTATTGGGCAAGCGAACTTGTTCTGTAAGCATGAACACTTGAGTTCAAGTTCCCAGTATACATGTAAACAGCCAGGCATTGCTGTGTTTGCCTGGAGCCCGGCGCTGGGGAGCAGAGACAGGCAGATCCAGAGAGTTCACTGGCCAGCCAGCTCAGTTGAAATGGTTAGCTTCTGATTCCATGAAAGGCCCTGTACTGGCTGGTTTTGTGTCAACTTGACACAAGCTGGAGTCATCACAGAGAAAGGAGTTTCTGTTGAGAAAATGCCTCCATGAGATCCAGCTGTAAGGCATTTTCTCAATTAGTGATCAAGGGGGGAGGACCCCTTGTGGGTGGTACCATCTGTGGGCTGGTAGTCCTGGGCTCTGTAAGAAAGCCAGCTGAGCAAGCCAGGAAAAGCAAGCAAGCCATACATCCTGATGTATGACACAGAGCATACAAATCTGCACTCACAGAAACAGACCCCCGAACGCCCCCTTGCCCCTTCCAGTGTTTGGGGGCAGAGTAAGAAGATGCTACTGCAGGTGCAAGATTCTCCAGTGTTGCCTGTGCCCTGGACTACCTGCTGCCTGACTCCACCTGCCCTTGGGGGTTAGAGGTGAGGTGGCACAGAGTGGAAGACACAGACTCAAGAGCAGTAAGCTCATCTGAGCACTGCAGCAAGCTCCTTTAATACCCACCACCCGCACCCCATTGGTCCTAAGAAAGCATCTCTTTTAAACGGCATTTCCTGATTGGCTGGCATTGTCAGTACCAGCAATCCTTAGTCTCTCAGACAGTCCTCAATTAGGTCCTCCTGCAGGAGATACTTTTATGGCTGAGCTTTTGCTGGTTGCGCCCCCCTTCCCGGCGTTTACATAGAGGCAGCCCCCTGCTACACTGCAAATCTAGAATTCATCAAGTCTGTTCATCCCCCAGCCAGGACTTCCCAGGCTCTATATCTGTGCGAAGCGAATTCCTCTTCTTTGCATCTGTTACGGCCGCAGAATAGAAAAGAGAGCCTCTCGGTCCATGAGAAGGGGCACTATCCACTAGGGTCCTGCAAAATTTCACTGACTTTATTGACTCCCTCTCCAGCCCAGTTCATTGAGGCCTTAGCCACATGTCCATTAACTTTAGTCAGGCCCTGGAGAGAAGAGTCAAGCAGGTTCTCTGTACTCACTAGTGAACGGTCACTTTCAGAAATAGGTTTGGGCTAGGGAGGAAGGGCTGCAGACAGTCTTACCACCCCTCCGGGCCCTTGCCCTGCTGCCCTCCCAGTGGCTTATCAGGAGAATCACATTCAGTGGTGTGAGGAGATTAGAGATTTTCATAGTTTTCTTACAAAGGCAGGCTGTATCCATACCTTGTCCTCAGGGTTCAGCAAAAGATGCAGATGGCCAGAGTGTGGCTGAGATGTCAAGAGACTCTGCTGTGAGCCCTAAGCACAAATCCTCCCTCACTGGGCAAAACCATGGTGTGGGGTCCTCTACAGTGTTGCCAAGTGGCACAAAAGGACGCGTGCCAGAAACAAAAGGCCCAGGGAGTGGATGGCGGCTGCAATGCGGGAGCAGCCTCCCACTTGGCAGAAAAGAAAAATGTGCCTGAGAGCATGTCGGGCATTCTGACATCCAGCCTCACCCCTCCTACATCCTGTTCTTGGTCTGTGTGCTGCCATGCAGCATGGCATTTATGGAACTGCTGCACAGTGCTAACCCTATGGGCACACTCACCAGCCCAGCAGAAACGCACCCTGAGGCTTGAACTATGGAGAAAGGAGCCAAAGGACCAACCTAGTGTACAGTTAGCTGCCAATACTCCAGCCAGTGGAATCTGCAGGGCCCCACCTCCAGGCTGGATTTATGGGGAGGGCCCAGGAGCCCACGCTTTGCTCAAATTTTTTCTTTTTTCTTTCTTTTTCTTTTCTTTTTTCTTTCTTTCTTTCTTTTTTTTTTTTTGGTGATACCTTTATTTGGATGCACTTAGAAAAAAACATTTAGCCGGGCAGTGGTGGCGCACACCTTTAATCCCAGCACTTGGGAGGCAGAGACAGGCGGATTTCTGAGTTCGAGACCAGCCTGGTCTACAGAATGAGTTCCAGGACAACCAAGGCTATACAGAGAAACCTTGTCTTGAAAAACCAAAAGAAAAGAAAAGAAAAAATATTTAAATGAGGATATAGACCCACTTGTTTGTAGGCACAAGCAGCCCCAAGCTGTTTGGGTGGTGGCATATCCATAGCTAAGTCCAGATGGGCTCAGATAAGGCTGGAAGCCTTGTGTGTTAGTGGCCAGCATGGTTGTACAGGTCGCAGAGATCCTGCCTACTGGGGTCAGCTAGGGTCAATCCTCACCCCAGTTAAGACTCTCACTCCTGAACATGCACAGTTCTGGAGATGTGTCCCTCATCCATGTCCTTGGAGTAGAAATCAGTAGGACTCTCGAGTTATGTGAAGGTATCTAAATGCATACACGTAAGCTCGTGTGCGGGTGTCTGCATCCACACACATGAAGGTGCCTGTGTGTGTGTGTGAGCATGAGCACCTGCGTGTAAATGCACATGTAAGCATGGGTGTGTAAGCGTGTAAGCATGCAGATGCCACTGTGCATGAATGTTTGTGCATGAGTGTTCACATAAGCCCCAGCAGACCCTTTATCCTCCTCTCTGCCTTTCTTTAGGGCATAGCAGACACGGCTTGGAAGAGGTAGTATTGACATGGACCAACGTGTCCCACGCATTCTCAGGAAGCGACAGCTGTGTGGTTAATACACAAGTGGGGCCCAGGCTCCTTGGAGGACAAGCAGACAAGCCTTTTTTGTGCCTGTGAACCCCACTGATGTGCACTGGAAGGAGAAGGCATTTGTCAGCCATTGTCACATGGTAGGGTCATAAACGGTTACTCTTCAACAAAGAGCAGAGCCAAAGCATTGCTTGATATAAATTAGGCTTTACTACCAGGTGCAACTTTAAACTCTGGTTACCATTCACATTGCTGCACACACCAGTCTGTGAAGCTTGAGGGAGGAGAGCTTCACAGTGTCTCCAGGATCAGCATTGATCCACTGGAGTGCATCTATAGGGACTGGAGGAGGGCCTCCCGAGTCTGGCCATTCCTGCCCCATGCGGTCTACATGGGACCAGCCACAGGCTAGGCTTAATTTCCCTATCTGCTTTGACCTCTAACCAGACCCTCTTCCTATAGCGCTAAACAAATTGCTTTCTTGATGCCAGTAAGCATCTTTGTAAAGGATGATATTGAGCCCCAGGAGGGAAAGGGCCACAAGAACATAGCTGCTCTCCGAGTGCACCCACACAGCTATGGTCTTGACCACTAACCCTGAGATTTGAGTCTGAGAATAGCATGCAATACTATACTTTAGTCATCTCAAAATAAACACATACCTGGGAGCTATGGTGCTTATGACTGTCATGGTGGATTCTGTCCCTTGTGTAGCTCCGGGCATACCTTGTCCCAGACGTGAGCTCATGTTCATGGTTAACACTTTTAAATACCATTGCATGATACTTACTTTGCATGTTTTGTAATACAACAAACTCTGGGTTTGTTTTCCCAAAATAAAGATAGAGAAATGAAGGTATGGAGGAACCTTGAAACTACAGCCTGCAACCCTTACCTGCTGGTACAGGTTCTGTCACATCTGAGCTACTGTGACCTGCAGCTAGCCTCTCTTGCTATAGAGAGTCCTGAGTCCTGTCTCCTGCTGGCTCTTGAGTCCTGTCTCCTGCTGGCCGGCCTCTGCTCACCCTGAGTATCCCGGGAGGATCAGAGTGATAACTAGCTTGTTTGGGAGGAGGGGTTCTCAATTTGCATTTGAATGGGTTCTTATTAATCCACCTGCATGCACATGAGTGTGAGCGTGCGCATGAGCGCGCGCGCACACACACACACACACACACACACACACACACACACGAACACATACACTCCATTTCTATGCTGTGCAAGGCATAATTTCAGCAGCTTCGGAAATAAAAGGGGACAAAAGGTATTGTTCGTCCCAATCTACAGATGTTTACTCTGCCCCCCTCTATTTCCACTTCTGTCTAGTCAGTGACGACATAAACACGGCGTGTCTCCTTGGTGTCTCCAAAGGGCTTTGTTTTCTGGGACAGGAGCCTATTATGATGTCACGCTGCGGGACAGTAATGACGCCCCCGTGAGACAATGGGGAGACCTATTGTGAGGCAGGCAAAGGAGGAGACTGCGGAAGAAGGAGGGGAAACAGGGTCTTTTGGAGGAGAGAGAAAGAAAGGCTGTGGGTGGGCAAAATAGCCCACTGACCACATGCTTGGTGGCAGGGGGTTATTGAGGGAGGAGGTGGGCTGAAAGACAGGGCATCAGCAGCCTTTGGCTCCTCCTCTTGAGACAGGGTGTCAGGTGGGGATTCGTGCTGCACAGCTGCTGCCGGGCACCCCAGGAACCCACTCAGCAGGTGGGGTGGAGATGGGGCTGGGTGAAGACCCACAGCAGCCACATGGGCAGGCAAGTGACAGTCTTTTGTGGAGACTTTGAGGAGATTCCAGGATGATTGTTATAAGAGATCTTTCTCTTTGTGTGTGGGTCCAGAAATAATCTGGAAAAAAAACCCTGCGAATAAGACCACTGTTGCAAGAGGAAGATGGCCACATGTTGTGGGGTACAGAATAGGGTATGGATTAGCTCCTACCACAAGCCAGAGCGAGGAGGCACCAGTCAGCAGGAAGAACAAGGAAGAAAAGAAGATGGAGAATCAGGCAGACGGGCAGAAACTTACAGAGACCAAAATAACCTGCACCACTAGTGCAGAAATCCTAGGGGTTTTTTGCTTTTTTTTTTCATCTGAGAGAATATACAGAAAGCATTGAAGGAAAAATAAGTATCAGGAATAGCATTTACAATGCCATTCAGATATAAAGCATAGAGCTAACACAACAAGACAGCACATCAGTGGAAAATACCAGCAGACCACCCCCCAAAAAGCAACAACAACAAAAAAAGCCGGGTATAAAGGGAGAGAGATTATTCTGTGGCCAGACTTATCTGTAGATGGAAATCAATAGCAAGAGCCCAATGGGTAATGATACAATTCGGGGAAAGGGTACGACAGCTTTTCTTGATTCTACAATCCAGGGCATGCCTGAGAGACATAATCTGCCTGGTCTCAAGTGGGTGAATCCAGTTCTAGTCCAGACCTTTAAGATCGGAAGACGTACATCTGATCCGGATCTTGAGCTGGGAAGATCCACCTTTAATCTGAGCCACACCTTCTGCTGGAAGCCTACGTAAGGACATGGAAGGAACTTTTGCCTTCTGTCTGCTCGCCCTCGCCTCGCTAACACGTTCATTCCCTCACTGACATTGGAGTCTACTTCTTCTGGAGTCCAGTGTGTACAGAAGATCAACAACTACTAGATTCTTGAACTTTCTGTTCATAGCTAGCGATTGTTGGGGTAGTTGGACTGCAGCCCGTAAATCATTCTAATAAATTGCCTTTATATCTATTTATTAGAATATTACATATACATATATACACATTCATTTCATCTAGATGTGAAAACCTGTTTTTAAATGACTATTAGACTGTGGAGAGTAGCTGGGCATCCTGGAGGACCAGATGAATGCCCACAACGGTGGGTGAGCAGAGATGCTATGAAGCCATAGTGATTGAGAATCTAAGAGCCCCCGAGGTTGGATTAGAAAGGCAGAAATGGAGGGGGATATTCAAGTGGTCAGGAATATGCCCGAGAACACGGGGGAGGACCCAAAGCACCCGTGCTATTGTCTCAGAGGAAAGGGTGGACTCCACTGTGTTGGTTCCAAGAAAACTGGGCCCCCAGGTGGGAAACAAGTTAAACTGATCTATTCCACTCGCCCTAATCCTCTTTAGGGATATGACGCAGCCAAATATGAGAGTGAATCCAAAGCACCCAAAGATGACGTGGAAGATCTTCTCTTCATGTTGAGAGAGAGGGACAGAGTGGCAGCCATAGTAAAGAGATTGGAAGAGTCATGGCCAAAGATGCCCCGGGAAGCAAACAACTGGATTTCAAAAACCTCAGGAGAGGGTGGGCATGGAGGTGTATACCAGTGTCTCCACTACTAGAGAAGCTGAGGTACAAGGGTTGTTTGAGTTCAGGAGCTTGAAGCCTGGACAATAGAGGAAGACATTGTTTGGAAGAAGGAGGAAGAAAATCGAAGGAAGAAAGAAAGGAGATCACAGAGTTGGGATCCAGAACAGAAAGACTGGAAGTCAGGAAGGTGACACCATAGGAAACTAAGCAAAGCCGAGAGGGCACATCTCCTCAGGAGGAGACTGGGCATGATGCTCCCTCAGGGTGGAAGAACTCTGTCCTCAGAGCCTGACACCCTCACAAAACTAGGCCCGCTAACACTCCATTTTGCATGTGGGGGAGAGCTCATAGGGCTAGCGACATGGCTCACAAGGCTACTCTCCTGCCCATAAGCAGCCCAGGCTACTGTAAGTAATCCCAATTAAATGCACTAACTCACTAAGCTGGGTGAAGCTGCTTCCTAGGTTATTACTGGTGTTTTATTTGGGGTTAATAGGTTTGTTCACATATGTGGTGGTTGAATAAAAATTGTCTCCCATAGGCTCTTGTGTTTGCATACTTCATCCCATTGCTGGTGACTTTTGAGGCGGTTACAGAACCTCCATACAGTATGACTGTTTTTTTATTCAGTGATCTTTTTGGCTGCACAGTCATGATGGGCCCTGTTCCCTTGTTTGGACTAGGTGCAGTAACTGGGGATCTTAAATTGAAAGGCAGTTTTCTGCTCTATTTATGGTATGTTTTCATGCATATGTGTTCAAAATACACATAAATGTGAATGGTGCCTATTAAAGTGGGGCATGCACACGTGTGTGAGAGAGAGCTTGGAGGTGACAGACACTTGGGAGGGTGGCAGAGCCAGCTCATTTGGGGATGCTCCAGCCCTGGCCAGCATGACTTCCCCCTCTGACTTTCCACTTGATGACTGGTCTGAGCTAGCTGCTTCTCTGTGTGATCCATTTTCCTTGACCCTAGAGGTCTTGGGACCCTTGACTTCTTCTCCGTGGCCCAGTCCTACTCCTCTCCACCCCCCAAGGCTCCAACTCAGACATGCTTGCCTGTTCTCACCGGAGGTTGTTATCATCCCTATTTTTGTGTGTGTGGATCAGCCTCCCAATGTAGCCTTTCTGTTCTCCAATCTCACTTGAGGCATTGAGGTAGAGCAGCCATGAGACCTTTCAGCCACTGTCATCCTGAGCCAGCCAAGGGGATAGAGCTGTGCTTCTGCCATCATCATCATCATCATCATCATCATCATCATCATCATCATCATCAACCCAACCCTCCCCTCTTCATCTGGCTTCTCCACACCCCAACCTTGATGGAGGGTGAATGCTCCCGAGGACTGTTTTGGCTGACGGATGATTTACAGGTGTCTAGCCGGCAGAAGCTTCCACCTCATGCATTTCTATCGACTAATTTAACTCCACGGCACAGCTGATCATGGAAAGAAATGGCTGCACCATAAATGTGAGCCAGGTTTTTATCTGCTTTAAAATTTGTCTGCTTCTTGTCACCTCCATTAACACACAACACCAGGCTGTTACCCCCATTATTTAAACTAGGCCTCTTATCTGATGCTCCCCACACACGTTTGAGCAACACATGGCACACATATGAAGATCACACATGTGGAAACAATGTATCCACTGCAACACTCATGAGCTCAGAGCACACTATGCACATGCTCACACATGATCTATGTAGCACAGTGTATGCTGCTCAGGTTCTGGGCACACAGCGACAGACCCTGTCCTCCCTCATCTCTGGTTCACTCTTTGCTAAGGAACTGAGGTGAAACATTCAAGCAGAAATGTTGTGTCAACCACATCAGCCCCGGCTGCCATTCCCAGCATAGTGGCTGAGGATCAACAGCTTCCTATGCAGTGGCAAGTGAGCTATGGCTCCTATGGCTGAGCAGTGAGCTGTTAATTGCTCCCAGCAGTCATACCTCCCAGGACAACATTGCTTTACAAAGGCGGTCGACTGAGGGGTGGATGGTCCAGTGTGACTGGTTAGAAGGTTTGGGCTCTAAAGCAGGTGAACTTGTTGGGGTCATGATCTTATCATCTGTGTTAGATTGGGAGAGGCATGTGTGGAGGGGATGTGATCACAGTTCTCAGAACTATGTAGAGGCCTGAACACCCTTCCTTGCTCCATTACATCATAAACTCACAATGATCTCTGTATCCCTTAATGCAGGGTCACCAACACTGCCACAGTGACAGTCATCAGTCTCCAAATGCATTTCATAGGGAGCCGTGTCTCAGCTGCCTTTTCACTGAACAATGGGATTCCTGATGCAGTGTGGCATTAAGGCCCCGGGAAACATGTAGAACCAAGAAGTAGGACTTCTGTGGGGCTGTGTGCACATTAATGTATTCACACACACATAGTTAGTATATGACTGTGTCTGCATAGAACACACACACACACACACACACACACGAGTGTATGTACATGCGGGTGCATACAGTGGGTACATATATACACATGTAGGTGTACACATATGTATATCGTGTGTTTGTGAGTAGTGCTTGTGTACATGTGTATAAATGCATGCATTCACCTGGCATTTCCTATCTATGGTATGTATGAGCGTAGGCAGGTGCTTTCTACTACCTTGAGGACTTTCAAAAATAAATAAATAAACAAATGGCAATAAACATAACCATTAAAGTGCAGCAGCTGCTAGAGTCTGTGAGGCGGGTGAGGAATAATAGCCTTAGGTCTGGCCTGAGCACTGAGCCCCAAGCAGCAGAGCACTTACAGTTTTCCTTATAAGAGTTTAACCAGGGGGTAGTGGCACACACCTTTAATCCCAGCCCTTGGGAGTAGAGGCAGGCAGAACTCTATGAGTCTAAAACAGAGAGAGAGGGAGGGAGGGAGGGAAGGAGGGAGGGAGGGAGGGAGAGGGAGAGAGAGAGAGAGAGAGAGAGAGAGAGAGAGAGAGAGAGAGATATTAAATGAGACTGTAAAATGGTGTGAGTCTTTTGAAACATCAAAACCTCAGTCAGTGACACACCTCCTCCAACAAGGCCACACCTCCTAATCCTTTCTAAACAGTTCTGCCAACCGGAGACCAAGTATTCAAACATGTGAGCCTATAGGGACCATTCTCATTGAAACCGCCACATATCTTAAATAACAGCTATAAAGAAACGGGGAGCACGCTACTGTTCTCCCATGGCCCACTGTGAAGATGTAGTGAGGCTAGACTTTGTAGGCGGGAGAGGTTCAAATAGTATACTGTGTGACCATCCCTACACTCTCCTGCAGAATCCAGATGTTTCATACTTAGACACTGATATGTCAGTGTTTGGAAACCTAGGCTCCAGGTGCCACACATGCAGAGAGGGCAACAGTCAGGAGAAAACATTGGCCACTTGCCAGGGGGCTCTGAACCACTCCAATATCTGTCCTTGCTCAGTGAGAACTGTAAACATGTGATTGATTCACAAGCCTGTCCAAGACTCCATTAAGCTGGACCTGGAATTGTAGAGGGGCCAGTGGTCAAAATCATGGGTTGCACTATCTTCCTGCTTGGGTCTGCTGTGCCATGGAGCACTCACCTGTCCCCACACATTCCCTGACCATCTGTTCAAGATATTCCCAGAGGCAAGAAGAGTCCCCAGTGGAAACTGGAGACGATGAACCCATCTTAAGTACCAGTGACAGAGGTATGCTTGAGAGAGGGTTGATGACTTTAGAGAGTCTTAAATGGAAGTCATACCGAAGCATAATGCCCTTTATGCAGCTAAAAGCCACAGAGAAACTTATGAGTTGGGCTGACTGAACACTCTCAAGAGCATTAGCTTCCACAGGTCTTGAAATCATGGTGGCATTTCTGCCATTGAAGGAATGACTGATCTAGAGTGGGGTCCTCAAGGTGAGAGCAGACAGGACTCCAGCTGGCCAGGGGCTAAGGGCTAAGACTTCTGTCTTGTGAGTTCTTGGGCATAGTGCCAGGCAATTCTCTCTGGCAGCTCAGCTTCCCCTGTGACAGCACAGATGTATGTGGATGCCAGTGATCTAGAGGTGGCCGGGAGAGAGGATGGATTGGCTAGTGATAAGCCAGTACAGAACATCCCAGGCCACCTTGGCCTGCCTAGGCTTTGGGATAAATTCTCTAGCAGGTGGCTGTATCAGGAAAAGCAGAAAACTGAGTATCACCAAGACATAGCTACTAGTGGACATCTTGAAGTCAGAGCAGTGAACACCACATATGTGAAGGAAAGGCTCACCCAGCAAGGGGGTGGGGAATAAGACCTAGACTCCAGCATGTGTTATCCTACATTACAGCTCTTCAGGAAGAAGGGTAAACAGGAGTCAGAGGTCTGGCTAGCCTAGCCTGGACATATAGCCAAGCTGTCTTAGGTTCTGCTCTAAAAGGCTCTCCCTTTTGTGTTCCTGGGCATCAGATCCCAATCCAGAAGTTGCTTGCACCTTCAGGGAGATCAGCACCTTCTTCCAACATCCACGAGTAGGGGGAGAGGTGCTTAGCGTGGGATCCCAACAAAGGGTATATAGGCTTACTGCACTGTCTTGCCTGGTGTTCAGGAGTTCTCTCCAGAGACCCCCACCCCCACCCCGTGCCCATCACCCATCAGACTCTTGTGCTCTAACAATCAAGTCCCTGCCAACCTGGAGGCTGCAATAGCAACAGAAGGATCTGATCCTGGTCTGGTGAATTGCTACACCAGGTGCTGCTGCAGCAGAGCAATGGAGTCCCATTAGCCACCTTGCCTTGTGCTCAGCACACTGCGGTGGAAGAGCTGATAATGAGGCCAGCAAAGGGTGGCCTGTCTCATCAGCTCTGGCCATCTGAGGCTGCCAGGGAGGAGAGAGCGTGAAGATTGCTTCTTTTTAATTACTCTGTTAATTGACATAAAACAAAAGGGACGCAGATTAGTTGCATGCAATTAGCAAATTAATTCTCGGCAATTACAGGCTTAATAATGGAATGGTTTTTCGGTCACATGTTGGCCTCTGTGGCTTATTGATGGCGTCTTTCTAAGGGAAAGATTTATGAAGGCGTGAGCATCAGGACCCTAGCAGAGGCAGGAACAGGTCCTGCTGAGGTATCTATGAATGCAACAGTTTCATGCCGTGGCAGGGAAGTGGCCTCATGAGGCAGATCTGCGCTGCTCTGGCTGTTCCAGATTCCCCTGTGTCTGCCTCTCCTAGTTCCGATGTTGTCCCTGTTGTGAGCCTGGCAGCACCCCTAGCAGTCTTGTTCTTGTTAAAGAAAATGGGAGCCAGTGGTCGGTCAGTCCATCACTCAGCTTGTGAGTACATTTGTGGATGTGTGCATGCTTTCCACTGTGTAAGGTATATATGCATATATGTACATGTATATCTGCATATATATATATATGTACATATATATGTATTTGGACAAGCAGAAGTAGTTTAGCCCAGAGAGCCTCTTAGAAGAATGCCCTGAGTACCCAGAGTCTATCTTCCAGGTGTAGCCCAGGTGAGGTGAGCCATGGGGAGAGGGGACAAGGATGAGCTCTCCTCACAGGGACAAAAGCACTGATGGAGCAGCTTGACAAGACCAAGACTCAGACCTCAGGGGAGATATACATCTAATGTCAGATTCCTTACTAGAAAGAGAAGAAAGATGCTTCCCCCAGGCTGCAACGGAATGGAGGGTTGGCCAGCTGATTGGGAACAGGCTGTGCAGTCTGAGTCCAGCTCAGCAGGTGTCCCAAGTGTAGCAGGTACAGGCAATGCAGAGTGCTTGCTGTCTTCCCTCTGCCTCAGAGCTTCCCAGAGTCTTGGGGGAGGGGGCGCAGTACAGATGTTCTTACTCTTGTCATGTGTGATGAACTTGGACCTAGGACTTCTTAGTATATTCTGCTGGCTCTCTCCATGGCAGCTGGATTAGACAGTGTCCTTCAAGACTGCATGCCTTCCTGGAGCTTAGAGCATGACCTTACTCAGAAATACTGTCATTATTGATTTGATTGGCTAAAATGATGTCAAATGGAACAGGTCAGGTCCAGCATAACTGGAGTCTTCATAGGAAGAAACCAGCATCACATACACTGTGCAAAGACAGAGGAGGATGCTATACTGGCTGAGGTACACTGGGGCCACCAAAACTTAGAAATGGCCAGAAGGGCCTCCTCTGGTAACTATCATGGGGGCATGGTTCTACCCACACCCAGATGTCAGAGACTTACCTCCAGTGTCATTAAAAACTTAGTTTGTGTTGTTTTAAATTCCTAGTTCGTTGTGTTTAATTCCAGAAGCCTCAAGAGGCATGTGTAGGAACACCTAGTCCTCTGTACATTCACCACACATTCTTTAGGGGAGGCTGAGTTTTCTGACAAATGCCTAACTTACCAACAGGGAGGCCCTCAGTCTGGGATGTCCCTCCCCTGCCTCCACTGGAGTTTTCAGCCACTGTAAGGCCTTTGCAAAACACGGAGTGCCATCTATAATCTACACACAAGAGTATTGTGTCAGTTGGCCAGAGGCAAACCTAATCACCAAGCCTTGTGCTGGGAGCAGAGAAAGCCAAGCATTCTCTATGGATTGGGCAAAGTGCCCATCTGGGAAACCAAACAATTTACGGGTCTATTTTTCTCTTTTCACTTTGAATTCTTGCAACATCCAGGAGAGCTGGGATGCTAGAAGGATAAAAGAAGTGTGATTGTTTTCAGCCTCGATAGCAACAAAGTTTCTCATTAGCTTCTATGCCTGCATACGGCTGTCTCCAGGACCCAGGTAGGAAATAGGACAGATGGTGCCCCGATCGTGAGTGAACCAAGCACTTGGAGCAAATTTCATGCAAGAGCCTACCAAGTCTCTACTCTTCTAAGACGGAAGAGACCCCATCCTTTTTCTTCGAGTGGAGAAGCACCCCACAACTCATAGCAAAGTGGATCTGGGGCCTGTTTGTGTGAGTCAGAGTTCTTCTGAGAATATAAAGCAGACATGCTCACCCAGAAAGCTATACTTATCACAGCTTTCTCTAATCCACTCCATCTGCAATCTCCGGGTCCCTTTAAACAGCCAGTCTCCAGAGCAGAGTGCTGAGATGCCTCCAGAGACCACTGTGGCTCTATCCGAGGAAGTGTTGACTCCCCCTCTGTTTTGGGGATTTGAGCCTCAGCCTATGCAGCCACTTGACCCTCATAGGTGTGCCCCAGTGGGTGTTCAGTTCTACCATGATGAACCCCAAGAACTGGTAAGGCTTGTCTTTCCCAGTAGAATATTTATTGGATTTAGTGGAATGAAAAGTAAATCGATAGCAGGCTAAAAGTTGAGGTGTCATTGAGCCTTGCATAGCTTCAGACTACACACACACACACACACACACACACGTTCACGCATGCACGCATACATACATGCATGCACACACAAGCACACCTGCGTACACACATGTATAAGCACACATGGGCACATGCATGCACTGAACACATACACATATGCCATATGCATATGCACATGCATGCATGCATGCACGCACACATACAAGCAAGCACATGCCACCCCCACCCCACATACACTCATGCATGCACACACACGCACATACCCATGCATCTGCACACGTGTGCACAATGCATACACATACATCATACACACACATGTACATGTTCACGCATGCACACATACACACCCAAGCACACACACATGTGCACATATACACACATGCATGCACACACACGTGCACTCATATACAAGCACACATGTGTACACATGGGCACATGCATGCA